>CABEGB010000827.1:0-199917 GCA_901521435.1 Crematogaster levior | reverse complement strand
AGTGTGACAAGTGTTTGTTTTGCGAAGGGAAACTTCAATTGGTATACATTTAATTATGTGTATTGCTTCGCCGGCTGTGACTGCCATGTAGCCAGGCGTTTTCATAATTCGGAATGCGAATTCATCAGGTAATATCGTGGCCAGAGATAACGTATTTTGGATTACCTGTTTTTCCAGCTCACACTTCTGTAGTATTATATCTTGATACAGAGTGGCTATTTGATTTCTGATGTGTCTTTCGACATATATAAATTTGGA
This sequence comes from Crematogaster levior, assembly GCA_901521435.1. Lineage (NCBI taxonomy): Eukaryota > Metazoa > Arthropoda > Insecta > Hymenoptera > Formicidae > Crematogaster > Crematogaster levior. The sequence continues at coordinate 199,659 of CABEGB010000827.1, read as the reverse complement.
GTTCACATAGGCGAACATGTCCAAATTTGTTACAGCAGTCTTTGATTTAGCCTTAAAAGTATTTCCCCTCTGAGTTTCGAAAATAAATAGTTTGGGATGTTCTGTTCCAAATAAAGTATATCCACAAATAGTATGTTTACGAGTTTGTGTGAGAGAGAAGGTTGTGTCGTGTGTTTCTAAGGTGAATATAGTGGTATGTCGCGTATCTAGTAAGCCCTGGAATTTAGTAGCAGTTCCTTCGTATAAAACATCATATGATTCAAACCCGCAAGCTGTCATCGGTATGCTCCGCCAAAAGGTATATCCATCGTCCGAGTCTATACAGGTTTCTTCGCTCAAATCGCAAACTGTACCAGATTTTAACATTATCTTTCCTGCATCTAATTTTATTGGCGCGTATGAAGTTTTTAAAGAAATTCTTACGGTGGCTTGTACAATCACATCGTCCCACGTGCCGTAATAGTCTGAATACTGAATGCCTTTGCACGTCCCATCTACATTTATTTTCCCTGCCATAGTGACGCTACGGTAATAGGTATTATTAGGTTTTAAGCCGTCTATTATTGATTCTCCTATTTTAAGAAGTCCTTCCTTGTGCATCTGAATACATTTTTCGCGCGATGTTTCTTGTAAATAACTAGCATATCCATTATGTACTGCAGAGATATGGGAGTGCATGCCGCAGTGATATATAGTTCGCATAATTTCTATTTTACATTGTATAACTTCAGTGTGTGAGTAGGCAGATAGTTGTAGTAATTGTACATACGTATTTGCAGTTATGGGCGTATCTATGTTCAAATCGCATTCACCTGATCGGAGTAGAGATATTGTAGTTACGTTGAGGTAGTTACGTTCGTTGAGTAGGATCCTCCGCAATCATAAGCAATAATGGCGTTCGCGCCGTAGAGCAAGATTGAAGGTAAGATGACGAAACATGCCTGTAAAATATTATTATTAATATACTTAATCAATCAATATGGTATCAATATGGTATACATCTTATTATTAAATGGGATAATATGTAATATAATAGTATTCGCGATATATATATATATGTTGTATGCTTATTAAATCTCTAGATCCCGGACTCCGGACAACGTTTACATTTGAACTGATTAATCACCGTTTTCCTTCATCCAGGGTCTATTGTATGGGTAATCTTTGATAATTTAAGTTTATTAACATGCACCACGCGAGATTTTCCTTTAAAGTTAATTCTGGCATTATTCATTGGTAACATTTCAATAATATCATACGGTCCAGAGTATTGGTCAGAAAACTTGTTTTTTATAGGTTCTTTTAGGAGATAAACCTTGTCACCGGCTTTGAAATTTTGAATATTTACGCGTTTGTCGTAATATTGTTTGCTTTTTTCTTTAGACTTAATTAAATTTTCCCTGGCTGACTCTCGGAAGGAGGTCAGGGTATTAAACAAGTTGATTAAGTAATCTGGATAGGATAATTCCTCATGCTCTTCTAAAATAGTAGTAGAAGAGGGCACCCTAGGAGGATGACCAAATACTAAAGCGTATGGCGTATAGTTAGTACCTTCATGCACGGAGGTGTTATAAGCAAACATAGCAGTCATTATGTGTTCATCCCATTCACTGTTAATGTTAGTGTACATTTTTAGGTACTCTGTTAATACATGGTGTGATCGTTCTATCGAACCGTTAGACTGGGGATAATAAGCGGTGGTGCGACACTGTTTAATTTTGAAATGGGAGGCAATTGCTTTCATTAATGAAGTGAAGAATGTGGGGGCTTGATCTGTTAATAAAATTCGGGGAGCTCCGTAGATACAAATAAAATTTTTTACAAATGCCTCGGCAATTGAGAGGGAATCTGCTCTTTTTAAAGGCGAAGCTACTGAATATTTAGTCAAAAGATCCTGTATTGTCAATATATATGAATTATAATTTCGTGTAATGGGCAAAGGCCCCACAATATCCATAGAGATTTTCTCGAATGCTACTTTCGGGGTGTCAGTTATCAACATGGGTTGCCTAGTTTTTGTTCTCGTTAATTTCTTGATTTGACAGTCTCGACAACCTTTAATATGAGTTTGAATATCTTGTTTCATTGTTGGCCAATAATAGTTTTGACGGAGTCTGTTATAAGTCTTGTTTATCCCTTTATGGCCCCCTACCTTTGTTGCATGCTTTTCATATATTAGATTTTCCCTCTCACTTACCTCTGGATAATGTATTAGGGATTTACAGATTGTTAAAGTTATTGGCTGATCGGATAAAAATCTCTTTAAATTATTGTATACAAAAATCCACGGTATTGTATCATAAAAATCTGTTTGAGCTATGCTGATAGAAGTTAATCTTAGTTCTTGGATTACATCAACTAAGGATCTCATGCAATTTACAATTCCCATGCGTTCAATTGGCGTACGCTCATTTACTTTAATCGGGAGGGCTATCAAAACTTTATTTTTCTTATCAATCACGCGGGCTCTTTCAAGCATAAGATTATTGTATTTTGGAAGTTTATTCGCTTTCTGATAATCTTTTGCGCCTTTATCCAAAGGGGTACCATCTAAATTTATAAAAATAACATGATTATCTTTCTGCATTAATAGTGAATCGCGAGTCTCTTTTATGTTTAAAAGTTCTTCGTCGCTAAGAGAGTTAGGTTCCGGACTTGTTAACGAATCATCACTTGAATCGTCATTCTCAAATATATTTAGAGGAAATAGTATGGAGAAGTTAGTAGGATTTCTGGACAAAGCGTCGGCTACGGTATTAGTCTTTCCCGTTTTGTAACTTATGTCAAAATCGTACTCTGATAGTTTCAGTCGCCATTTCCACAATCGAGAGTTCGGGTCCTTGATAGAATGTAGCCAAATCAGAGGTTTATGGTCTGTTAGGATGGTAAAGCGTTGTCCGTAAAGGTAGTGCCTGAAGTATGTTACGCAGTAAACAATTGCGAGACACTCCTTCTCGATAGTTGAATAATTCTTTTCTGCGTCACTTAGAATCCTGGAAGTATAAGTTATTGGCAGGTCTTTTCCGATTGACCCTTGACTCAATACACCACCGATGGCGTATCCACAAGCGTCTGTTGTCAGAATAAAAGGTTTACTAAAATTTGGATACTGGAGAATGGGTTCCTTGCAAAGTTCCTCTCGTAATGTTGTAAAAGCTTTTTCCTGTAATGGAGTCCACACAAAAGGCATATTTTTCTTTAGTAAATCCGTTAATGGTTTTGCGATTTTCGAGAAATTGTTGATAAACCTTCGATAATAACCTGTTAAGCCTAAGAATTGTTTAATGTTTTTCTGATTTTTGGGTGTGGGGAAATTCTTTACTGCGCTAATTTTATATGGATCCGGTCTAACACCTGTAGAACTAATGACGTGCCCTAAGTATATAACTTCATGCCTCAAAAATTGGCATTTTTCAGGTTGAAGTTGTAAGTTAGCTTTTCTCAATCGTTGCATTAACTTATCAATTTTGATCTTGTGTTCCTCTAATGATCTGGCGTACACAACTATATCATCTAAGTATACAAATAATTCATTTCCTTGTAAACCAGCTAGTATATTATCCATAAGTCTCTGAAATGTTGCCGGCGCGTTTTTCAAGCCAAACGGCATTCTTTGGTACTCATAATGTCCATACGGAGTGGAAAAAGCCGTTTTTGCCCTGTCATCTGGGTTCATAGGAATTTGGTGAAAGCCCTGCGCTAGGTCAAAAATAGAAAAATACTTGGCGCTTCCCAATTGATCCAAGATTTCTATTATGTTAGGTAGCGGATATGCATCCCCAACAGTTTTTTCATTTAATTTTCTAAAGTCGATAACCATTCTCCATTTCTTTTCTCCCGCGGTTGATTTTTTGGGAACAATCCAAAGCGGTGCGTTATATGGAGAGGTGGAAGGTTTTATAATATTATCGTTTAGCAATTTATTTACTTGATTATTGATTTCTTCTTTATGGATCGGTGGATATCTATATTGTTTAACATGAATAGGGATGTTGTCAGTGGTAGGAATGGAGTGGCTGGTAACGTTAGAAAATTTTAATTTATCCCCTGGTAAGAAGAAGCAATCCTCATTTTTCTTCAATATGGTTTCTACGTGTCTCTTTTCTTCTTCATTTAATTGACTCGAATCTATTAAATTCTTTAGCGTATCATAACGATCTTTAGCTTTCGGTGTCGTATGTCCGATACTTAATTCATTGAAACAACAGAGAGCAGTGGAACTAGAAAAATCAGCGAAACTAGTAGACTCGGTGAGGTCACTTAAATCAGTGGAAGAATCAGTGGAATTAGTAGAATCAGTGGAATTAGTAAAATCGATAAAATCGATAGAATTAGCAAGATGGTAATCATTCAGGTGCATGGGCTTTAGTATTATTGTATAGTCACGCTCAGTGACGTTGTATACTTTTAGATGCCCTTTGCCCTGTGAATTAGCAACAAGCGCCTCACCAAGATATAATCCCTTAATAGGTTCGCAACGCGGTATGTATCCCTCTGTTTTTTCAGGATTAGTAATATTAAATGAGACTGGTAACACCGTTCGAGCAGGTACTTCTATTTTTTCTTCGTCATAAAATGGGATAATCATATTTCCAATGATCAAATTCTTTTTATTAAAATCTAAAACAGCGTTATTGTCTCTTAAAAATTCAGAACCAAAAATTCCGTCGCTTGGGATAGGTACGTCATCTTTCACTATGTTAAACTTTGTTACTTTACCCAATATTGTAAAAGTTACAGATCCCTGTGTCGTAACGGGGTTTTTGGTAATACCTCTTAGAGTTAAAACATCGCTTAAATCTATAGGAATATTATTCAAAATTTTAGATTTAATTATGTTTATGACAGAACCAGAATCGATCATAAAACTACAATATCCTTTTATATGTTTATTAGTTAATATTATTTTTGGCAAAGGAGTGGTTACCCCTGGGTTTGCTACCACTACCGTTGCATCTGGAATAAATTTTGTAACCTGATTACTGTTAATAAAGCTCAACCCTCGGTTATTATTGGTTCCGCCAGTACTTCTATCGGGAGCGCTGTTGTTCGGGCCGTGTCCCCCGTCGCGCTCGCTATCGGGCGACCTTCTGAGTTTCCCGTATTTTGTATGGAATTTCGGTATGCTAATTTTTTGCAGTTGGATATGTTATGTCCAGGGAATTTACAGTATCGACAAACATCAGGAGAATTTGGACCTGGTTGACCGGGAATTAGTGGTTTAATCCAGGGTTGCGACACCGGGTTGGGATTTTTTAATATTGATTTCGGGGGGGCGGTATCTTGGATCTTTAGACTTGGAATATCTGAACGAGGTAGAGGATTAACCTTTTGGGAATGTTGACGCTCACGTGCTTTTTCTGCATCTAAAGTTTTCGAAATCTTAACGGCCCACTCGATAGCTTCATCTAAATTATGAATTTGTCTGTGCTCCATACGAGTTATTATATTTGATGGCAAACCATTAATAAAAGCTTCTAACACTTCTTCATCGATCTCCTCCGTGAACGTGCGACTTAAACCTTTACTTTGGCGTCTATTCCCATCTAATATGGCAGATTTCAAATCTTTTATCCTCCCGGCATATTTCAAAATTGTTTCAGTTGGTAATTTATAAGTATTAGCAAGCTCACCCCGATACTGAGCAATTGATTTATTTGGTGCAAATATAGTTTTTAATTTGTCTAGTAGATCAACGACACGAGTATACATATTTCCTTCGACAACTTGATAAGCATCACCTTCTAATTTATTAACAATAAATTGTACCAATTGAGGTTCTTGCACGGAGGATAATAAGTCACGAGCACGTTCACAGGAGCGAGCAAATTGAAACACAGAGATTTTATATCCATCGTAAACAGGGATATTAGCAACTACGTCTTTTAACTTTAGAGTTGGCAATGATACTGGTACATCGTCTTGAATTGGCACATCCTGGTATTCTCCAAAAGCGGATGCAGCTCGCGAATTTTCATTTACACGTTGTTCCAACATATTTATTTGTTCCGGTAATTTTCTCAATTGAGATAGTTCACTTTGTATTTGAGAGAGTACTTGCACGAGCGATTTCGCGTCGATAGCATCGCCGGTACGTTTCTCCATTTCTTCGCGTTCGCGTTGCAAGGATTGATGTTGCGCGCGCAGCTGCTTTTCGCGATCGTCTAATTGTTTTTGTCTTATTTCGATTTCGGCTTCGGCTGTCGCCGATCCGTGTGAACGAGTTGAATGTGCCATTTCAAGATATAAAAATAATTTACAGATTACAAATAAACGATAAAATAAATGATAAAATTTGGTACCTGAATATTATTAACGAAATGATTTGACGGTAGATCACAATTACCATCCCACCGCTGCCACCAAATTAATATGTTACGTCTGATCGGACAATTAATGACGTAACGACGTTCTCCCTTTTTTTGTCACCCTGCCTTCACCGGGTTTAACGGGATGAGGGAGTGAATGATCCTTTCGTCAAATCAGATGGAATTTTATGCCTTCCTTTTAATAGAGAGAGTTACAAAATTCGGCGGTAAAGTTCTTGTCTTGTATAAATGAGACACGCAGTTGAAGACGTGTTGTCCTTCTGAAATCAACTACGCGACTGCCTGCGGTGGTTCCAATGGTTCCTCTTTGTCCACCTTTCTTCTTTGTGCGTCCGGTGGGCTTCCTGGTATTTTGCAGATAACAACGGTGGCGTGATTTTGATACTACTTCCGCGGTGCTCGTTTGATGCGTCATAATCAACGCTTGCTTATTTAATAGCTTATATCTAGATACCCTGAGCTGAACGTGATATAAAACCGTTCTTAAACTATTACAAAACTCTCTCTTATAATACTTATAATACTATAATACATAATTATTAATAAACTTATAATACTATACTGCTAAACTTATAATAATATATAGATTTCGCAAAAGTATTAATTCATAAAGACATAAAATGTGTAAATGGCATAAGTATCATTCTATAGCTATTACAAATATCATTCTATAACTATTACAAAAATATTCCAATATTAACTAAGTTCATAGAATGTTTGAATACAAGATTACAAAATATTAGTGTAGTAGCGACTGTAGTGACGCGCTAGTTCCTAATATTAACTTCCTTCAATCTTGCTCTTATCCAGTGAGAAAATCACTAGTCGAGACGTCACATTGGCTTCGTAGGTCATGTCCACGTTTTTTGTGTCCACAGAGGGCGTATCGCTTTCAGGGATCACCTAAAAACGGGCCATGGCGTTTCTCATTCTTCTCTCTGCTAATAAAGTCAAGTCCAATTTAAATGCGACAAAAGTATGAAATCGAAATTTAATATTGCACGTGCGCAATACATCTCAAACGTGCGAATTACATAATTCTTAAATTATAAAATAGCTAATTATTAAACAATTCAAAAATGCACAACATATTATACATATTGTAAATATTTGATTTCATATTTCTATATTGTATTGTACTATAAAATTGTATGAAACAATATTTTCTATTCCCTGAATAAGAACTTCTGGATTATATTTGTACAACATTATATAAGATAAATTGTATTTTGATATAAAATAAATTTATAATAAAAAATAGTAAAGTTTAAAGAATAAAAAATATTAAAAATTTAAAAAATGCTTTACCCGTTAACAGAATGGTATAATTCGACATGTTTGCTAATTAAATTAAGGAGCTTGATTACTTTAAGAAGCGTGAGTTTTTCTCTCATTGACATTGCCAACGTGAGAACGAAAAGCGCACGGTCTAAGAGAACCCTAATTGTTTTCTTCGGGACGGGAGTTTACAACGAAGCCGAATAATACGGTAATCGCGTAACGACAGACCAATCCGCGTCGCGCGTGAACGTAGCCGCACTCGCAGCGGACGAATGCGACGCGACGGGATGCCGACACGAGAAACGAGAGAGGCGAACACTCCCTACGGAGTGCTGCGTGCGCGTCGGTGCGTTCGTTTGATGGATTGCCATTTATGGTGATCCCGAGTGACGACGAGGGAAACATCAACCAAACATCACGCTTGTGATGCTGTAGCATAACACGGGGAGGAGAAAAACGAAGGAGGAAAGACGTTTCGTGGCGTTCTCGCGCAAAGTAAGCAGCCGGTAGTATGTCTTTCTCTGTGTGTCCTCTCGCGGCACGAACCTCCGCCGCTTATCGTCCGCGCGCATGGAGTGATGATGCTCCGCAAATATAAAGATGACGGCATCGCCGTCGTATGAATAAGCGGCAGTGTTCGCACGGAGGGTGCGCGATTCAACGGTCTTCGGTGACTCCGATCAATCATTCGACCTGATCGCCAGCTCGTTTCGTGATTGTGAGACGATTTTTTGGGGGGAAATGGGAGCAAAATCGTACGTAATCCGAGTCGCGCTACTCCGTCAGTCTGAGATTTTTCTCTTGACTCTTTCGTTGTTCTTCTCCTTATTCCAACCGTGTTGACTGTTTTTAAGTTTCTTTTTCTTTTTTTATTATTTCTCAGTTATTTGCCTGTGCAAATGTTTTTTGCTAAATATTTATTGGTTTATCTGTGACTGTACAGAATGTTCGGCAGCTCAAGATGGATCCTGGTGTTGGGGGTTCTAGCGGCGAGCCTATCGGTCTTGTTCGCACAAATTTATCCCCCTCCTCCAGAGAGGTTGACTGGGATGAATCCTTGTATTAGTAAACAGACTTGCCATGAATGCATACAGACTCCACATTGCGCTTGGTGTGCAGCACCCGTAAGTTTGATCAAAAATTTTTGTTTTTTACACAGTATTTTTGTTGATGAGAAAAATTTTACAAATAATTGATTAGTTTGATCAATAAGGATTTTTAAGTAGTTTTACCTTTACAGAAATTCCCAGAAAAAAGATGCTTCCTTCCGAATATCAATACTAAAATATTTGCAACGTGTCCTACTGATTACACGTGGAATCCAGACAATGTCTTTAGCATGCTGCGACACCGGAACCTAACAAAGGGTGGTTATGCTGCTGGTAGCGGAGGAGGAGGGGGATACGGTAGCATCGAAACCTCGTACTCCAACTTTTCGTCTTCCAGCTCATCTTCTTCACATTCTCACAAGGAAGGTTGGAGTGGTAGTGGAAGTAGAAGGCAAGAAGCTGTACAAATGTGGCCGCAAGAAGTTAATCTGAAACTTAGAATAAGTAAGTTGTTATTGCCGTTTGAAATTAAAATTAAAATTTTTCTTATATTAATACATAAATTTGTTTCAGATGAAGCTTACAGAATGTCCTTCGCTTATTCTCAAGCGGAAGATTATCCTGTCGACCTCTATTATCTTATGGACTTGAGCAAATCCATGGAAGACGACAAGAAAAAACTGTCCGACTTGGGCCAGTTATTGGTCGAAAGTATGAGTAAAATTACGAGCAATTTCCGTTTGGGTTTTGGTAGCTTCGTCGACAAAGTCGTGATGCCGTATGTCAATACGGTGCCAAAATCGTGAGTCCAGATTTTTCATCGAAGAAAGCATATTGTATATATCGTTAATATTCATGTTTTTATCTTTAATTTCAGTCTTATTGAACCGTGTGATGGTTGTGCGGCGCCTTATGGATACAAGAATATCATGAGGCTTTCTCAGGACACGAGCAAATTTGCGGTACAGAAATATCCAGAGATAAACATAAATAATTTGTACAAATTTCAGATTAAACATGAATCTAACTGAATTTTGAAACTAAGACAAATTAATTCTTTTCAAAAGCATTTCTAAATTAACTCTAGATTCAAACTAATAAAAAATTTTGGTCTATTAATTTTTCTAGAGAGAAATGTTGATGTTTACAGGGATTAGTACGTAACGCATCGGTATCTGGCAATCTGGACGCGCCAGAGGGTGGTTTCGACGCGATAATGCAAGCGATAGTTTGTAGAAATCAGATTGGTTGGCGCGAGAAGGCACGCCGACTGCTAGTATTCTCAACAGACGCCGGTTTCCACTACGCGGGCGATGGCAAGTTGGGTGGTATTATCAAACCGAATGACGGCATCTGCCATCTGGATACCAGTGGTACATACACTCACTCATCTCTGCAAGACTATCCGAGCATCTCGCAGATCAACCTGAAGGTGAAGCAAAATGCGATAAACATCATATGGGCTGTTACCGAGGAACAGATCAACGTTTACAAGAGACTCACAAAGCATGTGGAAGGTTCCTTCGCTGGCAAACTCTCAGACGATTCCAGCAACGTCGTGGAACTGATCCGCGAGCAGTATGACGCTATCTCTAGTTCAGTGGAGATGAAAGATACAGCTAGCAGCGCGGTCAAGGTGAAGTACTTCTCGAGTTGTTTAGGTACCGGACCGGCAGTCGAGACATCGAAATGCGACGGATTGAAAGTCGGCACGAAGGTGGAGTTTATTGCAGAGATTGAAGTTACCAGTTGTCCAGCCAACAGGTCGGAATGGAAGCAGAAATTTGACATTTACCCGGTAAATCGCATCATTATGCAAACGTGATCGATTGGAAATATATACCAGTTAGTTTTTATTTATTTTTTTTTTTTAATTTTTATCTTCTGTATTTACATATAAATATATATATTTTTTATTTTTATATCTATTACTATATAATGTGTTATATTAATCGATATACTATTTTCCTCAGGTTGGTATCAACGAGACTCTTACGGTGAATCTGGAGATGTTGTGTGACTGCGAGTGCGAGCGTAAAGGCCATATGTACGAGGAATATTCATCCGAGTGTAATGGCATGGGCACTCTCAAGTGTGGTGTCTGCGAATGCTACGACGGATTCTTCGGCAAACATTGCGAGTGTAGTTCACACCAGGAGCTAACCGGCTTCGACAAACACTTCCAGTCGTGTCGTCCCGACAACACTTCCCTCGTGGACTGTTCCGGTCGCGGTACGTGCGCCTGCGGCCAATGCGAGTGTGAGGAGCGGGAGAATCCGGACGAGGTATTTTCTAAATTCTCCAGCAAATCGATAAATTCTCATATGATGGATTTTTCCGTTTAATTTGCACATCTTATCGGATCTTAGAATTTATTTATTTTTTTATTAATTACTATCTCAAGCAACAATACTTACACTCTTTGGAAAATATATAAAAGATGCATAAGAAAATATGAAGGAAGGAGAAAATAAATAAAATGAATGAAACAAAATGGAAATAAAACGGAAGATATAAATAATTGTGTAATTGTTATATATGTAACAATATTCGCGCGAGGAATATTTGCAACATCAGTGAATTTATTCTTGCAGATAATATCAGGACATTTTTGCGAGTGCGATAATTTCTCTTGTGATCGTGATCAGGGTAAGCTCTGTTCTGATCATGGCTCTTGTGAGTGTGGTCAGTGTGTCTGTAATTCTGGTTGGACTGGACCATCCTGCAATTGTAGGTCTTCCAATGACTCCTGTATCGCGCCGGGAACCACAAATGGTGTACTCTGTTCAGGCCATGTAAGTGTGTGACAACAAAAAGGCTACATTTACCATTTAATATTTCTATAATTTTAGTATAATAGTATAACACTACAATAATTTTAGTATAGTAGTTAAATATAATATAATAATTTTTACATACATGTTCACATACATCTATTTTAGTAATTAAAGAAGAAAATTATGTTACAAATTTAGAAATGTTACAAAAGCTAGAAATTTTTTCGCAAGATTCGTTTCTCATCTTTCACTTTATAAAGGGCGACTGTGTTTGCGGAGAGTGTATCTGTCATGAGGAAGGCAACATTCGATATTCTGGCAAACACTGCAACAAATGCCCGACTTGTCCGAGTCGCTGCGAAGAGCTGAAGCCTTGTGTGCAATGCCAGATGTACGGCACTGGAAACTATAGCGATTCGGAGGAATGCGCAAAGAACTGTAAAGAATTCGTACCTGAAGGCGTGGAGACAGTGATCGTCGACGTGGACAACGACGAGGTGCCATGCTTCGGCACGGATGAGGATGACTGCAAGTACAACTTCGTCTACTACTACAATGAGACCAATTGCCTGCAGGTGCGTGCTCAGAACGAGCGCGAATGCCCACCGCAGGTCTATATGCTCGGCATCGTACTGGGTGTGATCGCAGCTGTAGTCCTGATCGGTCTCGCATTGTTACTGCTGTGGAAGCTGCTCACGACTATACACGATAGACGAGAATTCGCCCGATTCGAAAAAGAAAGGATGATGGCGAAGTGGGACACGGTACGATTTCTATTTCTTATATTATACCACAATCTATTCTTCTATTTCTTATATTATACCACAATCGAGATTTTAAGAATAAAGATTTTAACTTTAATGTCATTTTTACTTCAAACAGAAAAAAACTTAATTCTAGGACAAGATTGTAATTAATTTTTCGAAAAAATATAATTTAAATAAAATAAAATGTAATTTAATAAAAGAAAACATAACAAAATTAATTATCAAAATCTCCAGTAGAATTTGTTATGCTAATTATTTTAATAATTTTTCTTTTGCTCACTTAGGGAGAGAATCCGATCTATAAACAAGCAACTTCTACCTTCAAGAATCCGACCTATGCCGGAAAATAATGTGTCTCGAAATGAAAAAGAAGATGAGATTTTCAAGAAAAAATCGCATCGTGCACTGCGATGCGACGTGACGTGATTTCGAATAATTCGCAAACAACAATTGCGAGTATCAATCGCGTGCGGTTATCGAACTTAGCAAGAATTTGAATTGAACGCGAAAACCTCAACAGCATAACAAGATCTAACGTTTTAGCGTATATAATTATTTAAAGGAACTAATATTTAAATATATACGGTATACTCTATTTTTTGTTGAGATATTTGTAAAGAAAGATGACTTAATACTGCCATATAACATAGACTGCATTTCGAGTGCGCGCACATAAAGCGTGTTACTTGTTTACGAAGTCGTCATGTTACATTTTATTGCAATCACGTTTTACCATGCTAATTAGGCTAATTCTGAGAATCAAGTGCCTTTAATGTCATTAGCATAGTAATATCGCTACCACGCTTACATTAACTCTTGATTTTTTTAAATATTTTTATATATGTAACGACGTACCGAATAATTAATCATTTAATGTGTGAGATATAATTCAGAAATGAATCAGGTCCTGGAAGAAACAGTTCATACATACATGATTTATTTTAGTTTGTTATGTTCAACTACTTTCTATATTATGCATTATATGCATATTGCTATTTTTTAGAAATGAGTTTACGTTATCACTTTAAAGATAAAGAAAATTGCTCAGCAAATAGAAAAAAAATTACAAACTATTAGAATACTTTGAATACGTAATTTTTTTTTTTTTTTTTTATTTTTAAGCAAATAAATTGGAGTGACACAAAACGCTACGAACGTTGTTCTTAATCAGCAAAATTATGCAACAGATATGAAACATGAATATTTATAAGCAACTCTAGACAAAATCAGTTATCATAGCTCAAGAATTATTGAAATGCAAAAGCGGTTGTAATTTCAGGACGAAGTAAAACAGGTGAATCTCGTGAATCTTTTATTTATTCTCCCCAGCATTGAATCAATTCCAAAATATATCGCACACATTAAATTACATCTCGTACTATATTATACTTGCAATATGTGGAAAAAAACATTATTCTCTTTTTTTTTCAATCAGAACGGACTATCGACGATTTTATATACTATCAGTGCAATTTCGTATTTCACGCAACGAAATTCGATGAACTTGCATTTTTTTATCCTGTAATGTAATTATTTTAATCTCTAGAGTGTATTTTTGCGTAATTAAGGAGGACTCGAAAGTGTTTATAGGAAATTGTATAAATGTATAAAGTACTGTCTGAGACCCGAGTAGAAGTAAGTTTACTCCGTATTATAATATGTTAGCTCGATGATGACTGCACAATTGTAACTCGTATATTATTTCATAAATATGTACATGTGAGTGTGTGTGTGCGCGCGTGCACATACACACACAGAGGATGCTTCTTAATCATCAATTCTTTACGAGGTGAATCTAGAACCAATGCAAGAAAAGATGTCAGACTTTACTCTTCAAGTCGTAATAAAGTAAAAAGAAAGTGTTAGGTAACGCGTGTGTTTTCCGCTGCGTTTTTCGAAGACAAATAAGAAGCGGAAGTTGGAGAGTATTTTAGAATTGTAATTTTCCACACTCTCGAAAACTCGACGAAGTCTTTCATAATGGGAAGAAGTTTGTGAGCTGAAATTAGTTCGAATTTCAATAGTTAAGTTTACTATGTTAGACTAACGCAAAGTAACTCACTTTAGTTTGATTTATCTCTTTCGAATTATAATTTTCTGATAGGTGCAGAAATTGACTTGCATTTTCTTTTATCGAGATATATTCTCCTCATAACTTTGCCGATTTTTCCACATCGAAAGATGATTGGAACTCTCGTCCAATTGTTTTCGAAAGAGAAACAATTGCGGGCAGACACTTTTAATTTACGAAACCTAAACGACCTAGGTAAGACATTTATCTCGGACTGCAAATTCCCCCGTAAATTGACATACAGAGCTGCCCAATCGTCACGTAGTCAATCGCAATCGATATTTCTACGATTTTTAACGTAGGAGGAGTACATGAGAATTCCGGAATATACGCAAAGTATAAATAATTCCGAAGGTAAACAGTTGCACGTGACAGCTGAATTATTTATTTCAGTCTTCTCTCTATTCGTGAATCTCACGAGGAGCTAGATCGATCCGGAAGGATTTAGGGGTGCAGCGTGGCCTTCTGTCCATTGTGCCACGAAAAAAAGAGACTAATAATAGCGCAGTAGACGCGAAATCGCGAGCTCGCCGCGCGATCGTTATACACAATTATCGTGTTGTTTGTCTAAACTGTTTTACTCCATCTTTTTTATGGTTTTTTTTAACGGCTAATAATTACTTTAATAATTACGGTACAGCTAACTGTGTCCTCGCGACATTAATTATTAATCGCCGTTTTTCTTTGATATATAAATATATGTATGTAACTCCAACGAGAATTAATTATAGTTATTCGATGTTACTCCACGTGCGATAGTTCGCAAACTCAATAGACTATATGTAAATCTTGTGCGAGGACTAATAAAGATGTGTTAGTAAGTTCGTTGTTCCCTCATTTGTAAGGGGTTGTCCAGGAGTTTTGAGAAACCGTCAGGGGTGTTTGTGGGTCAGAATGACAGGAGGGCATGAGCTAAGACGCGAAAAATCGATTTACACAAGATTAATGAGAATATGGACTGATGTTTTCCGCACGGTGGCCGCGCGCGTCACCGTGCGAACATGAAGAACGAGAAAGAAGAAAAGAGAGAGAAACACGTTGGATTATGTCGTACGAGCTCTCCCTTTCTTTCATATCGATCGGCTATCCGACCGAGCCTCTTCGCGGTGTCTCAATTCCGCGTACAGACGTAATACGGAACGTGATTTCTTTCGCTCGAAATCATTACTTCCGAAATCACACTTATCGAAGTCGTTAGCGTTTTTTCTTCCCGAGAAAATCACGCGTGTCTCAATGAATCGGAATGAGTTCCGATTGCGCGCTATCTCGAACCACATGGCATCATTTCGAATCGATTATGAATCTCGAAAAATCGAGAAGAGGTATTTGTTTCAATGAAAGATACGTTGAGATAGGAAATGTTAAAAATATGTAAACTGCGTCATATATTTTTCTTGTTATTACCTCATCCAAATCTGTTTATCTGATTGTGAGCGAAAGAGATACGTATACTTGCTGCGCGTATTCGATGATTCATTTTGTACTTTGATAGCTGTTCTGCATTAATGTAAACGATAAGTCGCAGACCAAATGTTTCGACAAATGTATTATAATGTACGAAAGTATATTTTATCTCTTTTTGTACAATTAAAGTTAACAGCTTTCATAAGCTCAAGTGCGATAAGTTAATGACCCGGCCGATCGATTTACGTGGTGTAACATTAAACATTAAACTAATGAATCAGCGAGCATCGTTGATTTTTTCGCGGCTGTGGAGAATTAATTATTTATATCGAGCAAGATGAATCATAGGAAAGTCTCGTAGCAAAAATCTTACAAATGATAAAGATTGCAAAAATAAGACCTAATTAAAACGCGGATAACTTTTAATTCTTCTTGTAACAATGATTTAAGAAAACACATCAAACTACATCTTATATTTTGTTTTGCGTTTATTTTAGGAATTGTAAAAAAGAGAACAAAATTATATCATAATTAATTTTGAAATTGGCCAACAAAAATGGGACAAAGTATATCACACAAGAAATGATCTTCCTGTCAATATTTGTCACAGAGATAAGATAAAGAATCAAATTTAAACTTTAAGCATCAAATTTCTATTTAAACTTTTCGAAATAAAATATTGAGAAGAATGAGATAAGAGAGAAAAGATACACATGGTATGTAAATATAAAAATGGTTCTTACTGCGCATCTAACAACACTGCAGTGGGAACACCAATGTCGAATCGATATCGATTCGACGTCTATGCATCGATGAATGGTCGATGGTCAAATATTTATCGATATTTTTGTCATTTTTTTCTGATAGAAAAAAATTACATATTTATTGCAAAAAATATTAATTACTCCAGCCAAGGATAATATATCTTTATCTTCTATATAGATATAGGTATATCTTATATATATTGTATCTTATAAAATTTATACTGAAAAACAATAAAAATAATCTTATATATATTTAATATTATAATATTTACAATTGCTCAATTAATACAAAAAGAATTTTTATTATAATAAAGTAAAAAATGACAAAAATATCGACAAGTATTCGACCATCGACCATCATCGACGCATAGATGTCGATTCGACATTGGTGTTCCCACTGGGACGTAGTCTTAAAAAAAATCATTAAAAAATTTTCTTTTTGTGAAGTATTATAAAATCGAAAAAAGAAGATAAGATGCACTCGTTATCATTGATTAGAAAAAGGAGAGAGGGAACAAGTCGCTACAAAGAATATAAGGAAAACTGACCTACATTACTGCACTTTTTAAAGTTTTAAGTGCACACAGAGAGGACTCAACGCGTGCGCGATAGGAAGATTTTAGCGGCGTAGCACATTCGTCACTTCTCGACCCCCGTGATTGGTCGATTTCTCTTATTTCAATATATGCATACGTTCAATGTAGCTTTAATTATAGCGCAGTCTTAAGTCGAATATTTCGCATTGACTGGCCAACGCGCTCGTTCGGAAGAACTTTGTGTGTTGGAGAACCTGTCGCAACTGGAAATATTTTAACGCGACACGAAAGTGACAGCAAACTGGTTTACTGACATTTTAAAAAGCACATTTTTCCTAACTAACTTATCTAGTTTTTAACAACCTAGGAATAATACAATGATCGAGATTGAGTAGACAGTTCCAAGAAAAAACAAACTAAAATAAATACGATATTACGCAGAAGAAAGAGAAAATATTCCTCACTAATTTTATGAAATGTTTCTCTCAGATACAAGAGATCTATTTGTCACGAACAGTAAAATAAAAGTACAACCGAAGAAAAATAAATATGATACGCACGTATACTCGGGGCTATTATACCTATCACGTGAATTTAGGCACTTAATGAATAATGAAAATATGTTTCTATATAAATTCACGTTTTAAACTACTAACAACTCCACGTATAAGGGAAGATAAGGTTTTACACCGTTTGGTTTTCAAAATTTTCCGATTTTTCTTTTCGGATGCCAAAATACGACGCAGCATATCGTGACAAGCGCGAACTCGCGTGCAACTGTCACGTGTTGTGTAGGCACGGAGAGCGGGAACGGAAGAGAGAGAGAGAGTGAGAGCGCAGAAGCTAGGCGCAGGACAGAGCGCGACGTATATATACACACTATATGTATCTATATATATATGAACGAAATAATGCTAGAGCGTATACGTCAGTCGGTCTCCATCGCGCGCGCGTCATCGTCGGGTCGTGCAAAACGACGCACAAAGTACATCATTTCGCAGCTTCCTAAAAAAATCTGTGTTGGCCTCGGACTACCGTCGCGGTCGTTATCGACATCGTCGAGACGCAACCCTCGTCCCCGAGGAACAAGGCGCGCGGACAAAGAGAATTTCGTGCGTGGGTACTGGCGCAGATACATGAACTGTTAGCAATAGAGAAAGAAAGAGAACGGAGAATAAAATCGGCGGTGATCCCATACAGAGCGACGGGGGTGTTGTTCTTGTTCGACCAACAGCTGTGGTCGCTGCTCCGTCTCTCACTTCTACGCTCTACTCTTTCCCCGTATCCCGCCCCCGCCAACAGCTGCGGAAGACCCTCAGCGAGGCGTACGTCGTCGCGTCGCATTCGCCCTAGAGACTGTCACGCGCGCTATTAATATACCCCTGTAGCGCACGACAGTCGTCCACGATCGTCTTTCGAGAGCGGACGGAGCGGGGAGCGTTTGCCATGCACGGCGAGTAGCCACACGAAGCAACCGAGGAGAGACGCGCCGCTAGAGGACGAGGCGAAGGGAGAAGGAGCGCGCGTCGTGCACGCTGGACGACCGTCATCGACGACGATCGACGTGCCCGCGATCCGGGGACTATGGAGCGATTCTGGGTACGGGACCGACTCCTGGCCGGTCGCCGGGTCGTGATACGAGCCACGCAGTGGCTCCTGTGGGACGTGTGCTGCTGGATGTATCATCGAGTGACGGGGGTCGAGCGCGATAACGGCGACGGCAACGCGGCGTCGACCTCATCGTCGTCGTCGTCGCCGCCGCCGCCGCCGCCACCACCGTCCCAGGACGAGACGTCCGCGTTGTCGCCGCGCGACCACGGAGGAGAACCCGCGACGTGCCAGAGCGAGGTATGTCGATACTGCCGCGCCGTGGAGAAGACGCTGCTCTGGGAGGACTTCACTTTTTTCGTCAACCTCTACCTGATCATCGTGCTCAACGCGACGTTCTGGTGAGTCGACTCTGGTGCGCACGCGCGCGCATTGTTCCTCCCGTTGTTCAAAGTCTCGCTTCTTTCGGCGCGAAGGCTATAGAGGAAAAAACAAAAAGGGACCATTCGGTTCTTTCGACACTCCCGCGCTCACCTTTCATCCGTCGAGTGTTTCGAGTGTTCCACTCGTTGCGACATTCACGACATTCGAGATCTCGCTCTTTGTCTCAAGATAATCGAACGACTTTTTTGTTCCGTTGTAGTCGAACGTCATTTTTTTACTCCGTCTTCTTTTATCTCATCGAACGAAAGGCAAGATTCGAGGAATTTCACGGATTGCAAGAGCACCGTCTCACGTCACCCCTCCTTCTCTCGCGTTTAAAGGCCATCTTCATCCGCTGAGGACTCGTTCTCTTGCCACGACTCCTTTCGTGTCGACAGCGACATCAGCGACGTCCTTATCTCGGTGTCACGTTATTGCGCCACAGTTCTCCGTCGCGCACGTCTTTCCATCTTCACGCGCGTATTTTGCATCTTTGCGATGACACGCTGCGCCGCGCCTCCGGCCATCCGTGACGTCACGTGGCGCGCTGCGCGGCGCGGCGTGGCGCGACGCGACATTACAGCTGTTTTATGTTTCGTGTGCACAAGAGTAACTTCGCCTTCTAGGTCAAGGCCCCCTTTCCGAACGGACGCTCGTGGGGGTCTCGCGCGATACGCACATACATGCACACACACGCAGCTTGCAGCGTGTCGTAATCGCGCGCGCGATTACTCGTAATAAAATGCGTAAAATGCGCGGCGTTACGTCAACAACGATAAATCTCCCGGCGAGAAATCCTTTCCTTTCCGCTGTTTACACATTTGCGTGCGCGCGCACGCTTCGCTTCCGGTGCGAGACTCTCGTGCGTTCCTTAACTCGCTTCCAGCTCTTGGTCGAGAATTTGAAATCAGCTGATATCGGTTGTTGACTGCGTTTGTCGATGCGATGATTAAAGAAAGCTATCAACCATTATCGTCAATACATGAATTATTTATCCTTGTACTCGAAGCGATTTATACATTTAAATAACGTCGCGCGTAAACAAATGCGTGCGATTTTGCGCAGCAAAGAGCAAGCTGACTCGTGCAGGTTTGCGAGTTTCTTTTTTTCAACCGGAATAAAATGAAAATAGATACGAGCTCTCTTGCACGAGTGACCGCTTGGATTAATGTTGCATTTCTTATGCAAATTTATCACTGGATTGCCTCAGATCTTTCAGATGTGCGATATCTAGTGCGAATATTACGAATTTTCGAGGCGATGTTAATCAGAGCTTTGTTAAATTCTGTCGAAGAGGTTTCTTTGCGCGTCCCGCAAAAAAGAGGGCAATTCTTACAATTCTTTACATTAAGTTTTACGGAATTTCTATATAAATTTTACAAGTTTTTACACGCGATTTCTATATACATAATTTTATAACTTTAGGAAATTTTTTAAATTGTTTACAAATTGGAGCAGTTTAGAAGTAAATTGAAAAAATCTACGCATTTTTTTCTCTAGAATTAAATCTTTATATATATATATATGGAATATTCCAAGATTCTCATTCTATAATTTCCGAAAAGACTTACGAAATTTCAAGAAGTTTAATGTACTTTTTCAAAATCTTTCTATAGCAAGCTGACGTCAAACTGACGACAAAAACGTTAGTTTGTTCATAAACCTTGGGTTCATAAATTTAAAATATGAGAAATTTTACATATTTTAAACATATTGAATGGGATATGAGAATTTTTTTCACCGGAGAAGACAAAAAAATTCTCCGTAATTTACATCTTAATTCTAGGAAAAAATCCTCATAATAACGCAATGTTTTTAGGAATTTTTCATATTTTATATTAACACGTTAGCTGCCGCCTTAATTAAAAATTGTTTATGTGTCACAGGCTATAACTCTATTTTTATAAAATAAAGTTAATAAATTTACATAAATAGTATCAAACAACACTAGAAAAAAAAAGAGCACTTGGAAATATACATTTGCTATACGACGACGGGCCGTCGTATGGCGACTAACGTGTTAATGAAGATTCCTAAAACAATATAACTTTACTATTTTCTTTGTCATATAATAAATTTTTCGAGTTGATTGAGAGATTCAAAAGTTCTCCAGAGAAATCTTCTATTTTACAGCCAATAAACTTTGATTAAATTAAATTCTTGAAAAATTTGTTATACGCAACAAGTAAGGTATTCTTAGATATCAAAGCCCTTTCACGATTTCCATGGGGAGTGAACGGAATGCCCCGATCGTTTACCGTTACCATTGTTTTCTCGGGACTTACAACATGTTATTGCTCGTTGCAGGATCTATAGTATGATGGGAATACCGACGTCGCGGATGCCACTCAGAGTTCTTACTGTGTATTTTATTATCCAAATAATGATCGCTTTTAAATTCATGGACACCTTGGCCCCTGCAGCGTAAGTTATCGAAAGAAAATTATTGTTCGCGTTATTGCGTTGTTATATGTACCTGCATACATCCCGTTGAATAATTCGTCGAGACAATTTACTGAATAACGCGGATATTTCCATCGTCAAATTACTCCGACGTAGTTTGACCTCGTTAGCTTATTATTATACAATAAAATTGTTAACGCAAATCGATTCCATATTTCGTGCGTAACAACCTTAGTCTCGATTAAAAAGGATTTAAAAAAAACAGCAGTATTCTCGATCTTTTATAAATGTGTTTTAGGGAGCGTCGAAGGGTGTGTAGTAGGCTTCACTGGTTGTGGAAAAGCCTGCAGAAGTTGCGAAGTGAGAAACCAGGATTGGTAAGAATCCCTTTGTCATCTCATAATGAGAGGATTTTATAGGAAGTTTAAGGATTTTATAATTTTTTTTTTCAGCATTGCACCGTCCTTTGTCTCGTGGCCCTTGGTCTGTGGCTCCTCGGTCACATCAATCTGTCAACCCTTCACTCGATATACTGGGGCATTGTACTGGGATCTCTGATACTGCGATTACCTCTAAAACTGTCTGACAAAGTATCAGAATACTTCATGTCGCACAGAGGTAATCATTTGAATTTTCCTGAGAAAAAAAGATTAAAATCTAAAAGATTAACATAAACGATTTAATATTTAAATTATTTAATTCTAATTTAATTAATTTTAATATTTAAATTCTTTAATAATATAATTATATACAATGTATAATTATTTAACTTTGATTTAAATAAAAATTAAATAAAAACCTTGATTAGGAGGCACAGTTAAATATTTTTAACTGCACCTCCTAATTTAACTAAGAGAATTAAAATTGTTAAAAGATCTATCTTTTTTTTTGAGCTTTGCTAATCAAATTTTTTAAATATATAATTTACTATAATATCTCGTTAGGTAACATTTTCATGAGGAAACAAATTTATAATTGATCCTTTCATTTCTTTTTCAGAATGGCAATGCGACAGCGAAATCGAGGATGAATTTTTACCTGTGGTGACAGAAGCGAATTTTCAGGTATTGAATCGAGTGGGGGAGACGGGCGATCATTCGCCAACACCGACGAGCGTGCAATCGGACACTCAGAATGGTATATGACAAATTTATTTATAACTTGTGAATGTGAATTCGCTCAAAATTCAAATATTGAAGTTTACGATAACCTCTCGATAACATTTAAAAAAATAGTCGATTCTGCCTTCCTCCATATTTATTTCAAGGCACTGTAAGCAGGACAAACTCGTTTGATCTCCCACTCACCGCATGATTTTCTCCATTACATCTTGTCACGTTGCTTGCAGATTCTTTTTACGACGAGGATTTCATAGAGGGTCTCCAGGAGATAGCGTTTAATATGCCCTACCACGGTGAAGGTAGCACCGACGGTGTTGAACTATCAGAGTTGGAACTCAGCGTCGGTGAGAACGACGCCGAAGAGGACGGTATAAAGTTTCAGGCCGGTCACTTTGAGAAGAGCTCTTCGTCTTCTTCCGAGGGAGAAGTCTTCGATGCGAAGAAAATAATCACGGTCAGCAGCGACGAGAGCAACGGCGATAGCGACTTCGAGATAATTGACAAAGAGGAAATAGCGAAGATAGAGATGTGATAGAGTTTGTGTGAGAAAACGAGAGATTCGTGATTAAGTTATAATGTAACACTAAAAGAAAATTATCCTGATCTCTGCAATAGGTCGCAAATAAAATAAAAAAATTAAATTGAACTATGACAAACAATAGCGACTTTGCTCGAAACACGATTGTCTCTCGGCCGAATGTGAATTTTCGGTAAATTGAAATAAATAAGATAATATATTTAAGTTACAATATTGTCTCCCGATCGCAACATTATATCCGTGCGCTTACAAAGTACGATCTTGGTCGGAAAGCGCGAAGATGAACAAAATTTATTTATTTAGACGAATTCAGTTGAACACCCATATTCTTCGTTCTCTACTACTTCTAATCTTGGGTTACTCTCCCATTGTAAAAGAAATAACAAAGAGTAGATAGGCAGAGACTTAAGAATAAGGGGACTCAACTGTAGATACTTATACATGTACAATATGATACCACTGGTTATATTTAATGTGTCTTGGATGATAAATAAGCGTATGTACATTTGCAATGTAATAAATATGCACCTGTGTACAAACGTTTTAACCCGAAGAGTCAGTTTTGTTTGACCTAATTGCTATGATTAAGCAATTTGTAACAGCGCTGTATGACAGTAAGGACGCGAAAGGTACCTAATAATGAATAAGAGTTGCACTCTGGTAGCGCAAACAAACACTTTAGATGTATAAGAATGTATTATATTGTAACATGTGTCTGTGAGATGAGTAAAAAAAAACAATGCGCGAAAAGATCGACGAAGTTTGTCGAGTCTTACGCGTTTTTGTAGCCCGTTTATAATTGGTGTTTGTCGTCTTGCTCTTGTCTACGCATCTCGTATATTTGGAAATACATGACAGACAATACAAAAATATATAGTTTTTATTATGTACATCTTACCCCTTACGCGCGGTGATGTAACTGCAAATTTTCAGCAATCTTAAAAACAGAACGATAAAGTAGACTCTTCGATCTCTGCTTCTCTTCGTGAAATAGCAAAAAGGCTCAACACGAAATAGGCATTTAAACTCATGTTATTAAGATTATAATTTATACTTTGACTCAAAAAAACTAATTTGATTGTCCCATATTTTGATTTCTTAAAAAACAAATTTTTAAAAAATTTTATTTTCCTCTTTGGGAATTCTTACACGGTTTATTTACAGTTTTTATATTACACTAGTATTCACAGATTTACGTAATATTCGAATTCGCGTGTAAGATTTCCTTCGAGTCTGCATTGCACTCAGGTCTACTATTACTCTCCTTATCGCAAATGTCTTTTATAATAGTCACTGTATTATTTACATCAATTGGTACTGTATTACTTGTGTCAATCGGTATTACATTATTTATATCAAAAGGTTTTGAATCTTGCAACTCATTTTCTTTGGATTGCACAGAAATGATCGGTTGTGCGTTCTTTCTTTCTGGCAAGACCTTTAGAAACGCTTCTTGCCAAGTATTACCTTCTGAGACTTTCAGCAGTATCTCGAAAACTGGAAAAGTTCAATCATTTCTTCAAAATATAAATTTTAACGCATAATTCATATATTGTCGAAATTTGATTAAAAACACAATATATATTTATTCATCCAAAAATACCAAAGCACATTTAATTTCACTCATCATTTTTTTTGCCATGAAAATAACCAAAGACTGGGAATGTTCATAAAAATAGCAGCGAAACAATATTATAATTTCTCTAAAAAAATTTAATAGCTCACAATATTTACCGTGATCAATGGTCAACACTTTTCTCGTTTTCATTTGTAGGAACTTATCTAATGGCAGTCGCCCATGCTTGACACCTGCCTCTACAGCTAAATTGTAGCACATACCCTACGATTAAAATTTTTAATACAAAAATTTGCAGAGAGAGACGACTAGCTAAAAAGATTTTACCTTATGTGCATTGTGATCAACAAGGCCACCTATGACGTATATACAATCATGTTCTAGACAATCTATCACATTTTTTGACTCGCTTGTTAGGTATATGATCTTGTCTTTAGGATAAATGTTTATATACGACTCCGTATGAAAGCTCACCTGTAATCCAGTAAAATTTAGATACTTGTCATGAAAAGTAAGAGAGTGTTTTAATTACAATTACATACATCCCAATGCTCATATCCATTGTTCTTCTCTATGCTGGCTCGCGACTTGCCAGTGAAACTGGTGAGGGAAAATTGCATGGGTGCGGTAGCTCTTCTATTCAAAGTATAGCACCTTAATATCTGTTTCGTTAGCTTAGCAATATCCTTATCGATCATTAACTCATCGAATGACAAGTCGATGGTTACCGTGAGCGTGCAGGTACTCGCTGCCATGGTGCTTCTCTTTAAAAACTGTCTGGACGGACCTAGGCTTAAATTATTTGCACGCGCGTATGCGCGCTTCTCCCTTGCTTTAATCTTCTCTCGTAATCTGCATCAATAAAAAGATTATGAGTTAATGTAAAAAAATTGTTAAAAACA
The DNA here is from genome assembly GCA_901521435.1 of Crematogaster levior. Taxonomy (NCBI): domain Eukaryota; kingdom Metazoa; phylum Arthropoda; class Insecta; order Hymenoptera; family Formicidae; genus Crematogaster; species Crematogaster levior. Next base: position 174,170 of record CABEGB010000827.1, on the reverse strand, counting down.
TTGCACAAATTTTCTTTCGTAAAATGCAAAAATTATTAATATAAAGAATTCAATATTTTTGCTGCAAATTAGAAATTAACATTATAGGTTTCTCTTCGTAAGTAAAATTTATTCCAGACGCTTCGAGATAAAAAATGCAACAAACTCAATTTCCTATAATACCATCGCAGTTTCCTATACTGAGAAAAAAGATATATGATAAAAATGTTTTGATTAAATATGTTTTTATTAGTCATTCTTCAGCTAAAAATATTTATATTTTTAAGTTAATTTATATGTTTAAGTAACCAATAACACTGATAGATTGTGTTTTGGGTCAGATTGAATGACATTTTTGTGAATTGACAAATATTTGCTTGACAGCTCGTGACCACGGCGTACCATTGAATCAAGAAATCATTTTTTTATTCAACACTTTTTTCTCAATACACGTCGCTGCCGCGTGACATCAGGAGTTCCTAACCTTCTCTCGTTCTTTCGCTCTAGCCACATCTTCCTTTTCTGCAATCTTTTCAATTGACGTTTGCTTATACTCGTCGGTTGCTCGGGCAACTCATCTGTAACTACAATCGTGTTGTCTTCCGTAGAAATTGCGTTGTCCATATCGTAAAATAATTAATTTCCACCCCCTCCCCCCCGGCGTGAACACGTGAATCGTGCCCCAACTTGTTTAGTCTTTCTTTCTTTTGCTTCTTTTCTTCGAATCGCTGTCTTGCAAAGAAAACGCGCAGTTTCTAATCCGCATTTAGCTGATAATTACTTATAAGACAGCATTTATTTATTTTTATTAAGCCAATTTTGTCTCTCTCAAATTGTCACGTGTAAACACGCCGTTTTGGCTAAAGTCCAAATCCGAATTTGAACTACTTATTAAAGGTTGTGAAATTTAAAACTCCATTGGTCAAACAATTAGAAGATAGAGATACGATTGTTTGAAGCGTCAATTTCGCCATCTGACGACAATTTTGAGAACTAAATGGTCCTTTTCCGCATTCAAATCACCCGCCATTTGATATCATTTCGCGGAAAAGCCTTATAAAACGCGCGAAAATTCGAACGTTGATTTCGTCGAGCCCACCACCGGCGATATACTATTTTAATTGCGATTTGTTGAAAATCATGAGCGTTTTCCGGCAAGAAACACAATTGACACAGTGCAACACAGTGAATTATCTCATCCTTGCTTAATATTCGGCAAACGACAAGGACGAAATGATGTGTTGCGATGTGTCAATTGTGACTCTTGGAAAACGCCCTACATAAACTACATACTTACATACGTGTGTGTGTGTGTGTCCGTTATATGTTCAAAATGCAGCACTGTGAACAATTTCTCTTACATCCGTAAGAGAATCCGCAATTTCTCTTAATAACTTTTACGAATTACGCGTATATGATGTGCGCGCGCTCGCGCGCATGTGTGTGCGTGCGTGTGTGTACTAAAAGCAGGCAGCTCCGTTGTAACCTCACCGAACGGATAGTGAGTTTACCGCCATGATCTGTTGATCGGTGCCGCCGAGATATCAATATTTAAGGATCAGCGAGCTTCGTGAACGTGATAGTGTATGTGATTTACGTCGCTCGTAATGGAATGGTATAATACATCATCGCCCAAAAAATACGGTCGTCACCGTATACGAGAGCCTCGTCGATCGCTCAGAATTGCTCGATGTTAACTGTTAAGCAAACCCAAGAGAGGATCGTATCAACGCAGTTTTCTTATCAAACATGTGAGCTTTCTTCTGGATTCACATTGTGACATTACGCATATATACACGGAGAAACAGAGAGAGAGAGAAATCTGTATATATACATATATATAAATAAATAAATATATACATATATGTATGTATATATAGTGACTGTAAATAATGGTGCTTTGGGCCATTGTTTATTCACTGGCATTATTCCTGCACTTTGGTCCTCTAAAAGCAAGTAAGTATACCTGCGTCGTTCTAACTATCACACATAATCAATGTAAAAATATAGATTTGTAATATAAGCTTGTTTAATATCTCTATCTTTCTATCTTTCACACTAGAACCAGAGTCACAAGGTTACTGTGCCCCGTACAGTGGTAAGATATGTAAAAAATACCTTAGTGGCATTGGAAAGGTATGGTTTAATGACTCCAATGACAATCCTGGAGGATGGCTGAACGAGAAGATCACAGCAAACCTCTGGGAAGAACTGATCGAGACTCTGCTAGAGCCATGTCGCTCAGCTGCAGAGGTATAATGCTGTTAAACTTTAAGAAAGCTTTAAGATATGTTTAAAATAATCTTAAGAGAGTGTGTTAAAATAGTTTTTTTAAACAATTTTAAAGTCATCTTGAAAAAAATTAAGAAAGTGAATCAGAATTGAGGAGGGATATTATTTTTATCTTTCTTTTTTTTGTGCAGAAAATGCTCTGCATGTATGCATTTCCACTGTGCCATGAATCAACGGGCCTACCTCTCTGCTATGAAGACTGCATGGCTGTACGCCAACAGTTTTGTTTCAATGACTGGGCAATCATTGAGGACAACAAGCAGAGAGACGTTTATATTCGCTCACGGGGACACTTTGTGTTACCAGAATGTGAGAGTTTGCCCAAAGTGAGTAAGGAGACGCCTACTTGTTCGCACGTACACCTGACCGACATGGACGAAGAGGTTGTCACTTGTAAGTTATCATACTCTTTCAGTGAATGTTAAAAACATAATTGAATTGCAGAGTTAATTGGGTTACATTAATCGGTTTTCACAGATGACTGCATCAGAGGCAATGGTAGATTCTACATGGGAAAAGTCAACAAGACAAAGTTTGGTCTGGATTGCCAATCATGGAACGCGCAGATGCCGCATAGTCATGATAAACCACCTAATGTCTTCCCGCAGATTCGTCATGGTGAAAATTATTGCCGAAACGCGGGCGGTGACGAGCCGGTGCCGTGGTGCTTCACGACCGATCCTTTAACACGCTGGCAGTATTGCGATATTCCTGTATGTGGTGGGTACAATCAAAACATACTAAAAAATTATAAATTAATTAATGTATAAATTATATTAGTAATTTTAATAATTATTCTTCTTTTGCATTACATTTATATCATATGTTTTTTGTTTAGATAATGTTACGACTAAAGTGGAGATCGAACCAAAAGACATAATGAAGGACACCCTATTTAATAACACACTGGTACTTGTACTATCAGCGTTAGGCTTCATAATTGTAACCGGTGCACTATTATCTATCCTGCTGAGTCAAAGACTGCACAAACGCCATCGAGGATACAATCCGACTGATAATCAAGTGCGTTTATTTATTGATAACCATAAGAAAATAATTTTTATGAAATTGTCAAGATGAAATTTATTATAAGAATAATTTGGCTAGAAACTTTATCGATATTTATGTATAATTAAATAATAATTTTTGTAATTATCTATATATGTAATATGTATAATTCTTCCGACGTGTTACGATTACATGTTTATTAATCAAACATTCCTTTTCTTCACAGGATGTGAACATCGATCTTGATAAACTGCCAAATAACGAGGCGTATCACAAAACGAGTGCACAGTTGAATCCCAAGTTGGAAAAGTTGGAGTTTCCGCGGAATAATATCATCTACATGCGGGATCTGGGTCAGGGTGCATTCGGCCGCGTGTTCCAAGCGAAAGCGCCAGGGTTAGTCGCAGGCGAAGAATTCACAAACGTCGCCGTGAAGATGCTGAAAGAGGAAGCATCGGATGATCTATTACGAGACTTTGAGCGAGAAGCGTGCTTACTCGCCGAGTTCGATCATCCGAACATCGTAAAATTGCTGGGCGTGTGCGCACTTGGACGGCCGATGTGCTTATTGTTCGAATACATGGGTCGCGGCGATCTTAACGAATTTTTGCGTTCTTGTTCGCCCAGTAATTACGTCGTCCGCGTGCCCAGTGCAGACGAGAATGGCTCGACGGCGGGCGAGCCCTCACGGCTCTCGCACATGGATCTGATCAACATTGCACTGCAAGTGGCATCCGGCATGGTATACCTATCCGACCGGAAGTTCGTTCACCGCGATCTAGCAACGCGCAACTGCCTGATAAACGATCAGATGATTGTCAAGATCGCCGATTTCGGACTATCGCAGAAGATATACTTACAGGATTATTATAAAGGTTGTCTTTGTCTCTTTATTTTCATTATTTATAGTATTATTTTTATATGGCAGAGAACGATCGAGGACTTCAAAAATTATTCGACAGTTTTAAATGTTTAAGTATACACTTTACATTCAAAATTTGTCATCATTTTAAGTTTCATATTTTTTCATGCTACTTGTACTTTTTTACGGAAACTTTTAATCATCTATCACTTTAATCATCGTGTTACTCATATCTCTAATGATGCAGGAGACGAACAAGACGCCATCCCCGTCAGATGGATGCCGCTTGAGAGTATACTCTATAACAAATACACCGTCGAGTCGGACGTGTGGGCGTTTGCTGTGTGTCTTTGGGAGATCTTCAGCTTCGCGCTACAGCCATACTATGGGATGACGCACGAAGAAGTGGTCAAGTACATCAAGGAGGGCAACGTGCTGCGTTGCCCGGACAATACACCGCAGTCAATTTACGACCTGATGAAGCTCTGCTGGAATAGGCGCCCATCTGATCGGCCTACCTTTCGCACGATTTATCAGACTCTCGACAGCATTAAGCAGAGCTTGGAGGCAGAATACAAGTCGGACAGCATTCCCCTACGCATTCGCGTATGAATGTAATAATAATCGGTAATAATAGATATTTCTCTTTCTCTCACAGAGGCGCACAGAATGAAATTTGTGCAATTTGAAAAAAGAGAAAAGTAGAACTTTTTATTATTTTTCTCGAAAACAAATTGAGAATTTAAGAATTTTATTTTGCATCTTTGACTTTTTTTTAGGATCTTTTTAGTTGTGTGAGCATGTAGATATTTTACATTAATAATCAGAAAATTAATACGCAGAATTATTTGATATATTTATATTTATACACAACTGGATAGAACTGGATATTCTTCTATATCGGACAAATTTCACCCTGCGCGACGATCAATTAAGAGTAAGACACGTCACTTTGTGTATGCCTACTACTTTACTCTTTGATTACATTTCCAGTAAAGTATAGTAACTTTGTATTATATATTATGAGTGTGATGTGGAATGCCTGCCTTCTTTGTTGGATCCGCTTCTATACTGAATCAGTTATCAGTCAGAAGTGAGAAAAGGACCAATGTAAAAAACAGGCGATATGCATTAACTTCTTCTATTTCTTTTTTAGAAATAAGGATACAATAGTGATTTACTTTCTCCCTGTTGAATATCACTCGAGGAAATTTTCACGTTTGTTTCTTCACGTTTATTGTTTGATTAGTTTTCGATTAGAGCTGCCACTTTTCTGGTTTTCAAAACTCTTATTACTCTTATTATTATCTCTTATAATTCTTATTACTCTTATTATTCTCGTTTTTTGCTAATATAAATTTATAAACATCTACGGAATATTTTTAAACGAGTTTACGAATCGTTTTATATTTATTTATTAAACGTGATTTGCTTTATGAATTGTTTTCTTTCGTTATTTTCTAATATTCTATAATTTTGAACGCGGAAACGTGACAGTCCTAATTACCGCATCCGAATTCAAGTAACGCTTGTTTGCGAGTAAAACATTGTTGAGTCTGTACAAATAGTATAAAAACGGTGTGGCTATAAAAGCGCATTTAGTGACGTTTATATTTAGAGACTCCTTGATTGTTAGACGTGTGTTAGGTTGTTAGTTCGTTTGCTGTACCAAAAAAAAGAAAAAAAGACATAAATAATACCTTTAATGTGCTGAGATTAATGAAAAAAGAATTATGATGAATGTTAAGCGAAAGCGAATCATTGAATGAATGTACTACAGACTTGTTGTAAATTAAGGAAGAACACATAGGCGCGTCGTGATTTTCTCCTACTTACATAAGCCGGATTTTATTGCGATTTTATGTAAACTTTAAATTACACCTAGCACTTGTGTCGTGCATGATCTTGTTTGAATATGCTATTGTTTAGTACTTAATGTACCTCGTGAGAATGGTCGAGTTCAGCAGACATCAGTGATCAGTGAGCGGTCAGTGATTATTGGTCCCTTCTATTAGATCCTGAAATCTAGACCAATCATGTCGACGTATTAAAAAGAATTACTCAACAGTTGTACAACAGTTGCGTCTGCTGAACGCGACCAATACAAAAGAAGTGAATTATGCATTAGCGCGTCGTTCACACGGGGAAATATTCACAGAAAAAGCAAATCGCGTCTGTTTAGTTGCCTCTTATTTAGTAGCTTGCGACCTTCGACTCGCTGACTGCCTTGTTAGAAAGATAATTTTGTTCAACTGCTGTGATTGTAGCGAAGCGCACCGACTGAATAGCCACTTCATCACTGCCGCAATTACATTCCAGAAAGTATTTATTGTTAAGCAGCATATACTACGAGGAATCATTTATGCTGCAAATATATACAACGAATGTTCCTTCTTTTGTTTCTTTTTTTTTAAGTATTATTTTCTAGCCAGTGTTTAAAGATATACATAGACTACACGTAATAGTAACTCTTTGTTCTCGTCATTTTTATTTCAGCGAATAATATTTATGTCACACATATTCATTTTAACTGATCGTCAAAGGCTAAAAAATACGGTACGCTTCTGTTTGGGAATAAGGTATTCTCATTCTTACCGGAGATGAAGACTGTCTCCTTCTCAAAACCACATGTGTTGAGGACAAAATTGGAGATCTCGGTTCCAGAACTTCTCGAATATGTATCTTTGAAGAAGATGCATCATATAACTAGCTTTTTGCCTTCTAAGACGTTCTGGAGACAAGTCTCTCAATTGACGATATTTTCCACACACACACACACACACGCATATATATATATATATATATATATATATATATATATATATATATGCAAACCTTTTTATATTGTATATTTGTATTCTGTGTAAGTAGTACCGTATGTGGATGTTCAGGATTTTCACAAAAAAAGGAAAAGATTTTAATAAACAAATAATAACCGGTAATACAGATTACGTATATATTGATATATATTTTCGGTTATCGGATCTTATACTAAAATAATATTTGTGAATTTTATGCATTTCACTTTTATATGTTTTTTTACATTCTAAAGTTGGAAATATAACGTTGTTAAGCTAATAGTCCATTTTAATTGGAAGTGTCACGAAAAAGAACAATTAGAGTTGTATACAAAACGGTCGTCCAGAAAACAGGGAAGGATCAAGTTTGACTTCCTAACTTTCAAAATGCTACTCGTAATATCAGTTTTTTATCAATGAAATATAGAATTATTCCAACACACTAGTCTTGAGCTTCTTTTTTACAGGCTCTAATTAATAAACTGTAATTTTTTGTTTTATTTGGTCTTTAACGAATGACTCTCCAGAAATCGATATCTTGATTAGCGAATTCGTTTTCATCATTTTTTAAATGTAATAGTCGTACAAGAAAAAAAACGAACACGTGACCGATACAGTTCTAAAATGTATCATGCTACTTTTTTAAATGAGAATCCTGGATTATCTTATCGGTATAATAGACGCGTATGCGTCTGCGACCAATAAGAAAATTTACTGCCATCACCTGTTGGGTTCGTACATAGCGTTGCCAATATCGATGCAAACTCTATTCTTCAGTCGGATTGACGTGAATATGACGCAACCCAACGACATAACGTAACTCGTTCAAATTCTTCCAACAGATAATCGATGTAATGATTAATTTTTGTAAATAATCGATAACGTGTCTCTATCATGGGTCTCTATACCGCTGACAATACCGTTCATATATATCTATATTTCTATTGTATTACATAATACCAACTGTACCATTCAGATCGTTCTTTCCGTAGACTCTAATTGTGTCACGTTGAATCCAATAATCGGTCTAACTGTATCACGAACGCCTCAAGGAAAAGTATGAAATTTTGTCCTGATGTGTGCAACTTTGGCAAGAAATAAACAACCAATTTCATATTACTCCAGACTATTTTCTCTACTCTCGCCTTGTATCGCATATAAGATATCTGGACATCCTTCAGGATTCCAAGAAGAAATCAATTGTCACTTAAATTAAAATGTGAGTTGTGGAACTATATATAAATGTGTTAATTATTATTAATTATTCTAATACGGAAATTAACTGGGGATTATTGTTGTATATGATTATGTCGTTTGCATCATAAGTATATTTTCTGTAACCATATGTACTTTTCTCTATCTATCTTTCTATCTATGGAATTAATCTAAAATAATTCATTTTTTTTTATAAAAAGCAGGTTTGGTTTGCACATTTCGTATATACATATTACATTATCCCTTATCACTAATTTACATATACATAAAACGCTTTATGATATAAACAGTGCTCAGTGCAAGTCTAATTGTAATATTATGATATTACGCATCTCTTTGGTATACTTCCTTTCGTAAATGCATTCATAAATATAGTAATACTTGGCTCAAATGTGCAAAACATGGAATGGCTCTTTCGAAGTGACTAGCTTCGATTCAATTCTTGCATCTTTAACATGTCAGGCAACGCGTTACATTTATGTCTGTACTGCGGTGGAAAATCGAAATCTATATTGTATCGATAAAATATAGATTTCAATTTTAAATTTGCAAATTATATATTATTATTGCAAACTATATATGTATTACTATCTATTGTTCCACAAGCAAAAACAAAAGTACATTTGTACATTTACAACTGATTTATACAAATACTGATAATACCTTAGAAAGTAAATAATTATTACACCTAGTGTTATTGCATTATTCAAGTCTCTATATGCATTTGATATAGTGAACACTTAAGGACTCTTTAAAGAAGCAATATTGATATTTTAACCGATTTCTTACGCATCCGTATGCAGCGTGAGTTTCTAAAAATGGAGCACTTAAATATTTCTCTTGGATTAAAAGTACAAAAAAATGTATAAGATATAATTCAGATAGTTTTAAAAATTCAATTTATATTCATATTTAGTGGAAACATCATTTCATTAAAGATTAATGCCTTCGATAAAGAAGAGCTCTGAAAGACATTTCAAGTGTTTGTTTCATTTAGATTATTTAAATTTTCACATCTCTTTCTGTATTTCTAAATCCAAGAGAGCTAATTAAGTATTCTATTTCTAGTGACTCGATTTGCATCGTTATCGTTCACTTGTACAATATTATGGCTTGTGTTACAGAAAGTACTGAAAGTACATATACATTCTACATTTTACGTTGTCATTTGCACGAAACGGTAACGACAAGATTGTACAATCAAAACGCGTCCTTTATATTCTGAAATTGTCGCACGGCCAAGTCCACCGGCAGGTCGAACTTGTAATTGGTAAGACGATCCAAAGTGTGAAACGCATCTTGGAAACCTGAAAGTCTCGTTATGAAAAATGCAATTCCATTTTGCAATGTTAATTATTCTAATTATAACATACCTGTCTTTACAACGTAACTCCACGAGAGATAATAATTTTCCAAAAGATATTGGCATTGCAGAATCAACTTCAGCCATACCACGAGTTTGTTTGCGCTGAAAATATGACGATTATTTAATAAATTAGTTGTTATTTAATTAGTAGTACTAGTATATTATATATTAAATAGCCAATTTGATAGCTTGACTGCAATGCAATCGCATTATTACTCACTTCAAAGCTGCACATATGAATGCCTTGAAATGCGAGTCATAGCTTCGTTTGTACGGGCTGTGAGAAGCGATGATATTACCTATAGTCGTTAGTAAGCTCTAAACGAACAAGACAAGAAGAAACATTAAAATATGAAAATACAAGAAAATACAACAGCATTTTAGTTTATAGAATGTCCAGAGAATTGTATAGACGAGGAGATAAGTTTTCGGAAATTATTACAACGATCAAGAATTTACTCCGTATTTTCTGCTTTATCTCACAGATTACTATAGTTCTGGTGTCTCGTCTGGAGGCGAAAAGTAGTCTACCTGCTTTGAAGAAGCTATTCTTCCGGCCGCGAGGTCTAGGTTGAAGCTCCGCGACAACTTCTGTGCGGGACTGGAATTGTAACGGCGTCCATTTTTTATCTCATAGTATTTGAGTATCAATTCCCAAGCGTGCATGAAGTTCGCCGATGTAACATCGCGCTGCACGAAACAGCCGACGAATGGCACCACGCTGGACCCGGAACGCAGTACATCCACGGTCAGGCCGTGCTGCATCAGATCCCTGATCGAGGTAGCAAGATGCTTTCTCACAGCGGACGTAAGCTTTGCATTCGCGTGCGACGCTGAGTCCGAGTCGGACGTATAATCGTTCTCATTGTCATCGATATCATCGACATCCTCCTCGTCATTGGGATGACGTTGTTGCTGTTGCTGTTGTTGCGACGTTTCTGCGATTGTTTCCAACACGTGCTCCACAGCAATGTCCAGTCTGGTACGTAGATCGCGCCAATTATGCACTGAGTTCTTCCTGCTGTTACCGCCAAAGTTCCGCCGCACCCGTTCGCTGCCACAACCTAACTGCGACAACAGGAACATGTGCAAAAGCGCGACCACCTTACGCACGGTGTTCAAGGTCCTAGTTCGATTGGCGGCACCTGCTTCATCCTCGATGGGTCTTCCACGGTCAAAACGCCGTTTAGAGCCATAGGAAGCTGATGAGGTACCGGAACCACTAGCATGTACTGGACACGCACATGTGCACGCCAAAGTCTCCGTGCTGACTTCGCCCTGGAGGTAGTTTATGAAACGCTCCAAGTCGGCGATCTGCGTCTTGAGTTGGGTCACAAGCTGCTCCTTCATCTTCAATGGACTGACGATCTATCATACAATTGATGCATGCATTATTTCAAATGGCAACGAATAGTGTTACATAAATTGTCCTAAAAGCATTGGAAATCCTTATACTCTTACACAGCTCTTTAATTATTAATTTAAAAATTATTTTTACAGAAAAAATCATTTCTTCAATTTTTGTAAGTAAAAATTCTGAATCTTATTAAAGTATATAACGTGTTAAATCGATTGAAATATACGATGTAATTTATTTTCTTCTAGGAAACAGTTAATTTCTTATTTTCGGTTGTTAATTATTAAAAAATTACATGTATTTATCAACTGAGCAGAATGTTTTTAAATTTGTGTTTCAAATGAAGGAAGGAATATTCAGTAGTTTTTTGGAAAGTGTAAAGCTCGAGATCGCACGTACTTGACTTATGGCATAATCGACTTGCCACCTAAGATCGTCCGCCGGTAATTTGCACAGATCGTCGACATTGAAGTTCAATTTCTCTTTCAGATGACCTAAGCGGACATCGACGGTTATTTTACTTCTTATTCTCTCGCGATACAGATTCTTGAGCAATTACTGATTTCTCAGCACTTACTGATTATAATATTTTGCCTCTCCAGAATAACGCTCTGCGGTAGATCAGCGTCGCCCGTCTCATATGCGTATTTCTCCAGATCCTCTAACTGAGATTTCAACTGGCTTATCAGTTCCCTCTGTTTCGTTCGTTGCAATGCCATTTTGGATTCGACTTCCGTGTCAGTAATTATACCAGTCACCTATAGTTACGTTACATTCGATATGATTAAAGAGCTGTCAAGTGGTTGTTAAAATTAAATAAATAACTATGGAAAAATGTTTTTCTACATAATCGTTATGCCCTAGCTGAAAAAAAGTTTAGAAAATTGCGACAGACAAGTAAGCACTATTATCTGCGATCTAAATTAATCCCATGAAGCAAAAGATCGGATACGTGAAGGTATTAAAATAAAATGAATGAATAGAGAAAAAAATGTGTAAAAAAACTTTTATTGTACATTCAGAGATAGTATAAAAAGACAGAAATATAATTTATATCTAAAAACATAAAAAAAATAACACAACAAGGTATATAACATACATACGTACAAAATACATAGAATATAAAAAAGGACAAAATATAACAAATGCCTTAAAAACGACTAGATAATTAGGATAATTAACGATAAAAGATGCATCAAAGCAACAAAAACGCTGCCAAACAAAGCAAAAAAACTCAAGAATGTCGTAAGATAACAAGAATAACCATACAAAATTTATACTGAAAAGTTGCAGAAAGCTCGCTTTTTAATGTGGCTTACATCACAGGATACGGAAGAAATTGGCGTGACAGATCTGCTCTCTAATAGTAAGTTATTTGGTACATCCGGTATTCCCCTAAATGCAAACTCCTCCAACTCCTTGAGCAACGTCTCCTTCTCGCTGGCTGGCGCGTCCACGATTTGTCGGAGACGAAACTGAACCTGTGTACAGATACCATTAATTGCCGCAACAATTGTAGAGCGAGCATTTCCTTTTGATCGTCTTACCTGAGCAAAGTGGGTGGTTAACGCTATCAAAGATGAATTCAGCATCTCCTGTTCCTCCTCCAACAACTTTACCCTCTCTATGTCATATGCGAGGCTAATGATACAAGAATTATCTCATCTATAATGTCACAATTATTGAATACAGTTTTGGCAGTATTTAATAATTTTAAAGTCGCGTCTATACTTTCTGCTCAATATTCAACTTTTGTGCAACAATATAATAGATAAAATTGTAATTTAAAAAAGATTGCAACACAGAACGATGATAAAGCTTATGTTATTCTTTTGAAGCATATGTTCTTATGAGAATGGATTATTCAGGATTTTATGGCATGTGTTCTTAGGAGAGAACGAGAGGATGAGACTAATACTTCGTGGACGTACTTCTCCACGTTGGCGTTGACATATTTGTACTCGTCCGCGAACTCATTATCGCCGTCGTTCGCGCCAACCGGGGCCCACCTCTCTCCGGATGGCCTGCTCTCGCTGCTCTCGTCAGAGTTCTCAATCTCGTCATTCTCGCAGAGCACTGCTCGCGAGTGCCGCCGTTGGTCATCCATCGTATCCTTGTCGTTGTCACACGCCGTTTCGCCTACCTCCTGCTTGAAAAGTACAATACACGAGCATATTGATCTGCAGATCCGTCGTGTCGCGAGTCCGCGATGCTCGCGTCGCATCGTCTACGTACCATGACGAGTGATCCCAGTACGACCGTCCAGTGTGTAATTTGCTCCGCAACCGAATCCGAGAAACGAGCGTCTAAATCCTGGACTTCTCTCTCATGTCTAAATCATTATTAATAGATCACCTGCGCACGTGTACGATCGAGACGCCACGAACGTCAGCGGTACGGACCCGCGCAAAAGTGTACTCCTGTCAGGTCCCAAGAGAGCGCTTATCGTATATGTGGCGCCAAATTATCATATTTGAATAAAAATTATCGTATATTTAAAAATATTAATAAAAGAATTTTATTTACATTTTTTAATAGACATAATTGGAAATAAATTCGTCAATATTAATCGAATAAATTTAAATTTGTTCGCTCGAAAACATTACATAGATAAATAACGTTATGTATAAAGCCCGAATCACACTAGCAATTGGCGATTGCGTTTGCGTCTGCGTTTACGATTGCCTCTTGACCAATCAGAAGGAAGCTGCTGGCAATCTGATTTGGGCATAATGCGGTGTGACCAATCACAGTGTGAGAAAAATAATCGACTGTTATTAGTCAATTTCGACTTAAAGTTTGAAGGTTTGTTCGCGTCGCTTGCCCCAACATGCTCCTACTCGCTCCAATACGCTCCAAACTATAGTATTACGTTACGTATACTATAGATTGGAGCGTATTGGAGTGAGTAGGAACATATTGGGATATTGCGACGCGAACAAACCTTGAGTCTTAAGCCAACGGTACGATTTTTCGTAGTAGATCGCATACGAGTTAGCCATTACGCATGAGAGCGAGAGAAAGCGAGCGTCTTTCGCTCTCTCTCACTCTCGTGCTTAGTGGCTAACTCGTATGCGATCTACTACGAAAACTCGTACCGTGTGCCGTCGGCTTTAGACTGAAATCACATGGTGCGGAATAGAAGTACGGAATAGAGAGTGTCATAGAAGCAGCCAAGCTTCAGAGCTTTGCAGAAAATGTAGATACTACGGCAAAACTCTGATTGGCTGTTTCTATGACGCACTCTCTATTCCGCACCATGTGATTTCTGCCGTAAACTGTTCCGCTATTTCTTGCTCCATGGGGACGCACCCTTAAAGTTGCTAGGACAAAGAAAAAGTAAGAACCAAAATGGCGGCTGTGTACGTTACTGGAAAGCACAATGTCTATGGATTCATTTAGAATTGTAGAGTAATCGAATTGGGAAACTCGATTACTCGGACTCGACTTGAGTTCATGAATACTCGCAAATATTCCTAAACGTTGAAGGTTATGTCATTTGTGTAACATGGCGTCGAACGAAAGTGGTGATTTTCAAAAGGTGTTGGAGTATCGGATTTACAAGTGCTCCAGTTATTCTTCCTGTTACATACCCGAGTGAGTGTCTCTACATCCATAAGTCCAATTGTATCGTCGAGAAACTCGCTGTCGACAGACCGCGATTTTCTAACCTAAAAGAGAAGTTCTCCGAAAGTTATTTTGTGCAAGCGATATGCGCGTTAAAATCGTTATAGTGAAGTTTATTCGTTATCACTCATGCATATTGAATGTTTTTTTTTTTTCAGAAATATTATCGTTGATATACCATCGGATCAGTCTTCACGTTGGTCCTCCGACATCGACAATCATCCACAGGTATGTATTGCACATGCTGCTCCTCTCGTCACGCCACTTATCTCGCCGACTGTGTGTTTTAGTATCTCATCCTAAAACTTCAAAGCCCTTCCATCGTTAAGTACATCACTTTTGGTAAATATGAAAAAACCCATGTATGTAACGATAAAAAAATTCAAGATATTTGGTGGATTGGAACCTGAAAATATGATGGAGCTTCTCGAAAGGTGAAGATTACTCTATCTACATCAATTGTTTTGTTTGTTACCTAACCAGAATATTTCATTCGTTTCAGTGGACTAAGGAATGATTCCATACCAGAAACATTTGATCTCAAGCATGTTTTGGGAAACGAAGGACATTATTTTCCTATTCGGTATATAAAGATTCTTCCGCTGCAATCATGGGGTCCCAGCTTTAACTTTTCCATATGGCACATAAGATTAACTGGTATCAATGATCCCAAGATTATAAGGCCTTGTCTCGAGTGGTTTAGTATGGTAAATGTACCTGCAAACAAAAGATATAAATTCTGACATGAAACTAATAGATTTTTTTATATTGTAGTATCGGCAAAAGGAAATAATAAGACTATGTATGAAACACTTTCGGCAGATGGAACAGCCCGAAATCGTTGAAACTCTGCAGAGGGTTACTGGAGTCCCATTGGAGGATCCACGATTGTCAACGTTGTATGATCTTTTGGTTATCAAAGGTGATCATCTGCAGGCGGAGCGTTTTATCAGCAATGCGCTCACGAGTAAGTCAATTCCCAATTCAATGTCAATTCCCCTTTGACTAGTGCCCGTTTTGCACAGCCATGATCATACATTGTTGAATCCGCTTTTTAGTGGGACTCTTAAACGATTATATCAATGCTCAAACTTATAGAGCAATTTGGACGAAGTTATCGTCCAACGAGCCCAAGCCCGGGATGCGAGGCGGTCATCAGATGGTGCTCGATCCCACAGCCGAGGTACTTTATCTCTTTGGTGGATGGGACGGTAATCAGGATCTCTCTGACCTGTGGTCGTACGACATAGAGGCCGACAAGTGGACGCTCATATGCAAGGATACCGAAGCGGTGGTCGGTAGTGTTTAATAAGTTTAATTCAATGTTATGGACGTGGTCTGACATACCAGAATAATACACAATTAATCTCTTATCTCTTTACTACATTGTATATGTATCTTGCTTCGACAGCGTGTAATCAATATGTTTGATAGTCGTTTGTTTAATATTTTTTCTATTCAAGAATGATATTTTGAGAAAATAGAAAATCATTAAGTTTCTTTATGAGTTTCTTTATAAATAAACGGACTTTTGAAATACAGTTATAAGAGATAAAATATATAGTTAGATAAAATGTATGATAAAAAGAGATTTAAAATAAATTCTGTAATTATGTGTATTTTGAAATGATTTTTTTGTATCGCATCTTTGATAAATAACATTTTAATTTAATTTAATTTACTTTTAACAACTTCAAACTTAATTTACTTTTATCTACAAATTGTCAGATTACGTGTACCTATTTTATTTTCACATTACATTTATCATGATCTACGATTCTTAGGGAGGGCCAAGCGCACGTTCGTGCCACAAGATGTGTTTAGATCCGCAGAGACGACAGCTCTTTACGTTAGGCAGATATCTAGATACACAGTATCGTACTTGTGAGAATTTGAAGAGCGACTTTTACGTTTACGACATTGAATCCAATAAATGGACGCAAATTTCGGAAGATACGGGGACGATGGGCGGGCCTCCGCTTGTATTCGATCATCAGATGTCAATGGACGTGGAAAAGCGAACTATCTACGTTTTTGGCGGACGAATACTTACTCACCCGAGTAGGTAAGTAAGCTACGTAAGGAAAAAGAAATGTAGCGATTTTATGCACTCTATCTTTCAATAATGTTTCTCTTATGGTGTTGAAATTTTTTATACTTATCCACTTATTTTCTCTGATATTATTCTTCCAATTTGCACAGCGCCGATGAACATGGTTTAATACCAGAGCCACATTTCTCGGGACTATATTCTTATCACGTGCCGACCGGTACCTGGATCAGACTCGCTTGTGATATCGCCGATAAACCATGCTCGAGAGATATGCCGATCTATAGATCTCGCGCTGGCCATTCTATGTTGTTTCACCCAGTTGGTATTCTCATCGATTTTATCTCTTAACAAGAAAAATCAAATCCGCAAATATGTGACAAGATATTTCTAAAGCGGGATCTTATTTTAGCGGTCTAGAAAACTGTACATATTCGCTGGACAAAGAGGCAAGGAATATCTGAGTGATTTTTTCACTTACGAAGTCGATACGCAACATGTCGAGTATATAAGCTACAACGAGTTCGGCACGACGAAGGATTCTAATCACGTTCCCGCGGCTGGATTCACGCAGAGAGCTACCATCGATCCTGAACTCGGCGAAATTTATGTTCTATCAGTTTGTATCTCATGTAGCAATCCTTAATTTGAAGCATAATTAATTAATATGTGAAACTTATATTTATTAGAGGAATAAAGAATCATGATATATTCATGGAATAATTCCTCTAATAAATATAAGTTTCACATATTAATTAATTTTATATATATATACATACATGTTATATTAGTTTATTTACAACAGTTTATATATATACATACATATATACAGGGTGATTCAGAACAACCTTTTAATATTGAAATGTCGTATTCCTGAGGAATACGACATTTCAATATTAAAAGTCGTTCTGAATCACCCTTTGTGTGTGACCGTGCGTGTGTGTGTAAAACAATATTTTTTAGGGTTTGAGCAAGGACAAGGATAAGAGAGACGACAATGTACAAAATTCCTTTTGGGTATACAATATCCAGAACAGCAAATGGTCTTGTATATATCGTAACGAAAATGTCGGTGAAAAATACTGGAGCAAAATGCAAGATTACGAACCATGTCCACGATTCGCGCATCAGCTTGTTTATGATCATACCAGAAAGGTACATTGTGATAAATCGTGAAAGATCTATATTTGAATAAATTTATTTTAATTGTACTCTTTTGTTACTGTATTAAACAAAATACAATAGATTCACATAATACTTCACAAACTATTTCCTCATTAGGTTCATTTTCTGTTTGGCGGCAATCCAGGCAGATCTTGCCTTCCAAATTTGAGACTCGATGACTTTTGGCAACTAGAACTACGCCGACCTACGGCTGAGCAAATTCTGAAAAGATGCAAACTGATCATTAGGAAACATAAGTTCAGAGAGCTCGCTTTGAACAACAGTATAGAGGCTCTTGAATACTTGCAGACGAAGATCTTCGAGATTATCGACCACAGTGATACACAACAAACGAAAGAGGTATATCCATGCATTTCTTCATTAACTTTTATACGTATATCAATATGGTGGCTCTGTTATTCACTCAATATAATATCGTCTCACTTGCTAATCACTAGTTGTTATCTTTTTTCTGCAGTTCCAACTCTTGACATCGATCCTATTCCGAAAACAGAATAACTTAGAAGATGCCTCCCATTCGAAAACGATCCTGAACGAACTGACGACTGGTGCGACGACGCAGCAGTGCGTGAACACACGTGATGTACATAACTTGCGAACTGAACTCTACAACAAACTCGCGGAATTCTTCCCAGAATCATTGACACAGCCGCGGGCGAATTTGATCGATCTCCTGCCGTTATAATGACGCATCGAGCGGGTCATGAGATCTCGACGACGGAATGTTTTCTGTTTACATACATTTCTTTTGTTTAACATTAACGTCTTTGTTGCAATTTGCAAAGTAATCTTAATTTTTTGTAGACTTACGACGAGATTTGTCACGCTTGTTATTTGTTTTTTATTTTCGATAACGTACTAATCATGGGGAAAAAAAGAATTGCTTGCAGCGTATTTCGAGTTCAACATTAGAGCAAAACTGTCTCTTGCAACTTTATTTATTTCATCTGTTATAATACGCTTGATTGTTAGAGTTCTTTTTTTATGAATCGAATTCTCTGAAACAAAGTGTTTATTTATACTTGCCTACGGCTTATTCGAGATCGACCCTCTCGGAACTTTGTGATATCGATAGCTTTCTAATGGACTGGTTAGCTGATATGTAAGTAAAGAGTACTAGAGATCGGTTTTATATGTAATCTCTTCTATATTCTATAGCTATGTGGCCATAAAGTTGTTATTATGTTTGCTGAAATAATATATTCGTCGAATGAAAAAAGATAAGACTAGATAATAAGAATGCATTAAAAAAGCTCTTAGTAAAACATCGCGATTTAATGTTTGCAAGATGTTTCATGCAACTTGACGTCAGCGCGATATATACACTACTGTCTACCAAAATTATGTAAGCCAAGAATTATTACATAGCTTCGTTAAATACGATAAGTTATATAGCTTTTAATCTGAAATTTAACGAAACATACACATGAATAATTATTTTTTACTTTAACAGATGTAATGACAAGACAAAATATTATGGTTACAGAATTTCCTTCTTTAATTAATTACAATCTGAAATTGTAATTAATTTAATCAGTTGTACCTAATTTAATTAATTATGATTGAATTATAATTAATTAAATGAGGAATTTTCATTATTTAATGATTAATTAAGAAAACAGAAATTTTGTTTCTACCAACCATAATGTACTTCCAGCTGAATAATTGCTTCCTTATATATCTCCCACATTATGAGAGACAACAGGGATGTTTCAAGATAGTCGAGTTGGATGAAATATCCCGTTCGTCAATTCGTTTTCCCGTTCTTGTTAAATGATCTTACAATTAGACATATACATAGTTCCGCATTTTTTGTTTATAATCTAAGAATAAGTTCATTCACCGGAAATGCCTTCTAACGATGAGATATGAATCTGAAAGTGTATTATTGCGATGTAAGTTAATAATCGGCTCACATTTTTTATTTCCTTAAAAGAGCTTTCGGCTCCCCTTATCAACAATAGAATACCATATACGAGTAAACAAATTTTCGTTAGCACGTAAATATCCATGACAACAGTCATCTATTCCTGTGTCATAATTATTGGTGCGATGCGTTACTTTATTGTTTGTTGGTCGAAATGTATCTTGTACATACGCAATCAACCTCTCGCAAGCTTAAAACGTTACCGAGGAGAAAGACGAGAATGATGCAATTATATGTATATTGTGAAACAAGAAAAGTAAAAACTAAATAGTTGTTAAGAATATCCGGTCACTCATTATCTTTGTACATACACATATAATTATATGATGTAAGGAATGTCAAGACAATTTTTATAATGTGATTCCAGTTACGCTAAGTTAGATAACAGAATTGTAAAAGAATAGAAGAAAAGGAAGGTATATATAGAAAAAGATATATGAAGAGTAAAGACGAAAATGTACGCACGCATAAAACCACGACGTCGTCATTCTTCTAAATATAGCTATACGATTATATAGAATGTTCTGAAAAGGTACGGTCAAAATTTAGGAAGGTATTCCTAAAGGATGAAAAAATGACATAGGCGCGGAATGGTTTTTTCCAGAAGTTATATTGAAAATACTGTTGTCTGTATTACAAGGAACAATTTAGGATTAATCATTGTGGACGACAATCGTTTAATCAGTAGGTTTATTTACATTTGTTTTTAATGTGATCTTGAGTACGATTACAACAAATGTTAAGAATGTTGAAAACAACATTTTTTCATCCTTTAGGTGTGAGGAGGAATATCTCCCTAAATTTTGGCCGTATTTTTTCAGAACATCCTGTATTAGATGTCTCGAAGCTGGATCTCTTGTACATGAGAACACACATACGAATTCTTCAAGCTTCGAGACGTGAACGAAACGAGAAACGTCGATATACATCCGAAATTCTAGTCAGATAATAAATGTTTACAAAGTACACAGAACAGAGAGAAATGAATTACGAGTTTCAAATTTATTTACACATGCAAGAGTTCGGTTGAATAATGATAAATTTATTACATTTATTTCTTTTTTTCCTAACATCAGGACACATTCTTCTAGGATTATATCGTACGGATATAATTGTATCTCTTCATAATATAACAATGTACAAATGGAATATATATATTGCATGAGAAAAAACAACGAATAAATGCACATTAATATCATTATGTTAACAACAAATTTCGGACTATAAAGAACTGAGAAAGACCAATAATTGATCGAGAACATTGCAAAAGGTAAAAATGTAAAGATTCAGTCTCTATCATTAACCTTAGATGTACATACATATATATGAGCAATGTATAAATTATAATATGCTCTTATTGTAAGGAAGCTTTATACATTGGAACTCTGTGTCATTACCATGATCCATCCATTTTTTTTTACCAAAATATACATACACGCATAACAAGCGCTATGAGCGCTTGTTTGGTTGGACTAAAATCACGTTAGCTTTGGTAAGACTTAAATATGCATTATCTCTGAACGAATTTCTATATAACGTTATTCAAAAGCCTAAATTTCCAAAAGCACCATTGATAAGTCTTAGCGAAATACATTTCTGGAAGATACACAGAAGTAATATCAGAAATATAATATAATAATTATGGAGAAAGTCGCTGTTGTTCACGGTAAAATTACGAACTATAAAAATGCTTATAATATTCCGTAAAAAAAAGAATTACGCAATTAGATTCGTTAAGATTATCTTGGAGTCTGGTAGACCATCAAGAATGTAATGAGGGGAATTTGCCATGGACGCGAGATCGGCCTCGAATAATGTCAACTGAAGCTCCTTTCGTGCTTTCTGTACAATATAAACCATCAGCGAGACTCCTATTAATATCTATAACAAAGCAAGAAAAATTATTACTTCTTTCAGCAAAAACTTTAAAAAGGTGTGCAACGCACCTGGAAGCAAAATACTACATAGCCGGTTGCTGCTGTAGATCTATCCTCCAACACATCCTGCATCGATCTCAGACTACTGCCCAGATAAACGTTGACCAATTGGGCGGGCAGTAAACCTATCGCGCTGGCTATGTGGTAATGAAAACCACCTATGTTACTGACCTAATTATACACACGTATATAAATATACATAACAATTGTCATAAATATATGCTACATATAGCAAACGTGCCGAAATACATACTGCAAAAATAGTGTTTTGAAGGCCAAATGGGATCGGGGTGAGCCGCGCAAACAACACAATCTTGAAGGCCTGAGACCCAGATATCACACGAAGTATTGCTCTCGCAGTGTTGCTTTGCAGGAGGGCACCTATGGGTAGTCTGGTGGATAGCAAGCCAAGGGTAACATGGGCAATTACTATGCCAAGATTGGCGGAGAGTATGACAATCGCCATGCCGCGTACCACGCCAAACAAGTAGCCACTGGCGACAATAAGGAACAGATAACCGATCACAATCGGGAACGATACCACCGTGAATAGACCTATAAAGATCACGGCAATGATCCAGGCATTCTGATGCTCGATCCAGTAGAGGAGCAGCTTT
Organism: Crematogaster levior; assembly: GCA_901521435.1. Taxonomy (NCBI): domain Eukaryota; kingdom Metazoa; phylum Arthropoda; class Insecta; order Hymenoptera; family Formicidae; genus Crematogaster; species Crematogaster levior. The sequence continues at coordinate 151,950 of CABEGB010000827.1, read as the reverse complement.
ATATAGTCTCTGCAGATGAAGACAATCGTGCCGAGAAAGGCCAGGGTCGCAATCGTGATGGCAACATAACATATCGAGTTCGAGCTGATGCAACTAAAGGGTATCGTCGAACTCTTAGGAGAACGCATACCAGTCTCAACATCATCTATGTCAATAATCTGATCCATATTTGAATGACTTCTCTAACGTTCTCCACAGTTTATCAATGAGCAACCAGCCTTTGATACTAGTATATTCTTAAAAGTAAACAGTAATTTAAAAAAAGATTAACAGTCACAAGATTTGTAATAGATTTTATAAAGTCGAAGATCAATTTTACCTTGCAACATTGGTTAAGGAAAGTAAATCGTTTTACACTTCGAACCATAATGCGAAGCACACATAGGTCTGTTTGGGAAGAACGAAGGACGTAAAATTCCGGTTATTAAACGTATTATTTAGCAACATGTCAACCGCAATAAAATCCATTTAAATTGCAGAGACCCAGCGTAACATATAAATGTAAACGTAACGATTTAACTGTTGGCGCAACTGCACATAAAGTTATCATTAATCATGCCGCTGTGAATATAAAAAATTCAATTTCAACTTTTAAAAAAATTAATTCGATCGCTGTAAACAATTATCTGGAAGCGTGGCAAATAATCGTCAATTACTAGAGTCACACAAGAAGGGAATGCTACATTGCGAACAAGGTTCGAAATGAATCTGTAGATGGCACTAGCACCGCGCGACATTTCTCGAAATTGACTCGAAGGATTCGAAGGCAACTTCGTGGAATTAAGCCTTGCACAATGAAAAGGCAATAGGGACAGGGAATAACACAGGCAATAGAATAGAATTTATCTTATGAATAGCTATCGATACACAATGAAAAACATTTTTAAACATTTGTGTATCGATACACAGCCGACCTGGAAAAAATTTTAGTGCGCATGCGTGAATCCGTACATCTAATAATATGACTGCGACCAGAATATCATAGGTAACCTTAAACTTACAGCTTCGTACGTTGTTTTTTGAGTGACTTTTGTTTTTTATTTCGATAATAAAAGATTTTCCGTTATTTTTAGCAGGAAGTGTAATGAGACTGCAATACTTTAAGTGTCTGTCACTGAAAATCAGTGTAAAAAATATGTCTATTACGTTGTTATGTATTTGTATGTTCAATGTCTGTAGACATGAATGAATCTTGAATCCTAGCGCCGAACGTCTAACAATATGGCGACATATCACGTGACTTGAGGACACATCAAAGGTGCCGACATTCACTATCACTACTGTGCCAGCGATCTTATGTTTATATTAAGCTACGTATCTTATGTATTATAATCCATATTCAAATGCTATATGCAAGAACATTCGATGTCTAAGGACCACTTTAATTAACTCCAATTAATTTAATCGTCGACATTAACAGAGTTGTATTAACAACATGACATTTTGTATTAGAAAGATCTCTTTCAGAAATGCAGGACACTGAAGTTAGGGCAGAACAAGCTTTGCAAATTGTATACTTTTGATCGATAATATTAGGACAATTTATACGCATAGAATTTTTAAACGATAATTTTCATTGTAGTTTCAAAATGTGACAAAGGGACGAACACTTTTGCTCTCCTTATTGCGGAAACTAACTCGGGACGAGGAAACGAAAATCTCTGGGACGAGGAAACGAAAATCTCGGAAGAATGGGAGTTAGATATTTCGAATGTGAAAGCAATTAGGAAAGCAAGTAGTGCTGAGACCATTTACGTAAAAGGGTACGAACGTTAAGCAGCAAATCTGGTGAAAAAGCAAGTAAATTGAAACTTATTTTGAATTACGAAACTTATTTTAAATGAATTTGAAATAAAAAATTTAATTAGGGATTAATACAAAGCTATCTTTTTTCTCTTTAATACTTCTCTTTTTCTTTTAACTCTCTAGCCTCTGAATAGTTCAGATATCATTTATCATCTTCGAATGTCTCAATGTAAGAAATATGTATGTATGTGTACTATTAGATGAATGTAAGAGTTGTGTCTAACAATGAAAGAGTGGTAAAAGTGATTTTAGACATTGAAAACATTTTATTCAGTCAGTAAGAAGCATTCTACATGATGATAATAATAATCATAGTATAATCCGTGATAATAATAATAATAATAATAATTCATCCGTAATAACCACAATTTGTAAATGTACAAGGTAAACTCTTTCTTTCTCTCTGTCTCACCCTTTATTTCTCTCTCGCTCTCCGTTCTCGCAAACTCTCTCGCTCACACGTTGAGAATTGTCATTTATATAGTATACATAAAATTACAGAAAAATCCACCAATATAAATCAAACGTCGTTACTCTTCAAAGACTATGAATGTAGTCAATAAATCATCCCTATCATCATTCCGTCTCTGCTGCAAAGATACTTCTTGATATTTTTCTTTCTTTCTTTTTTCTTTTTTTTTTCAGTTCGGCATTCGGCAGCGTTGTTGGATTTGAAGGACTACTCTTTTAAAAGTCCGCAGCGGCAATGCTCTCGTAATACTTCCCTAATATATGCTAATATATGTATATTTGTACATTTGTAGGTCCTTTCTTTATAACCCTGAGAAACATGAGCGAGGATTTCTTAAATTCTCGAGGTCAATGATAACAATCAATTAAATATCTAATTCTGATTCAATCATTATCCTGTGTTGAAGGAATCTAGAGTGGATAACAAATTTTAAACGTTAACTGGATATACCTTTCTTACTGCGGTTCAAATCATCAAAATGGAGAATGGAAATGGAGATTTGCTCTAGATGCTCATCTACAATTCTTCTCCTTTACTAGATTTTCGAACATCGCAGGATCGCAGTAGCAAGAAAGTCATACGGTTCTCTATTGTAAAATTACACCCGTGCTTCCCAGGATTAATATAGATCGGCGAGAATATTTAAAACGAATAAATCCATTGTATGTACATCCTTCAACAAAGTTCAGTGGAAATACGTCCCGTAAAAAAACATCGGCGACCGTATAAAGAATCGAGGCTCGTAACAACAACGTGGCGAGCGTGACCGCTGCAGAGTTTACTCTTTTTTTCCCGTATTACTGTAAATCCATATTACTATTGATTTGAGGTAGTGTATTCAATGTAATCCTATTACCTTGCTGCTATATGTTGCGTGTGTGGATATGTTGTGTATCGTATGAATACTCCTCCGCACACCTATCACACTTGCGACCGCGAGCCCGAGAAATTGCGTGTCATTTAATATACATATAAAAAAGTTGTCAGTGTGTCGCAGGATGCTGTCTTGTGGAATGTACGAATGCAAAGTGTTGCAGGCCTATTGCAAAATATCGTTATCGGCATACGTACCGGCAGTAATCGAAATCTGAGAGGGCGAGATATATATTTATATATATCTTTTTCTAGGCTCGTAGCTCGCGCCGGTAGTAGGTGTGCTTCATAAAATTATCTATGCAATGGAGTATGAAGAAGCCGAACGTCGGACAAATTCCGTCGAGACTTCCGTCTCGATCCCGATTTGTTCTTTTCTTTTTCTCTGTCTCTTTACGCGCGCGTCCAGGAAATTAATCCCGTATTAATAACGCGCACGTGTCTCTTCAGAATCGTTGAATGTTCCGCGAAAAATCCGTCCGCAATTCGGCGTTTTTCAATTTCACTTTTAAATACCAAATACGACAAGGCTGCTGACATTAGGCTTGCTAGCACTTTGTAAATAATGCCCAGCGATTGTGCTATTTTGTTTAAGTTTCTCTTTAACTATTATTTCATGAATAATCATTATCACATTTTTTCTTTTTTTCTCCTTTAATTAATCGTCTTCTCAGATCGTCGAGGAGAGAGGGAGACGTGTAACACATCCGTCGGCGCCGCGCCAAGTTGGCTCAATCTATGAACACTTCTGTAAAAAATATAATATCTATGGATGGTTGAGCCCTTGGCCAGCACATGCAGCGAACCGAGTTAAGTTGCCTCTCGTGAGGGCAAACGGGGTGGGTGGGATCACTTCTGCAGGGAATAAGCAATGTGACTATATAACGCATATATCTAACGTACGTATTCTCTGCATAAAACACTATGTGTCGCTCAACTTCGTTACTTTAAAGGAACATTTCCACCTGGGGACGCTATACGCTGTAGTGTAACGAAACGAGAGAAACCCCCGCGTTTAACAATTAAAAAAATGCAACCTATTTAAGGGGGAGGGAACCATACCCGACAATGCGATTCTCAACTCCCTACCCCTCGCGTGCACGATTTGATTTTATAAATATCCTATTTATCTTGCAGAAGTGATTTTCGCCCGGAGTCTTCTTTCTTTCTTTCTTTCTTTCGTTCGTCACTTTCTATCCGTTACTGTGTGATATGACAAGCTCCCCCTCTCTCTCCCTCTGAGAAATCAAATAAACAGTCAATCAAAATTAAATCTGAGAACATGACGACAATTTTGAATTTTGACACGCTCGTGTTATCCTTATATTACCATCAATATAAGTTTAACGACTTAAAACCAACGCAAAAACAACATGTACAATGTACAAGAACATTGTAATAATAAAAGACAAATGAGACTTAACGTAAAAACATGACTCACATTTGAATGTTTATAATAGCCTCAACAGTTTCACCAGGGGAAAAACACAAACGAAACATACATATAATATAGTAAAACTAGTAACTACTTCACTACTCTAAGACAGCGAGAAAATCCTAAGACATGCGATATCGACGAAATATCGTTTTTTGCTTCTTTTTCTTTTTTTTGGCTTGTTTTTTCCGAGATACTTTCTGAAAAGTTTGCTTTCAGAGATTGCGCCGAGTGCGTGCCCAGTTCCTAAAGAATGTTTTTTTCTTTTGTTTCCTTTTCTTTCTTTTTTAAATTTTGAGTTTTGTGACTTCCGCTGTAAATGTCTTGTGATTTTTACGCTTTTCGTTAACAATTAATTCAATATCGTCTCTCCTGCTATGTTTACTGATTTCCTCCTTCCTTCGTCCATTTCTATATAGCCGGAGAATATTTCAAAATAAAGCAGAGGAATGTTCTGCTTTCAACTTTTACGTGTAATTCAATTCAATTTTCAATCTTGGAGCCGTTAAGTCTGCTACTCGATCCAACATTACAATACAATATTACGCTATTACGACACATAATTTCCATTTAAGCTCGTATGTGCCATCTCGACGTTGTTCCTCATCGCATTCACACTCACGTGGAATACCGTTTTTCTCGATGGATCTCGTCTCTCAACTCCATAGATCAAAATTGATCTCTCAGACAACAGTTAAAGATTAAAATCATTATTAACTAGAATTATCAATTACACGACCATTAGTATGTCTTATACAGTAATAAATTACCATCGTGCTATTTTTACTCCACCGTCGACACACGTTGTCTCCTTTTTTTTATTACTAGATGTTACGATGTTATCTTTAGCTTAACTTAATAACGAGTATTAGTGGCATCTGCTTTTGTTTCGAAGAAGAAGTCGAGTAAATTTATTTTTCTTTTTATTTTTTTTACCTTTTACCTTAATCGTTAATGCTGTATGTAACTCCGGGGTCTCGTCCAAAGTTCCAGAGTCGTCTCTTCATGCTCTTAATGATGCCGTTTTTTCTTGAAACCTGCAACATGAATTCTTAACTTTAGTATTATGGCTTATGTCAACACGGTAGCGTACAGCTACTACAGGAATCATCTCTTACTCTTTTTAGCTTTGCCCTTCCTTTGAGCTTTTCTTTTCTTAGCAGTCTTGGTGGATGATTCCCCGAAAGTGGTAATCTCGTCGCCGAGAGTGCCCAGAGTCGTCATCTGACGACGTCTGTGTTTCTCCTGCTTGGTGACAGGCAAACGCGTCATGTAATTCTCCTCGTACTCAGTCTTCCGCTTGTCCTCGCGTACCAGAATCGCTCGTTTCTCGCCAAGACCTTGACTGTCCTCCACAGGTGCGTCCAGATACTCTTCCTTCAGTTCTCGCAGCACTGTATTTGATACAACGCGTCTGCGAGCTCTCTCGCCAGCTTTGCGGATTTTCTCTGCCATGGTTTCATCACCATCTGGAAAAATTACAACTTGACGTGATTAATGAGCAAACAGAGGGAAGAGATAAAAGAAATTTAAGCATCCTATATGTAAAAATTATCAAACAATTATGTAATATCGTCTATATGTGATACATAAAGATAAAATGTCGTAATTGTCAAAGTCAAGAACTGACCATAATGTACCGCAGCGAGTTTCGGCGGGACGTAAACATTAGATTTCCTGGACTGCTGCGTTGTTGATTTAACGCCATCCGCATCTTCCTCCTGATCGCTGTCCGAGTCCTCACTGTCAAATTTGGCAACTAGCGCATCGGGATTCGCCCTGAAGTTACTGGGATCGTCGCTGTTGATGGTACCAGTCACCGCTGTCTTGACGAGCTTATCTATTTGGTACTTAAGCTTGTGGTCTATTGGTCGGATTTTCTCTAGGACAGTCCTGATCTCGATCAGACGATCGATCGACGGATCACCCTCGATGCGTTCGCCAGAGCATTTTCTCAGGACGACGTAGGTCAGGTTGATGAGATACGAGAGCAGCATGTGGTACTTCATCTCCAGGAAGCTGAGGCCTTTGTCTGTCGAAATCTCGCCGTTTTTCACGCGCACCAGCATGTTGTCCACAAGCTGGTTTACCTGGAGCACATTGGCGTTCATCTCCCCCAGTAGGCGGAACGCCTGCGGGAGATCCCTCTGCTCCATCTCGTCGATAGCCTGCAAAAAATAAACAAATCGTGAGAAATAATTTAAAAAAATAAATATAATAATAGTCCCCGAGTCTTACGATCATCGTCGTCGTGTCTTTCGAAGCAAACGCGGGATACTCGCGGATGAATAAAAGCACGTCGCGTCGTTTATTTACATTCGCAGCTTGTTCCCGCGCGCATAGGTTAAGCGGAGGCGAACCGCCGGGACGTTCTCGTCGCGAAACGCCCACGCGAGCGACGAGTCTCGCGCGTTACGCGACGGCCCCGTGTAAGCGAGTGCGGCGGGTATCACGTACGTCTCGGTGACCACGATGTTTCATTCAAAAAAACGGTCGGCGCGGCGAATCCCGTGCGTGGAAACGCACTCGGCGGGCGATTTCGACGGTAATTACGGCGAGAAACGCGCCCCGGATCACTCCGGTGCCCCGGGAAAAATGTCCGCCTGGGACCGAAGGCACGGGGAAAAAAGCGCAATAATCTGCTGCCATCTTTCCTATTTACTAATGGATGACAGCGGAGGGAAAAAAAAAACAATCAAAAATTCCCGACGGCGACACGGCCAGAAAAACGCGGCTGATTCCGCGCGGCGCGGTCGGATTATGCGGCGATAATACGCTGACGGCACGCCACTCACCTGCACCATGCTTCCGCGAGAAAAATCAGCCGGACAGACGCATATCCAAACAACGTAACTTGTAATTAAACGAGTCCCCACGTGGGACGATATTTTCCTTTTCGGGGGTATATTTTTTCGCTCGGAAAAGTCTGGTCAGCCGAGCGACTGTCGCGCGAGTCACTAGGCTCCACGAACAGGCGCGGGTGGTTCCACTTTTCCATACGATCGGTGTCGCTCGATTTTTCCGTGTTCGCGGGCTGACGGAAAGTGAGGTTTTTCGGGCGAGAAAATTGCGTTTTGAGGTTCAACAAGGCGACACTTCCGGCCGAGTGACGAAAGGTAGGAGCGGCGCCATCTTCGAAACGCAGTCGGCCGTCCTCGATACGAGTCCGTAATCGTAATCGACCGATAAAATCCTCGCGACTCGCGATAGATACGAACGGATACGAAGAAACCGCTGGGAAACTTCGGATATCATCCAGCCTTCGTCGTCGAATCGGTCCTACTTCCTGTCCGCGGTTTTGTTTTGTTTTTTCTCTTGCCTCCTTCACAGAGAGACCGCGTCGTGCTCGAGATGGCGCGACAGCGGCTAGGGACTTTTCCCGCGACGTTGGCGCGCCGGCGGCCAGCTTCAGCGCGCACGGCGCACACGCGGCGGTAACTTCACGCTGTACGTGAGGCTATCGGTGGGCGAGCTCGTGAGGTGGTGGCGAGACCGAAGGCGAAACTGCGAGAGACGGCGTGGCGCGCGCCCTTGTCGAAAAGTCACAGTAATCGCGTAGAATGGTAGGTGCGATCGTTTCTGCTCGTTTCGAGGTATTCCTCGGAGGGGAGTTCCTTCAGCGGAGTTGCTACGTGGCCGGCCATAACACGGCCTCGCGAAGCTCTCTGCTTCTCTGCGCGTTTTCTCGCGGAGCAAATCTCGAAGCGAAACCCACAGCTTTGCGATTCGTGACGCCGATCGCGCGATAGCAGACCGCAGCGATCGACGCTTGTCGCGCGTTTCTCCCTCGTCGTTTTCACAAATGCCGCGTAAATTGGATGATTCACTCCATTGTAGGTGTTTACAGTAGTGCGATTGCGTGTCATTGGTTTCTTACCCGATTACGAGTTGTAAATTTGAACGTGAAAAATGACGATTTGATATTTTTGTTATTTTTACCTGTCCATAAAGGTTTTTCTTTACCATACGTTGTATAAGCGTTGATCAAACATCTTCACATTTATCATTGATAAAGTAATACATCTTGCTTGTGTTGAGAAGAAATTCTTCTCTGCCCCACGAATCGCTAGTTTAATCAGATTAAGTTCTATATTCTGTAAGATTTTTGCTCTGTCACTTTGTAGTTTAGCTTTCTTCTTTTCATTCTTTCTCTTGTTCTATCTGTTATATAGAGGTATAGTGTTGTTATGAATATTTTTAAAAAATTCATCCACTATCCCGATATCTTGTTATTAGTCAGCTCATGCTAATCGGCTTAAATCTTTCCATGCAGGGAAGATTACAAAGGAATAGTGCTGTGCTAGTGGTAATATGCCTCCTTATAGAGACAAATGGTTTCTATGTACCTGGAGTCGCTCCAGTGGAGTTTAAAAAAGGCCAAAAGATTGATGTTAAAGCAGTCAAAATGACCAGCACTCACACGCAGCTACCCTATGAATATTATTCTCTTCCATTTTGCTTGCCCAAGAATGGAACTATTTATAAATCTGAGAATTTGGGAGAGGTGTTACGTGGTGACAGGTAAAGAGTTCCTAAAAAAGATATATTTGATTTAGAGAAAATTTTTTATACTAATCATATTATCCAATCTTAAATTTACTTTTAAGGAAACACATTTTCTGATTTTTCTGATTCACACATCTAATTCTTTTTAATAGTTTTTTTCTTTACTTTCAGAATAGTGAACACTCCATATGAAGTTGTAATGGGAGAAAATATCAGCTGTAGATTATTGTGTCACAAGCCATTCAAATTGATGAATTGGGACGAGCCAAATTCCCAACATGTTATCCAGATGATTCAGCATGAATATTTCGTGCATCTGTTAGAATTTCATTATTATACGTTACAAGATGCATTTTGCAGTGTCTTTATTCTGGATCTTTTTCAGATTGATAGATAATCTGCCAGCAGCTACTAGAAAGAAACATAAAGAAACGAATAATGTAGTGGTTTATCAAGGATATCGTCTTGGCGGGACTATGAACGATCAAGTGTATATCAATAATTATCTTAAGCTAAAGTTAAGCTATCATAAACATGGCGAGTTAGTATCCATTTCATTCATATGTAAAAAAGTTTACACAGATGGATGAAGTTGTGATAAAAATTATCGTTTTGTCTTTATTTACACAGAAATGAATTTAGAGTAGTTGGATTTGAGGTGGAAGCTCGATCTATCGACACATCTCAATTGAAGTTTGAAGGGGATACTTGTATTCTACCGAATGAGGCCAGTCCACAGTTTGTTAGTGCAAAAGGAACGAGTCTTCAATTTCTGTACTCGGTGGAATGGAAACAATCGGATGTCAGTTGGGCGAGTAGATGGGACGTGTATCTCGGCATGAGCGACGTCGAAATTCACTGGTTCTCGATCATCAATTCTCTCATTGTCGTTTTCTTCTTATCTGGTGAGAATGTTTACAATATTAAAAAAAAGAAATATAATTGAAAAAAGAAAAATGATTTCTATACTTTTCAATATTTAATTTCGAGTGTTAATTCCTAAATTATGTTTATCACAGGAATTCTTACAATGATTATGGTGAGAACGCTCAGAAGAGATATAGCTCGTTACAACGCAGGCGAGAGTGACAATCTGGCAGGTTTGGATGAAACCATCGAGGAAACCGGCTGGAAATTAGTTCATGGGGACGTGTTTCGACCACCAACCAACTCGCGCCTATTCGCTGCCGTGATCGGCAGCGGCATTCAGATATTTTTCATGGCCCTGATCACAATATGTAGGAACACAAAAATTGAATTCTAGCAACGCAACATAAAGTACAGCGAACTACTATTTGTTTATACCTGTCTGTATTTCTGCAGTCTTCGCGATGCTGGGAATGCTGTCGCCAGCAAGTCGAGGAGCCTTAGGCACTTCCGCGATATTTTTGTATGTGTTCTCTGGTTTAATCGCCGGCTACTTCTCGGCTCGATTGTATAAAACTATGCGAGGTCGAGAGTGGAGAAGAGCCGCTTTATTGGTAAAAAGACATGGACTATTTAAAAACATGAATTTTTTATATAACGTGAAACATTTTTCTGCATAATTCCAAAATTTTTCAAATAATTCACGAAATGTATATATTGTAATTTTTATGTAAAAATTAATATTTTTACAGACGGCCACGTTCTATCCAGGTATAGTCTTCACGACATGCTTCTTCTTAAATTTCTTCATATGGGGAAAGCATAGCTCTGGCGCAGTTCCCTTCACCACGATGGTGGCCCTGCTATGCCTCTGGTTTGGCATTTCGCTACCTCTCGTCTATCTCGGTTACTTCTTTGGGTATCGTAAGCAGCCTTTTACGCATCCAGTTAGAACGAATCAAATTCCCAGACAAGTTCCTGACCAGCTATGGTATATGAATCCAATATTATGGTAAGTTTAAGAAGAAAATTTTAATCTACTTTTTTTCTATTATTTCGTTATTAGTAAGTATTGATTATAGAAGTATATAATATGCTCTTACAATTATATTAACAATATTTTTTTAAGTTGATATATAAATAATAATTTTTTATTATTGAATACTAGAAAGATAATGGAAATTATCTTTGCAGCACTCTAATGGCTGGAATCTTACCGTTTGGCGCGGTATTCATAGAACTCTTCTTCATCTTAACTGCGCTTTGGGAAAATCAATTTTATTATCTTTTCGGGTTTCTATTCCTCGTTTTCTGTATCCTTGTAATCTCATGCTCGCAAATATCGATAGTCATGGTCTACTTTCAGTTGTGCGGCGAAGTAAGTATAACAAGAAAATTATCAAAAGTAGTTTCTCTTCGATTTAATTGAATGTCAGATTTTTTTCTAAGGGAAAATTTTTTTTATCTTAATTTGGATTTTGAATTCAGTTTCTCTATGTTACATCATCTGCAATTTCGACTTATATATGCTTTTTGTTTTCTTTATTCGTATTTCTGTCCTAGCTTTTGTAATATATTATTTATTCTTACACCTTGATGTTCCGATTTCAGGACTACAGGTGGTGGTGGCGCAGTTTTATTGTGAGCGGTGGATCAGCGGTCTACGTACTGGCGTACTCCGTCTTTTATTTTGTCACCAAACTGAAAATTACCGAACTAGTGCCGACCCTCATGTATTTCAGCTACACTGCGCTGATGGTCCTCACATTTTGGTTGTTGACTGGCACAATCGGTTTCTTCGCCGCGTACGCTTTCATCAGAAAGATATATGCGGCCGTCAAAATAGACTAGTCAAAATTATTATTAATAGAGTAATGCGAGCGAAATAAATTTAGACTTTTAATTTAACCGAGCGAGAAAGAGGGGGAGAGAAACGGAGCGAGTGAGAGTGAGAAAGAGGCAGAGAGCTGAAGTTTTCGTATCGTGTAGGAACAATAAGTAAAACATCTCATCTTCCACAAAAATTTGAAACTTTGAAACTGCGAGCTTTGCACAGAATTTTATGACTGACGATGTGTACGTATATTTGATGTATTGTATAAAGTTTCTACGTGTCTATTTTTGCGTCCGTCATAACGAGTACAATGTAAGCTCCATGTTCGCCGTATGAACTTAGGATTTGCAAAACCATCGAAAATATAAAAAAATTGAAAGGCAAAGGAAAAGATATATTGAAAAGTTGATGCACTTTCAAGAAATAATTTTTTGCTTTCCTCATACTTCTTTTTTATTTCATTTATTTGAGATAGATATCATAGCGAAGCGAGAAAGAAATTCTTTAAAAATCCTTATTTATATATATATAAATTAAAAATATATGAAAATATTTCCTATTATATATATATAATAGGAAATATTGCAGAAATCAGTTTTTTGTTTATTACATTTGCTATTTTTTTATGAAAAATGAATTTTTAATATTTGCGAATATATCCAAATATGCGCATAGGGAAGGCGCGAATGTGGAGCTCCAATGTATAATAAATCATTTTATTTATATAATACTTAGTTGCAAGATTTTTCCCGTGAGTACTTATGATTTACGACACACACGAGAAAATGATCGAACTGATCCATGAACAGTTGGCTATATCAATACGTTCTTTGTCAAAGTACAAGGGGCTCTGTAAAAATATTCAAGTAATGTGATATTAGTAACAGTCAATGTGCGAAAGTATTATAGTCGATAAAAATGAGCCAGTCTAAAGTGTTTATTGTTTCATTTAATGTAAGAATACAACATACAGTTTCGCAACTGTTTCGGCCGATCATTATTATAATAACAATAAGCGTCTGCAATGTATATGAATATTAATATAGTTTTATGTATTTACTTTACGTTCATACGAGTGCACGTTTTCATTCCTCAGCTTTTGTTATCGCAAACCGTCGTCCAGTTCCGTTGAAATTTGATTCATAATTTTTTTGACGACGCACTTATGTAAAGTTATGTTGATACTTATATAAAGTCTTTTAGTAAATGTGTCTTAAATTTTCTATATAATAGAACTCTATGTACATCGAGATTGACATCGTTATAATTATATATCGCAAAAGTATTTTATACTATTACCGTTGTAAATAATGCGTGACAGATTGCGTGTACGAAAAGTGTATACAGATATGTTCTAATCTCAACAATTATAGCCTCCATAAATTGCATTGTATATAGAATTATTATACGCCCGTTCGAACGTGTCACGATAGAGTTGATCAAGAAACTTTCAAGCGCGAGTACGCGTGCCGCCTCGGCCTGAGTTTTATAATCAAATATATCAGTATGCATGGGAGACTATATTTATAAATAGTGATTACAGTAGATTCCACGGGCATGTAGCACTTGGAGACGGAATAATTGCTGGGAGTGAAAGTACCCTGAAATAGAAATAATTCAAATACATTATGTCCCAACAGAAGATAATTAAAATATATAAAACCCATTGAGAAGCTATAATGATAATAAGAATATAAAGAATTCCAGTTAAGCATATTATGCTCTTATCTTCTAAAGGTCCCAATTTAATACCAGAATTATTAAATAATTAAGAAGTTTATGTCAGGAAATCAAATGATGAAAAGTTTGAGGAATATTATTTTTGGCAAACAATAATAAATAATACTCCTTAAATTATTAGCGGCATTTTTGTATCCCTTTACTCTTAATTTCTTTGTTCTATAACTAAAGTTATATTCCTGAAAGCGAGACATTGGTTGTTACTGGATCAAAATGTCTCTGTTAAGATTTACATACCATCAGAAGGGATGGATTGACCTTATTGCGCCAGTTGAAAGATGGGATCGTAAATTCAAGAACATCGTCCCGATGTATCTTTCTACAACCATGATGAGTGTGACCGGCGACAATCAATCTCGGATTCAATATATCCAAAAGCTGTGGGATAAGCTTTGCGTTAATATCGAATATGTGTAACAGTGTCGTTAGTGAAGTTATCAAATGTACCTGCTCTGATGCTTCCTTCGACAAACATTCCCATCGCTCCCGGAACTTGATAGCTTTCAACTCATCTGGAGCTTGATCTAATTCGTTGCAGATCTCATCCGATTCTCTGTACATTGGATAATGCTGAAAAAGGAACGATACTTTTGTTAATCTTTCACAGAATTTTTCTCATGCTTTAAAAATTAGTCTTACGATTCTTTTCTAGAATTTCTAGTTCTTATGTTATTTTTGAAAATATCTTATTTACGAATTATAGTGAGAAGACTAACTTGCAGCAATATGGGCCTGCTGTATCTGGAAATCGTGCTTGCGTTGCGGCAATCATTGCTGATTTTTCTCGCACATTTTAGGTCCTCTGCAATATAACACATGTACAGACCGTTTAATCAATTATAAAAAGACACTTGGCTAATGAATGCGCAAAAGTGATAACTTACTAGCTATTTTATTCACTGCGATCTCGGTTGGTCGACACAAAAAACAGCCATCCCCTTCCAATGCCATACTGTTAATCAACACGAAGTGATTGTCTCGTAAACTCAGCCGTTGAACGCTTGGGCTTTTCAAGCCATTAATAAAGCGCTGATTACGATATGGTGTTATCGCTGAGGAAAAATATATTCCAACAGTTAAGATTGATATAATTAAATTACATTATTAAAATATATTTGCACTTGATTCAATATGAAGCAGGAATTATTACTAAATACTAAATTTGTTGTTATTTGGAACAGATTCTTCACAGATGACATATATTTACCATAATGAAATCCCATATCGTGATTTCCAGCGACAACATAAATGTGCGTGTCGTTAGGCACATAAAACAAAGAATGGAATCTTTTTATATAGTACTCAAACTCTGTGGAGTTACACCATTGTCCCTCGTCAAAAACATCACCTGAATATCACGAGATAATGAAACTAGCAAGTCTTCAGAAAATGTAGCAAATAATGATACATATGTTACTTACCCAGTACAAAAATTACATCTGGTCGATGTAAGATCATCATAGTTTGGAACGCTCTGTACATCTGCCATTCCCTGGAGCAATATACATCAGGATTTATAATATATATGCAAATGGAGTAAAAAAGTATAATTTAATAAAAATTATGAAATTACAGCCTTGGGGATACAAACCTTCGCAATTTATCAAACCAATGGCCTTTCCTAGAACCCAATAAATGAGTGTCCGCTATAAACATAGCTCTGACAGGTCTGTTTGTTGCTTCCCCATATAGAGTGGGATCCTGTTTTCGAGGGTCTAGAGTTGGCCATTCGCACTAAAAATCAAATCACAACTTCTGAGTTTTTGTTAAAAACAGAGATGTTCTTAAGACTGTTTAAGAACTGCTTAAGTTTATACTGATAAACTTTTACATGACACAGTGTGCATATCATGGGGACTCACCTGTATGAGCACTATGTAATATATGAGATATTCACAGAAGAATAACACAAAGACTAAACCTAAACTCACATTGAAAAGCGTTCTGGGGAGAAGTGTTTTGAGATACAACATTCTCGAAATTCATATAAAATTTTTAAGTACAAATCTTTATCTCATATAAAGCTCATCTTTTTACTATCTGTCGTGTAAAGTTGTAAACAATGCAGAAAACTCCTAACCTAACTTCATTCTGACTTAATATAACCTCAAATCTAATTTCGCATGATCGTACGTAGGACATGACAGGCCCGTTCCTTTTAGACTTTTTTTTCAGAAAATCGTTTGATCTTGTTTGCTCTTTTTTATTTATATTATTTTAAAAATTTTAACATATTTCCTCTTTAAGCTTTATTATAAAAAATTACATCAAAAAGATTAAATTGTCAAAATATATCTTTATCTTATCTCTTAGCATTATATACTGCTGTGTTCAATATAAAAAAATGTAGAAAAATAGGCAAGATAACCAGGCTTTGATCTAATACACCTAATATTTCTACTTAAAACAAAGTACTTAAAATTTTATTTGCGATTATCTATCTACAATCGAACACTCTCAGTAGAATATTCCGTATTTTCGGATCCATTCAATATAATATAAAATACACAGTAAATACAATCAGTCTCATGCGATACAATAGCGTTCAAATTAACATTCGTGTTGACACTAAAATCTGTTAAAAGTTATGTGTAGATGTAGAAAAACGATGACAATGATGTAACAATCGATTGATAACAGTCAAAATGCTCGTTATATATACAATATATTAAAGGAGCTATAAAATAAATTAGGCATAACAAAACGGTATCATATTAAATTTCCCTAATTATTTTACAAACAACTTGTGTCGTTAATTATATCGGTCATCATTTGTTTGTCCTGCAAAGCTGCGTCCAACTCCTCTTGATCCCATTGCAAGTTTACTTTGCACAAACGCACCTCTTTTTTGCCCATAACTCGCAGGATACCTCTGGTCTCTATCAGCGAACACATGTTCACAAAGTCTGAATTGTCGACGGCAGATATATTCCGCTTTTTGCAAACTTTTCTGTATACCTCGTACAACTGAAACAAATAGATAACACTTATTACATATAATAACTTATTATATATTACAATTAAATTTAGTTTAGTATTTAGATTAGTTACAATTTTTATATTTATGCATTTAATTTTAATTATAATGTGTGATTTTGAAGAACTTACTCTTCCAACAGTGATTTCCTTATTTTTCCCTTTATTGAGAATAAGCAACAGAGAGCAGATTAGCAGTTTCTGTTGAAGAGGAAATGTATTCTGTTCTTCATTGAGATTCTGTGTACCTCCATAGACTCCATTGAGAACAGTAACTACTTCCTTCAAGTCAACCGGCTTCTCTATTGTTTCCTTCTTCAAGATTTCTATATTTGTATCTAGATTAAAAACGGAAAATTAAATGTTGTACATACATTATTCTTTAATTATTTATATCGTGATATGATAAACCTAAATGATTGAAGTAAAATTAATTACCAATTAATTTTTACTTCAATAATTTACACTTATATATCATATATAATAGTAAATATCATACAATATATATACAATTAATATTTTTTATTGATATTACATCACTCTTGTATCGTATGAAAATTAATTACCGTTATCGTTTGTCGGACGCAACACCTGTGCCATTTGATGTGACTCAGCTAGTTCTATCACCCTCCTACTGATATCTAGAGCTCTCCTGATATCCCCGGAAATAGCAGCTACCTTACTCGCAAGAAATTGTATCGCGGGCGGAGTGAAAACATTAGCCGCATTTGCCTCGTTCAATCTTGCAGATATTATGTCAAATATCTGTTGCTTGGAGTATGGGGCAAAGTGCATCAACTCTGGTTTCAGTTCACACCTTGCCTGCAATCTGGGCAATATTCTGTCAGTCAGATCTAAAGCATTGGCAATCCCGATAAGGATTAGCTTGGAATCTGGTATGGACGGCCACTCGAATATGGAATACAGCACAGACTGCTTTCTGCTCTCCAACTGATCTATCTCGTCCAACACCAGAAGCAGTGTCTTGTGTTTGGATGTTAAATATTTTTCTATAACGGCTTTGCTGTTCTTCCCTGACTTTGTTGAGCCAGAAATGGCCAACTCCTGAATTATCTTTGCATAAATGGCAGCCGCGGACTTCATGCTGGTGCAATTGATGTAGACTACTTTGAACTTAGATCTTATATCTGACTGTTGCATGATTTTGAACAGACATGCAGTTTTGCCGGTGCCTGGGGGACCAGAAATGTAGAGGGAGCCTGACGTTTCTTGGTCCAGATGTTCAAGAAGATATTTCTGCAGCTTAGTCAATTCTTCTTCCCTTCCAGGTAAATCCTCTGTTATGAAACTGTGCAATGATTTACGTGCGTTTTGATATTTGTTAGATCCGATTACTGGCTTAGAAGTTAACTCGCCCTCTCCTTCAGAGAGACAAGAGTCAAATAATTGCTTGGGAGCTAATCTGCTTTCTTTTTTCGGAGATAGAACCAATTTATTGAGAAGAGTGGATGGCGTCAAGGAAGACTGCAAATGCTGCTTGTCCCTTCTCTGTTTGGGTGGGCTAGGAGTATGTTCGTCTGAAACAAAATGTAATTTGTGACATCTTGACAATAAATTCATGTAAAATGAAAATGTCTACAGTACAGTATAATTACATTAATTACATATAAAGCAGAATTAAATAATAATTATCACAAAACGCAAGAAAACTGTAATACATAAAATAATCTTTAAAGCAATTTTTTACTAATGCTTTTAAATAGAGTAAAATAATGTATTTTCTTACACACGAACTTACCATTCGACTTGTCGCATTTTCGTCGTCTTGGCGTGTTACCTGCATTCTCAGTCCTTCTGTCTCTCATTCCCTTGCACTTCTCTGTTGTATTCTCAATGTCGGAATCGGACTCGGATTCGCTGCTGGTCAAAGTGACGATCTTCTTGACAGTCGGGACATACTTCGACGGCGTGTCCTTCGCCGTCGCATTCGTGAAATCCTCCTTCACTTCCTTCTTACGGCCATAAAAATTACACTTCTTTCGCACGGGAAAAAGAATGGTGGTCTGCATGCCAGACATCGTTCTTGCAAACGATTCTTTACTCAAAATTATCGCCGAACGTGGAAATTGATGTGACGCTGGATCAACGAACCTTTCCCAAGTGAGAAACCGTGGATTCGGCAAGATTTACACGCACCTTCAAAATTCTTCGTCCATATGAGAAAGGAGTTCTAATTTAGTCACGCGAGCTATTGCCGCGTATGTAAATTATCGAAAGTTTCCGAAACATTCGTAAGCAAAACTCGTCGAAAAACTCGTCTATGTCAGCGATTTAACACGTTAATACTCGTCTGTCGAATCTGTAACGAGACACGTCATTTGCGCGCGACAATACATTCACACACGCTTCTGCTGCGACCAGCTGCGACCGCATTTTTGGCGGGATGGGCTTTAAACGGGCGGGAAAGCAGACGCGAAACGCGGAACCGAGAAACGCGCCGCCTGTCGGTCCGAAACGGGCGTTCCGAATTGGCGGGACGCCGGGACGCAAAAAGTCCGTTCTAAAGGCCTCTGCAGACAGAACGCGATGAGCGATGAGCGATATCCAATGAGAGCTCTGCATTACGATGTGACGTGTAAATGCAGAGCTCTCATTGGATATCGCTTATCGCGTTCCGTCTGTAGAGACTTTAATATCGAATGGCTACGATCAGCAATAAAAGCGCTCGATAAAGTCTGCTGCACACGGTCTCACTCTGGCGGGTCTGCTTTCCGTGATAGGTCAAGTGTTATTTTTCTCGCGTGGATTTGTGCTTGTTCATTGTGAGAACCAATCAGGATGCACCAGACAGCCAGTAGAGTACCCAGTTAGCAATCCAGTAGGCAAACAAGCATCGTGTGCCGCAGACTTAATTATTTAATATGATTAGTTCTTGCCTTTGATTCTTCGCTTAATTCACGTGTAAAAACCAATCATAAGATCATTAATAAGATCAGAGGATTATTAAACACTCAATGATTGGTGTTTATTTTTTATTTATTCTTTTTCTAATTCTTAGAAGTAAAAAAGGATAAGTTAAACTGATATCAAAGTTAAAACTACATTGATAGAATACATTGATAGAGATAGAAGCTGCTTTTTTTATTGCGCAGTCATATAAAGTATTCAGAAAGAAAAAGTACAAATGTAAAGTGAATAAAGTGTAGAAAATAGAATAAAAGTGTTGCGTGACGCACGTCATTCGACGTCCAATGAAAGGCTCCGTTTCCTAGGAACTAAAGCGTTGTAGTACACGATCTGTTGGTGCATGCGCAATCGCGATCATAGTTTCGCCTTTCTTCGTATATCGTGTGTATGTCTTTCATTTTACCTCGAGAATCTTTTCGAAGAGGTTGATTCGAAATCCAAAGTGATCTGGCGATTTCGGGACAATCTAAAATCGTTTAAACGACGGGATGAGAGCTAAGGTAAGCCGTCACCGATTGCCATCAATAATTATTTTTTTTCTTGAACATATGTAATTATTTCGCCTCGTGAAACGCGCGTGCACGTCGTGACACGACAGCCCTTCGTACATGGCGAACGATTTTATTGACTTGACGCTAACGTTGCGAGAGAGTTTTCTCGCATTGCAGTAACAAACGTGACGGTTAATTCAAGCTCTTCATAATCTTTTACTAACACTTACTGTTTTGTTTTCGATTTGTTTAAATATAACCTCAATTATCCTCTCGAGGAAACCAACGTGGTGTATCATCAAATCATAAATTGCAGGCTTTAAGTTTCAACAGAAGCTGTAATGATATTTTTTTAATTTGCAGTGGCGTAAGAAGAGGATGCGAAGGCTAAAGCGCAAGAGGAGGAAGATGCGTGCGAGGTCCAAATAAGCAGCTCCTTTTCACAGTCTCTGTAGGTATACATTTTATTCGAGTCATTGATTTATAGACATCATTAATATTCTTGTATCATTGCTTATTCTCTATGAAATATTTCAGCCATGGAGAGAACAGACCTGCGACGTTTCACTGTTCGACGAACGCTCCTGGCTGATTGAAAATCTTGGGGAGACGAATCTACAATGGACGTGTTTTTCGCACTGAGAGCATTTTGTACATGCAAATCTTGTTTGGTCAAATACAATAACTACTACAAGATATAATACAAGCTTTTATTTCGTCACCTGGCATACTCCATTTTCTTCTATCATTTCATTTCAAACAAATCTTGTTAATGTGAATATTTGATATAGTTGCGATTATATTATACATTTTCTCTACATCTCACTTGTGTCACTATTAGCGATATGTAGAAGCGCAGGGTAATATATCAAAGAAATTTATATAATATGAAGAAACAATGCGCGAACACGTGTGAAAGCCATGTTTTTAAGCAAAAATGCTGATTGTACAAATGTATTGTCTAGTTATAATTTACTATACAATTAATTACAATTTATATTTGATTTTCTAATCATATAATTCTAATTAATATAAATAATAATTGTATGTATTATATAATATCCCGAGCTACGTATCTCACCTCGACAGTGTCTTAACCTAACCTAGCTTTTCAATCGGCATGCGTTCGTGGGTTCTGAGGAACCTGCTATGTGCGTGGCATCCGTCGCGCGAAACTCTCGGTGGTCATATACCCCGGTCGCTAACATATTCGCGACTGAGGCTAACGAGGAAGTTCTCGAGCGACGGAGGCAAAAATCGCGGTGACGAGAACGATGATGTGAGTAAGAACACCGGCTATAACCTGACAGGAGCCATAAATACAAAATACAAGATATTTCATGATGAAGACGCAGACATTATTCTCGACGTGAGTGAGGAACAGCAAAAGATCCTTCTCGAAGACTTAAACAAGCAGGAGCAGATTCATGATCCTTATGCTGATATAAATTTAAACCGTGAGTACAAATCTGAGTACCGACCAGAGAAAAGTTGTGCAATAGTGATACAACAGTGTAAATTTGTCGCATTACTAAAATACGATATTTAATGAAATGTAATAGCATTAAATTTACATTTATCATCGTTATTATATTTATTATTGCATTTATTTTATATATATATATATATATATATATATATATATAAAAGAAATGTATAAGAAATTATACATTTAAATATATATATAATTTATATCAGTAAAGTATACACTATATAATGTATATTATACATTATAAATATAACATATAATAAATTGTTTTTATCTACTAAGCATGTAAAATTATTTACCAATTAAACTAGACTATAATAATGATCAGATTATATATACATATATTAGGTGGTGTCACTGGAGTGTTCGACATCGAGGAACTTGTTGAGTTGCTGGAGAGAGACAAAGCCAAGAACATCTTTGTCGCTTCAGTTCCCAAGGAATATGCTTATGTGGACTATATTGTTGTAGTAACAGGAAATTCGCAGAAGCACATGAATGCTCTGGCCACCTTCATACGCAAAGTTTACAAACTGAAGAAACAGCAAACCGACCTGATACCTAAAATCGAAGGAGAGAACTCTAAAGATTGGATGGCTCTGGATTTAGGTAAATGCATTTTTTACATTATTTCTATATATATAATTATACAATAAAATGATAAATATTGATAATTGATGATAATATTGTACAAATATATACAATAACACAATTATTAATTTTTTCATCTTGACTTACTTATACTGAGATAAAAAATAATGAAAAATCTGTATGTACGTATGTATATATTTCTGTATGTAGTTTAGTCATTTTATATAAGTTTACAAGTTCCTAATATTTGTTACATCATAAAGAATCAAATTAGATGAATATGCATTACAGCTACAGACTTTTTATTGCTGCAATTTCTAAAAATCATCCGCTAAATTGTAAACGTATTTAATTATGTGCAAGATTTAATTGCATGTGGTTTATATTGCAGGAAACATCGCTCTGCATATCTTCTCGAATTCTGCCAGAGAGCACTATGATTTGGAGACTCTGTGGACAGTTGGTTCGCAATTCGATGACAAGACCAACGAATCTGAGGAGCTGAACATCATGGATCGGTATAATGCCTTCTTGGCTGACCTCCAACCAGCCGATAATGTTTAATGATTTGCGCCCGTTTATTTTAATGTAACAAACTCCAAAAAACTAGTTAAATCTAATAAAAATGATAATTAATAATGAAGGTCATCATAAGGTGTCACTTAATTGTATCCCCCATAATTATATGTAACTGTACAGTTTATACATAATTACATCATTATCGAGCTCTATAATATCAAGATTATGATAAAAGGAGTATAGTTTTCTTCTAGGTTATAATTATATGATTAGAGATTTAAAAGAAAACTTTTAAAAAATATAACATGAAAAATATCATTTCTTTCTTAAATTATGGAAAGAATGTTTTTTTTTTAATCTTGATTGAAGTTGTGTTATTCTTATTCATTCTTCACACATCTAGAACAAGTTTATACCGTACATAACCTAACTTTAGTTCGCTTTTAACAGCTCGATGCGTGACAGGTGTTTACAAAACTGACGATTATATCAGTTTGCTATTTTATTAATTTACTTGGTAAGGAAATACAAGTATATAATTAACTGCTGTATAATTACAAATGATATCACGTCATTGTGATACTTAATATCGGCGCATTCATAAACATAATAAATGAGACGTTGACAAGGACAGAGTAAGGTAAGTTACAAAAATTTTCGTTTCAAAACCCCATCTTTCAACTCAGCTTTCAACAGACATGACTTTTCATCGTCGACACCTTGAATATATCTGGGAATGTTTACAGGATCATTATTATTTACCCCGGGAAAATTTCGGCAGAAGGTTCGACTGCTTCCTGTAGATTCAGGAGATTAGGGATGGACGTGAGCGCATTGTTCAAGGCCAGTGTAAAGGCGGTGAATTTGCGCAACAAAGACCTCGGCGCACCAGTGACGGAGAGCCAGCCGCAAAGAATCAAGAGCAAGAGCACCTTCTGCACGAAGGCGCACATAGTGGTTGTGCAGATTTCCAAGCTGCGTGAGTTTTTGCTGGAGAACCGCAAGGCCTACCTGAATTTCTCCAATTATCTGTCCGCTGTGCCGCACATGACGGACGCAGAGCGCGACGAAATCGACCTAGGTGCGCAACGAATAATGAGCACCTGCTTGCAGCTGGTCAAGGATCTAAAGCGAGAGATTGCGGCGTCCACCGACATCACTCAGCAGAACATCGAGCATCGTGAGATCATGTTGTTGTTGATAGAGGAGTATCTGAAGAACGTCTGTAAGATATACTCGGAACAGAAGGCGATGCGAGTGAAGAGGACCATGGAGATGCGAAGAATCGCCAGGCTGCAGACAGATCAGCCGTCAGCGACGGTGGTTAAGAAGTCGGCGTTGAACGCGGAGAAAATCGTGGACGATCATGAAACTAGGAACGACTCAAATGAGTCTAGTCCGATGAAGATTCAGGAGATCAACGGCGATGTCAATACGTTGACATACGAAGAAGAATTGTCAGCCGAGGACATCCAGATGTTTGAGTCGGAGAACGAACAGCTATACAATGAGTTGAACACCATAACGGAGGAGGTCAAGCAGATTGAGAGCAAGGTAGTGCACATTGCCGAGCTTCAGGAGATCTTCACGGAGAAGGTTCTTGACCAAGACAAGGATCTGGACAGGCTGATGACAACGGTAGTCGGATCGACGGAGAATGTGAAAGAGGCGAACGAGCAGATTCGACAAGCGATTCAGCGGAACGCTGGTCTTAGAGTATGGATCCTCTTCTTCCTTCTGGTGATGTCATTCTCACTGTTGTTCCTCGATTGGTATAATCCATAAGAGTCGACAGATCTTCAATTATTAAGTATTTCAAGATATAAGTGAAGACTGTTATGAACATTTACAAGAGATGTTTTATACAATCCGTAAAAACGCGTTTGTAATTATTAAATTATTGTATTTTACGGATTGTATCAATTTGCGGTAATTGTTACTTTCATAAGAATGAAAGAAGAAAAGTCGGAAAAGAGAAAAAGAACAAAATGCCAAAATATCCACTATATTTTATCCCTGGACATTATTGTACATAATAGCTACAACTTACTCTATATATAATAAAATTTGTGTATAGTATATATTTATACTTATATACATCGCGTCTCCGCATATAGTACGTACAAACACATCTATTCAATAATTTACTTTGATAACACTTAAGTTTTGCCAACTGTGTTACTATTAATTGCATCAAGGTTCTTTTTGCTCTTCAATATTTTTCATAAAAATATTCTCTTAAGGTTCTTGCTTCCTCTCGTGGCGGAAATCGTAATGATTATGTAAAGATACAAGGGGCTGTCTCATACTGTGTGTACACTTTGCACGAAACACTACCGTATCTCTTGATAAAATATCAGAAGTTAGAAATCATGTGAACTTTGTTATACATTTTAACGTCATTTAAATAAAAAATTTCAAATCTTTATTTGTATTTGAAATAAATTATTTTTCATATCACTTACTTATAGAAATGTATTACACGTATAGAAATGTATTACATAGAAGAGATAAAAAATTACATTATTGAATGAGCCCGAGAAAATTTATCTCGAATTTAATAATGCTTATCACGTATAGAAATGTATTACATAGAAGAGATAAAAAATTACATTATTGAATGAGCCCGAGAAAATTTATCTCGAATTTAATAATGTAATTATTGCAAGGGAAAAAATTCACGTTATTTCTCGCTTCTGGTATAATTCCATGTGATAAGACAACACCAGTTTTAAAGTCGTTAAATTGGTTAGACAGACGATTACAATAGATGTGTTCGTTTATAAAAAATCTATCGAGCAGAACAAGAATTTATTGATATGAAACTTCGTTTTCTCGTATCAGTCGCATTGCCTGAAATTAATCTTGTGTCTTTTATCGAAGTATAAATGCGATTCTTTCGGCACGATCATGATTGAGTTACCGTAAATATACATATATCGATCTTTTAAACTTTCAGAGCTCAGTATCTTTAAGATGGTATCAAAGACATCGCTTTATATATGATAATGACTCACGTTCATATATAAAATTGATCTGCGGTACCCATGCTCATTTTTATACAAAATTTTATAAAAGTGTAATCACTATGTACGTGTCCTTGCGCGAGAAGGAATATGTAAAACGAACGTCAAGATCGTTGTGCGTAGCGATCACGCGAGAATAAATCGCTATATCAAAATGCATGCATAATCAGTCATTATATCGAACGTATAACCCGGGGATTCATTTAGAGAAAATACGATGAAACGAGACAACACGTTGTGTAATACTGTCATATAAAAAACAGTAAAATTATGAAAAAAAGATAAAATCAAAGTTTTAATCACGATTTTAAGTAAAATTTTTCTTTCATCTTTTGCAAGACGACACGGAAGACCGAAAAAATTGAAAAAAATTTGAAAAACAAAAATATATTATAATATTTTAGTCACATTGATCATACGTGACGCACTCACGAATGTAAAATAATAGTTTTCTAATTAACGAAAATCCCTAATTTGGTATATAATTGTATTTATAACATGGGTGCTGGTCTTGTGGACACAGTCTGCCCTGGATTATACACTGAACTACCCACTTGGTAGACAGTACTGGAATTTGCAACCGAGCTGCTCTGTCTATTGCCCACGATGGACATTTCCGATTAGACACGACTACTACATTACTGTCAAAATCTATTGTCTCCATGGCCCCTGAAAAGAAATATAGTTTCGTAAGCATTTTCTATGAATCGTAATTTATTTGAGGTAACATGAGTGTAGAGCAATTTTATTTTAATATTTATAAATTTTAATAGAATATATTATTCTTTTATCTTAACATTATATATTAATAGTTCAAAATTGCTTTAAAAGAATCCTTTACAACAACGAAATGAATACCTGAATCCTCTGTGATTAAAACTACCGCGCCCGCATTCTCGCAAACTTGTCGCCAGAATGTGGCAAAAAATCCGTCGTATGCCAGATTAGGAATTATTACGACGACTTCTGATAACGGTTTATTACCCCTTGTATCAAATTTTTCTATGTAGGTATTTTTCAGCAAACTCCAGCCGTTTGGAAGAGCATGTTCCGCCATACTCACCAACTTTTCCTAAAAATATATAATCTAATATAAGACATTACGCACGATACAAATTGTTATTATTATATCCGAATACAATAATAAACGAGGCCATAATATGATGAAAAAAAATTGTAAAAGAAAATACAATAAAACAAGGTTATGATGAGATGTATATAGTAAAGATATAAATATATACAATAAATTTTAAATTAAATTTACTTTAGGTTTCTGTTTAACCTGCAGTCTTAGATTGATGATCAGAAGCGACATTTATGAAAAGTCTTGCAATGTGCATAAAATACAAATATTTTTCAATAAAATAGTGTTCGTGATCGATAGAATAGATTTGTAAAATATATCGAAAACTCCCCTTTTGTTTCGATAATCAATAAATAATCCATATATGTCGTATTGAATGGCGTAATCAAGGATGAGCTGTTTGACAGCTGTTTGACAGCTGCCCAATTGAAATAAATATTTACTTTCACTATTAACTGTAACACAATAGTTCTCGATACATTTTAATACTACACAACAATTTAAATATAAAAACACTGCACAAAACAAAAAATTACGCTGTACGTTGCAAGAATTTAGCTTTTTAATATTATTTGTAGTTCACAATTTTGCAAGTATAAACTATGTGTATTGTCCATGTGACAATCGAGTCGGCAGGAGCTTTAATACTGAAATATGTTAGAACATGTATTGGGATGATGCGTAGTTTTGTATCAGAACGATCATTTTCTTAGTCGCCGAGTTCCAGGTTTAATCCCGATCACCATCTCATATATACTCTAATTTCATAAGAAGCTGAAGGCTTCTTGAACGTTACGAGTGAGGTGAATGACTAATCTGTTTTGAGAATTCATACTTCATTTAAAGATTTAAAAACAACATTAAGCACGGTTAAAAATTTTAGAAAAAAAATATTGTGCCTACCTCTTTACAACATCTGATGATAAACTTGTGATTACACACATAAATGCCGGCCGACAGACACAATATGTTCTTTGCCGTGGTGCTCGGCACGTTCGAGATGAGTATTGTGTTCTTGTATTCATCCTTTGGTATTTGTCCAAAGTTTTCGTAGATCTTCCCACCGCCTGCTAAGATTTGAGTGTGCAGTCTGTCACGCACGAAAGGTTGGTCCACCCAATCGTCTTCGTTCTCGGTCTCGACATCTGTTTCGGTGGCCTCCATTTCCGTAGCGGGAATCTTCGTGTCCAGATATCTGAAATTACGTAGAATGAGATAGTAGATATTGAGTAGGATCCTTAACAAAAAAATATGAAAAGATTGTAGGTAAAACTTTGTATTTTAAAAAGTATATTTATATTTTTTAACTTTATAATTAAATTAATATTAAATCAACTTTTTGTATTTATATTCTCATTTATTATAGTGTATTAATTTTATGTTTAATGTAAATTTTATGTTAATGTTTTAAATGTTATGTTTTTGCTAAAGTTTTCTGATGTTTGGCAATTCCAGTATTCTTATTAGAGAATTAATATCGCCCTGTTCCATAAAAATAAGTAAATGAGAGAGAAGAAAATACCTGTCCAGTGTTACTAAAGGTGCGCAAGAAAGGATGAATGACTTGCCCTTGAAGAGGTTGGAATTCGTTGGGATCGGACCAAGGGTTGCAATTATGTGCGGGTCCTCTACCTTCTTCTTACTACGTGGCTTACTCTTAATCCTGCTCCGCGGTCCTTTCACGATTTGTTCATAAGGTGTGCCGATTATTTCCCTCTGTATACCTCTCAGAACATACTCGTCCTCGTGCGTCTGAGCTGATTCGACATTCGAGTCGCTCGACATACCCTCGATTTCTGACGCGTTCTTTTCCTTCTTCAGTTTAGCGGACATACCGGACACCGAAGGTTCCGCTTTGGTTTTGCTGGCTGAAGTCGTTTCAGCAGCGTTACTCCTGGACTTAGGAGTTGAGAAGAGTGGCGTGCCGACTCTCTTGGAACGTCGCTTGCTATCAATTATGTTGTCGAGAGTCACTTGGCCGAATGTCTTTGGCGTAGTCGGTAGGGAACTTTTACCTGCTGAGTCCATCTCCTCCTTAAGTACTCTCGCCTGATCGACAGATAAGAAAATGTTCTGTATTTGCACGTACAATCTTCTGCTCTCATCTTTTGTTCCAGTCTCCACCGTGTATATATACGTATCGTTGTCTGATGTACGAACATTGATGATAATGCCAGGAAAACCATCGGTCGCATAGTCGTCGGTCGCAAACACGGACAGACCCTCCCTCAAGATCTTTGGTATCGGTATCACAAATTCGGGTATGAGCATCTTGCTCTTGCCATCAAAGAAATTCACCTTATACTTAGTTTTCAGCCGATCGACCACCGTGCCGTAATAGTAAATGTTGTCCGACCATTTGGCAAATACGTTTTTACCGATCAGTTCATCATTCAGAACGCTTCGCGACGAATTCACTGGAACGTCCATGTTGCTTATCAGTAACTTGTCTTCCATGCTCTCTGTCTTACTCTTCTTTTTGTTCGACGGTGTATCCGTTTCAGTCGCGGACGTGTGCAAAGTCGGCTCATTCGGAGTATTGTTGGTACCGTTCTCGCCGTTGATCTGTGCGTTCGATCTCGCCAATTTGCTCTTTGGTCTCTTCACAGCTTTACTCTTCTTCGTGCTCTTCGGAGTGGCGGTTAATTCCATTTTCTTCAGATTCGTCATAGATTTATCTGACGGTGTTGATGAGCGCATATTTTCCTTTTCCAGATGATGATCATCCAGTCGCTCATTGCTCACGTTTACGAGAGTATCAACCATCCTGGTGGCTGTAACTGCAGTAGTAGTCGTGATATTGTCCAATTCTGTGTTTGCATAATTTAAGACCGTTGTTGTGAGTAAACGATGATTCTTCCAGTCGCGCGTTAGACGGTCATAAGTCTCATTCAACGTCTGCTTGTCTGTCGACAGCACATCTTGAGAAGATTTCTTTGCGTGCTTTGCTAAGCCCATCGGTACTGAAAAAAAGTGCGTACTGCTCTTCAAAGCGAGCTTCATTGCCAAAGAAGCAGCACTGGATGAGCTGGACGAGCTAATCGACGACATAATGGACAATCGGGACGGATTTAACTGATACAGCTGAGCATTACTGTTCACAGATCCAGGCGACGAATCCTTGTTGTCAGAGATATCTGCCAATTCAGATTGGCTATCCTCATTCTTTTGTCTACTCATGGACTCGATTATTATGGGTTCGCATTGCACTGCAGTCAACTCCTTGTTCACAGGCTCCTTCGTGTTTTCGTCCACGTGTATCAGACATTTGAGCTTCAGGTACACACCGATCTCTCGTTCTACCTGTAATAGTATTTTCACGGATTTGTATTTGCACCAAAATTTTACAAAAAATTTTTCATGCAACAAACATTCATAGGTATGTTTATTAACTATTTTATTAATTTATATGTAATTTTTATTCGTACTAAGCGGACGAGAATTTATTTGTTATCGCTCACCTGCACAGTCTTGCTGTTATAGATCAGATCGGACTTATTTTTCTCCTCCACGTTAGACGTTTCATTGTCACTTATGCTGATGAGCTCGATATTGTCCACATCTTTAGAGGCGAAAGAATTACTCTTGGCACTGTCTATCTTCTTTATATTGTGAGCATTCACCGTAGTAGGCAGAATCTGCTCATCACATCCAGAGAATGTATCAGAGTCCAGGCTCAGGGTCACATCGGCGTCGCTCTTTTTGGATTCAGTACTTCCATTCACCAGCTTCTCCGTCGTCAATTTCGAGTCCAGGGATGATTCCTTCATACTCTCTACGGATTTGTAACTGAAATCAGTGCTAGTACTGCTCTTGCTCTCAAAATTACTTTTGTCCATAGTCTGTATTTGACGATTCGTCCCTAAAGAGTTTAAGATAATCTCGCCATCCTCGTGTGAATCATCGATCTGAACAATTTCCGGCCTTGTTCTTATGCTTTTATGTTTATTCTGACTAGCGTATATCATCTCGGCTGACGAGTCCAATATAATCTTTTCACCGTCGTCATCAATCTGCACTACCTGCGCTATCTGCAGCTTCGATCTACTCTCATCAACAGCTTGGTTTCCTTCATATATCAATTCTACGCTGATTCGTGATTTAGTCTGTGAGGACGAGATCTCTTCGTCATTGTTGTCAATAGTCTTTTCGGCGGGTTTGATGCGGTTTGATTGTTCCAATTGATTATTTTCATCTGATACCTTTCCTTTATTCTTTACAAATTCCGTCTCGTCTAACGTTCCAATACCAGACTTCTCCTCGGCTATTACAATATTTGTGGAAGTAACATCTTCTTTCGTTTCTACCGACAGACTGTTATCTTCCAGAGAATTGTTTTCGTTTGTGGAATTTACAATGGCAGTGGTGCTGTCATTGGCGCTAATGTCAGTTAATTTCGCGGAAACATTCAGATTCTCATCTTCCTCCATGTTGCAGCATTTCTCAGAGGAGACTTCGTCCTGCTGTTGATTTATGTCAGTATGAAGCTCCCGAGCCTTATCATCTGTCATTTCTGTCACATGTTCGGCCTGAATCTTCAAGGAGTTTTGAGTAAATTCTAGATTTGTTGGATCTTGGGTCTCCTCTATTATAACATTTCTATCAATGTTTTTGAACATGTCCTGGTACGAATCGTCAGATTCGCAAGATTGATGACTCTCTTCCTCTTCGAGTTGTTTCTTAACATTTGATATATCCTCCAAGGACGTCGTTCGCGCGATTTTAGCAGGTGGTTCCTCGATAGTCCTAGCTTTCCGCTTCAAACTTGTAACGTCAACGCTAGCTACTTTTCTGGGTGGCGAGTAACTCTGAGGAGGTGTACCTTGAATGATCTCGTCTTCATCAAAAAGCTCGTCTTTCTTTTCTGTTTCACATAGCTCATCAGATACATTCCCTTCATTCTTTTCAATAGTCTCGTTTATTTTTTCTTTCTTTTCTTTAATAGTTTTGTCCTCTTTGTCATTTGCAATTATATTATTATCCACTTTATCCACTTTCGATCGTGGTACTTCTGAGATCTGTTGTGAATCCAATTGTTCAACCAACTTCTGAGGATTAGTTTCTCCATCATATGTTTGTTTTATTTCTTTCGCTATGCTCTCATCTCCTTCAGAATCAACGAGACGAAAATCTTGACTTTCATTCACGCTTGAATTTTGTGTTTCGCTAACTTTAAACTGGCTTTCATTGGTACCTTCGTAATAGGTCTCCTGCGTGTCTAGCACGCAACTGTTTGTCTCCTCAGGGTTAGACATTATTGATGAATTGTGGCAAACGCTCTGAAAATAAAACTAATGTAACTAGTGTAAACTAATACTAATAAAAAGTTAAACTACAAATGTTTAAAAATATTCTTAAACCGGCAGAAATGTGATTCGAGTTAAAAAATTTGAAAAATTAAATAACATGCTGAATTATTTCAGTTGAAATGTAAGATTCCGCAATCTTATTATAACGAAAGAACGCGACGAGACGTTACACATATACTGGCAGTGATCCCGCGTGAATTCTACGTGCAGTGGTGTTTACAATGGCGACAAAAGGTTACGGCGGGAACGTCTCTCGAAACGGAGCGGAATCGCGCAAAACTCATCGAAACTCTACAAGTATGATGTAACGTGTCCACTGGCCAGGAGCAGCTCCGGCGCGAACGCGAGATATCACATTTGCCTGTGTTGCCGCGACCGAACATTTCCGCCGGTCCGCTTGAGTCGGCGATCCTCCCCCACCGATCACAGTTATACCTTTGACGACACGCGATAAGAAATATAAAACGCAGTACTTCCGCGCGCGACCTGAAACGCATCGAGAGATCCAGGCGCTCGTAGAACGGTGCTCCGGACTCTATTCTTCTCTTTCTTCTCTTACTCTTCTTTTCCTTTACTGTCTTTCGTTCGCGAGACGGTGCGAAAACGAAGTGATGCCCGCCATATTTCCATCGCAATCAGCGTGGCGCGTAGAAGCAAGAACGGGACCCGGGAACGGAGCTTTATATTACACCATAATTCAGGGTGCCACTACATGATGCGGAAACGCGAAAGACAAAATTTACTAGATTTCCGTGATCCGTTTCGTTCATTTAGGTTGCATTCCAAAACGTCTTAAGCCTGCGGCACACGGTACGATTTTTTGTACTGGTTTGCTTACGAGAACCAATAAAGATGCAGAATTTTAGATCAAGTGATTTAAAGCTTAATCCTAATTGGCTCTCGTAAGCTATTCAGTACGAAAAATCGTATCGTGTGCCGCAGGCTTTATTTGAGGAAAATTTTACTCAATACTCTATAGCTCACGTCACATATACTATAGAAATTGAGTAAAATTTTCCTCAAATAAAGCCTGCGGCACACGGTACGATTTTTCGTACTGGTTTGCTTACGAGAGCCAATAAGGATGCAGAATTTTAAATCAAGTGACTTAAAGCTTAATCCTAATTGGTTCTCGTAAGCAATCCAGTACGAAAAATCGTATCGTGTGCCGCAGGCTTAAGACGCTTTGGAATGCAACTTAAGGCTGATTTAGCCGGCGTCTACAATGAAATTTTAAGCCTTAAGCCATAAGAAATTAACCAATCATATTCGCTTATTCTTCTCAAATTGAACTGTGATTGGTCAATTTCTTACAGCTTGAGGCTTAAAATCTCATTGTAGACGACGGCTTATGCAGGCCGTAACTGGTAATTTATGCCGTAAACTGTAAGAAATTGACCAATTATATTCGATTATTCTTCTCACACTCAACTGTGATTGGTCAATTTCTTACAGTTTACGGCATAAATTACCAGTTACGGTCTGCATAAATCAGCCTTTAGGATGGTAAGTCTTAAGTCGTAAGAAACTGACCAATCACATTCAATTATTTTCTTCTTATTTGACTGTGATTGGTCAATTTTTTACGGTTTAAGCTTACTACATTTGTGTAGAACCGATCTACACAACGGAAGTACGGAATAGAGAGTGCGTCATAGGTCTGTTCTACAATGAGTCGTTAGTCTACAATAAATCGTAAGCGAATAGACCAATCATATTCGATTATCCTTTTCTAAATTCAACTATGATTGGTTTATTCGCTTACGACTTGCGACTAATATCTTATTGTAGAAGGCCCATAATATATATATATAATGCTTTGTGAAGAAATACGTTATTAGTCTCCTTTACTTGAAATCGTCAACACATTTCAACGCATTTGTGGTAGCAGATTATTTATACATTATTAATATTTACAGATTATTTATCGATTATTACTATGGTGTTACCTAAAGCCCCTGAGATGGAACATGTTGAAGGATGTGAATCCTCATCTTTCGATTCCTCTGAGGCGGAACATGTTGAAGATGTCGACATGATATAGGAACCGAAGGATGAGAATTCACATCCTTTGGTTCCTCAATCATGTCGATATCTTCAACATGTTCCGTTTCAAGGCCCTCAGGTAACGTCATGGTAATAATTAACACTATAAATATTAACAATGTATAAATAATCTGCTAGTAATAATCGACATTACTGATGGCTCAAGAACATGTTGAAGATGTCAAACCGATGGATTTCAAATCAGATAGCTACCAAAAATGGTAAAGTTTCTTCTCTTCTTTTAATATTTTTCTTTTTTTAAACACATGGATTTCTGCCATTTCTAAATTGAAAATAATGGCGGACGCGCGGAATCGGGATGCCCGCATTCAACGACCACGTGCTGCAATAAGAAAGTTGTTCTCGTATATTCGTGGTTAAGAAAGTTGTCCTTGTATATATTAAGTAATCATTTTATTTATAAAATCACGTTAAATAAAAATTTGCTACAATTACGGGTTTCACGGTTATTTTATTGACTGGATAGAATTCTAAGATCGCGCGCTTGATCTTTTGATTCGATTAAAAAATAACGATGCGATTTAGGCTGCGTTCCAATATTCACTGCCAGTACTGAAAATCTATAGTTTGCGTCACATACACTATAGATTTTCAGTACTGGCGGTAAATATAGGAATGCAACCTAACTTTGCTATCGGTGCTTATATGGATAATTTACGAAAATTTTCACCGTATATAATCGATGCTTTTAGGCACTCGACTTTGTTTTCCCCCTTTTTTTTGCGGGAACGATCCGAACAATTCGCATTGTTGCTTAGAAATTTGGCTGACTTCACACGATACGTAAACATTCTGTGTTACGCGCGAAAATAAACAGTAACATAACCTTATGGACACGAGTGTCTTGCGTGGTCCGCAGTCAAACGGTTAAGATAATCAAGATCAGATTATGAAGAGCACTACATTAATAAAATAAGAAACAAACGGATTTTATGATAGTTTTGTTAGTCATTGAAATAAAAATATGTAGCTAAAAATGTATAACGGTAGAAAATTTTTTCATATGAAAATAACGAAAATGAGTATATAAAGAGTAATATTATGTTTAAGAGAAAATTAAGGAGGATTTGAGAAATAATGTAAGTTTAGCAATTTTTAAATTTAATTGAAACAAAAATTATTTAGACAAAAAGAAAAGAAGTTTAAGATATACGAGAAAAAAGGGTAGGAAACAAAAATCTGGTGCGAGAAACGAATCGGGGGGAATGAAATGTAAGGTCAAGGACAGATTGAGAGGAAACAATGGATGAAGATAGATAATAAATAAAATACAAAATAAAGAGATACAATTTTGTCAAGCAAGAATTTCACATGTATGTAGAAGGAAGATTTAGAAAGATTTTATATGCGAAAAAGATATGGATTCAAATTAATAGATGTGAATAGGAAAATAAATAAAAGAAAAGAAGAGACGATGTTATCCATTAAAGAGAAGTGTAGAAAGTGTAGAAGAAATAAGAAACGAGTTAGAAATGAAGTGTTGAAATGGGTATTAAAGAGAAGAGAATAGGAAAGAAGAGAGTTAGCCAAAATATAATAAGGAAGAAAAATGAATGGAAAAAGGAAAAAGAAATAATGTTAACGAAAGGTGTAGAAAGAAATAACAGAGAGATTGATTATGAAAATCAATGGTTGTAGCTGTAATTACAAGATAGTGTCAAAATAGAAGAAATATCTATTAAATATCTATTGAATATTAAGAAAAGATTTTATGGTTCAATAAAATAATGTGGGTGATTAAGGATTTATCTCAACAATTAACTGGGGTATCTTATTTCTTGAAAAAAAAAGATAAAAATCAAAACAGATTTAGAAGGAAAAGACCATAGTGTGGAAAACATGTAAATGCTTGTTGATATACAAAATGGAATATATGAGAATAACATATTAGCTTGACTGTAAAGAAAATTTATTGATTGATATATTATACAATCTTCGATAAATTTGCAACTCTCCAGGTGAAACATTCTAAAAATTTGGAAACGTTTTTTTTGTGCAAAGCAATGATGCATAAGATTATTTTATTAATTATTTGCTATTTTTCCTACAATAATGTAACACACATACTTGATTAACCTTTATCCTGTCTCGACATGTTTTTAACCGACTTTTTTGTTTTTAGTGCTAGAACTTTTTCATCAATATCATTGGGTTGAATGGTAAAAATACTGACCCTCCTCGTTCCACTATAGTGGCTTCCGGGATTGTAAAGGTTAATGATTCGATTAATTTTTTTTTTCAAGGCTTGGATATCGTTCATGCACGACATATGATCATGAAAAAAGAAAAGGTTTCATAAAATACCAGACCGATCAGTTGAAAGTGGATTACATGTTCGACAAGAAAGCAAAAATGTTCATTTGCGACTGCGATCTTGCCACGTTTTTGGTTACGGAATTAGGAGAGGTACGTTCAAAGTTTTTATTATGGTAAAAACGTTTGACACTTGTATATAAGATTATTGATGATTTTTTTATTAAATACATTTAAAATTTTTTTCTTCATGTTTAAAATCAAATTATGGATAAAGAATGTAAAAAAATTTTAATTTTTATCCTTTAATGAATAAAACATGAATATAGAAATAAAAGAAAATAAATTTAGGATTAAAATGAGTTTTAATTCGTTTTCTAAACCTTCTTATTAAAATGAATTTTGCTCTCTATAAAATGTTTTTATTGAAAAGTAAAGATTAAGATATATTGTTTTTTACATTCTTTATACTTATTACATTCTTTATACTTACTCCAGTGATCTTATATAGAGAACAGATTAGTGCATATATTTATAACATTATGTTATAGTTTCTTAATAGTAAGTTTTTATTTATAATATTACATATATGTATTTATTTTAATGTTATATATTCTATATAAATGTAGTGAGAAGACATTAAAATTTTTTTTCAACATTAGTCCAGAGTAAATTTAAAATTGGCAAAAAATTTACAAGTTCACTAAATTAAACAGACATTAGTGCAAGCGAATCCATTTTTTATTAATAAGTTTTTGCCTTACTGTTATGCTGTATTATTATTTTATTTTTATAGCATTTTCTAAAATAAGTGAATTGATTAAAATTTTAATAATTTTATCTTTGAAAGGTATATCACTGGCTGGACATTGAAGATGATAAGTATGAGATAAATTATTATTCTCAAAAAATTGATTTGACAAAGACACGCGTTGTGCTAACTGCTTTCGGTGGCAAATCTACTTTTATCATGTTAACTGAAGATGGAAAGGTAAAATAATGGCTAAATATCATAATAGTAATAATTATTGATTCTAAGAAAATAGTTTCTAAATAACTATTTAATCTAGGTATATTATTTTCAAACCTTTTATCAAGAAGATGCTTCGTCTGGATGGATGAGACAAATGGATTTAGGAAAAAAGGTCATTTGTCTTTCTTGTGGCGATAGTTTTTTCGTAGTGATTACTGAGGACAACGAAGTGTACAGTTGGGGAAAAAATGATCATGGTCAGCTGGGTATTTCTATACGAGCGGAAGACTCCACGTCAAGACACTTTATAATGGAACCGCAGCAAATTAAATTTTTAGACAAAAAAACAGAAGGTAATTTGTTTATTTTTAAAGCGCATTTTTAAAGATGTGATGAATGCGAGTTGTTGAGTAGCGCCTAATCTATTCTCTTTAATCCAGATGTTTTAGTTAAGGTAGCTTGTGGATATACACACACACTCGCGCTCACTAAAACAGGAAAGATGTATGCATGGGGTGGAAACGTTTTTAGAGAATTAGGTTTTGACACGGACAACGGACAAGACATCCTTACTCCTACTGTGGTTTATATAAATGATTTGTTATTGTAATTATTGTAAAAATGAGATTAAAAAATAGAAAATAAAGCGGAGAAATTTGGAATTGACAGGTCAACATAAAGTTACCGACAATATTGGATATCACTGCTATGAAAAATATGAGCGCTGTTATAAGCGGGGATAACCTCGTTCACTTATGGGGATATTGTTTTGATTACCAAATTAAGGAACCTATTTCTTGCGAATATACAAACCTATTTGATGCGTGCAACGCATTGTGTGCCAGACCGCCAACATCTGTGAAAAACTACAACCGAGATGAAAAGTTAAAAATATTGAATGATTTGAAAAAAGCGTTTAATGATAATGTAAGTTTTGTCTTGTGCGTCAATCTATTCTTCTTTTTAATAGATTTCCGACTATCATAGTGCAGAACTACAAAACTACTACTATTTTTAAATTCTTAAGTAATTTAGGGAGCTTTCAAAAGTCTTGAATTTGTGATGGAACTTATGATGGTCGGAAACAAGATATTTGTGAAAAATCTTTATGTGCCTTTTTACAATGAAATTGACTAGCTCCAATTCTCTTCTTTATCTTTTTATGTATTTTTAGCATGTCTCTTTCCTGCTGAAAATATTTTACTGAAAATATAATGAAATATATTTGAAAATCTCTTAATTGACTCCTTTCGATATCAATATTTGAGCAAAAATTTAATGAAAAATTTTAAAATTGATAACAATTTTTCATTAAAAAATAACATAGTTAAATTCAGTAAATTTCATAATATCTAATATTTCATAATTTGTTATTATCTTTCAACAGTATACTTTAATTTTCCTTATATTTCACAGTATTATGTATTGAATTTCGTAAGGAAAATTATGATTTATTTTGAGAAATATTTAGTAATTTTTCAATAACTTTTATTTCACTTTACACATCACCGATTTCATAGTATTTTCAAGAATATTTCTATTAGAGTGCGTGCATGCGTGTATGTATGCGTGTAAATTATTTTATAACTCATTATTTCATTTTTTTATTACTTATCTCTAACAAATCTTATTCCTTGCTCCTAATGCAGACGACAAGCGATGTTGTAATAAAAATTGAGAAGCAAAATATTTTTGTCCACAAAATTATCCTAAAGCTTCGTTCTTCATATTTCAAGGATTATTTCCAATCTCTAGAATCGAAGAAGAGTACTGAAGAAGAGTAAGCACTGTGTGTTTGTGTGAAAGAATGTCTAATATTATTATTAAAAATATTTTGATTATCATGTACTTTTCTCAGTGATTCTAAATCTCATGATTCTAAACCTCATGATTCTAAACCTCATGATTCTAAACCTCATGATTCTAAACCTCATGATTCTAAACCTCATGATTCTAAACCTCATGATTCTAAACATCAGGAGATCATCTTGAATAAATTTCCGTATGACATATATCACGACTATTTTAAGTATTTATATGATGGTGTAATCGATGGATCTCAAGAGAAATTTTGTAAGTGAGTTATAATAAATATAACCGCACCGTTGTCGCTAATTTATGACTAAAATCATTGCGTTGCAGCACAATTCTTGAAATTTGCTAAGGAGTACGGTGAAATGAAATTCGAGAAGATTTGTCGTCAGGCGATGGAAAAGAAATGACTGCGGCAAATTTATTCTTTATTTACGAAACAGCGGTAGAAAATAACTGGCAGGTAACTAGTAGTATTATTTTTTTCTTCTGTATTATGGATTTCTGTCTCCCTTCCTCTTTCTTTTCTCTCCTTTTCTCCCTCTCTTTCCCCTTTCTCTTTTTTGGAAAAAAATATCAATTGATGAGTGATGAATGAAATTGATGTATTAATTGAGGTTTATTTTTAACCGTTTCTCATCTCATTAGATTTTTCTGCTACCTTTAAGCTAACTGGCGTTTCTCAATATTGCTTTCAATGTTAAAAGACATTATCTGCAAAAAGTATCTTTATTCTGTGTATACTTTTATTTATTTTTATTTCGCATTATTTTCAGGAACTCCTGGAATACTGTTTTAACTTCTTTGAGGAAAATGCAGTAAATTTGATGGAAATGAAGAATTTTGCAGAGTTGGATGTAGAGACAAGAAACACATTTTTGATTAGAGCAGATTTTAACACTAATTAACCGTTTGTTTTAAGAATAACACATTTTTTACTTCTTTGCGGAAAATGCGGTAAATTTGATGGAAATCAGGAGTTATACAGAGTTGGATGTAGTGACAAGAAACATATTTTTGACTAGAGCAGATTTTAACACTAATTAACCGCTTGTTTTAAGAATAACACATTTTTTACTTCTTTGTGGAAAATGCGATAAATTTGGTGGAGTTATACAAAGTTGGATGTAGTGACAAGAAACATTTTTGACTAGAGCAGGTTTTAACACTAATAATTAGTGTCATTTTAATTAGTGCCTAATTAACCGCTTGTTTTAAGAGTAATACATTTTATCAAAAATAATTGTTTAATATTTCCACATGAATTTTTATGATATTCAATTTGTAATTTAATAAGATAATAAATTACACTTTTTTACTTCGATCAATTTAAAGAAAATTGTAACTTTTTCACAGTTACTTATAAAAATTTTTGATTTATGATGATGCAATACAAATGTAACTGAGAAAACTTTATAACATTATTTCTTTTTCTCAGTCATAACCATCTTGTCAGATGTGTTGTGATCCATAATATTGATGCTCATGGAAAAGTTTAAAAGTTTTTTAGAACAGTAGAAAGTTTTTCCCCTTGCTTGCTGAATTCTTAGTATTTTTGTCGTTGTCTTTTCCAAGAGAGGCGATTGAATAAAAATCGACGGTTGTTTGTCGGATTTGAACTCTGGCTCGTTAAGACAACGCACATCACTCCGAACTACGACCGCCACATATAACATTATTTAAATTGTGAATTTTAATAAATTTTTTTGATTAATTATATTGCTAAAATAATTATATATATTGAAACATTAAAATAATTTTTATGCTGAATTACGTATTGCTGAAATATATTCTCATGTAAATATTGATATTTTTATGTATCTAAAGGTAAGATTTATAAATCTAATCTATTTAAGGTTTAAATAATTGCGCTCCATTTGACACATTGCAATTGACTACCACTCACAGCGAGCTGTGTTTAGAGTTTGTCCGTTGGACTAACTAATCAGGAAAATCTTATATTGAAAATCTCAATAGCTCACGTCGCCTCTTGGGCAATACCTCTATTACATGTTACATATTTATCCTTTATAGCTATTCCTTTAATGCGTTATTTTAATTTAATTGTTTATAATTTTTTAAAGGAGATAATTTATTACTCAATTGTATTTATTATAAATATTTATCGATAATAATTCAAATTTTCTTTATAGTCAGTCTGAAACATATATGGCGGATTAAACCACCAATCAAAAGTCGTTTGAACATCGAAATTTTCACCTGGAGGAATTCTAGATGTTATTTTATATTTCATGCCGCGCTTCTCGCTCGATCTCTTTCTTCCTTTCTTTCTTCATTGATTTATCCACGAAACACGTTTCAACGCCGGTTTGCTACGTTTCAGTTGATTTTGTAACGTGATTTCTCGAAATGGCGCAAAATAAATTCAGTGAGATGGCCTCACGATTCGGCAAGGGCACGAATGGAGTGCCGATGAGCGTGAAGGTTCTCGCCGCCGCGGGCGTTGCGGCCTACAGCGTTTCTAAATCGATGTACACAGGTTAACCTCAATTTCGTTTTCGTTTTCGTTTTCATGATAATTTCGATAATTGTTGCTAAACATTATTGTCTCTCTTGAATAAACGATGATTGCCTTAAATGTCAGTTTACTCAACGGGCGATATTACCTAGACTTATATTTCCTTGTCCAACAGCTATTTCTTCTATTGTCATTACAGGTGGCTCCGATTATGTAATTTGCAATGTAACTGATGCAATTTATGTGTTATATACTTGTGTAGTTTCTTTTTTTTACATTTTTTTATATACAGAGTCTTATTTTTATTGTTAATATCCTTTCAAAATTACCTTTATCGCAGCAAAGTTGCTATCTCTGAAATTATTTGCAATATAAAAATTCTAAGACATTTTATTTTGTCAAAAGTATTGCAAAGAATAATCTGGCTTTTTCAATGGATGGTTTACAAAAAAAAATGTGTATTTCAGTGGAGGCTGGCCATAGAGCAATTATATTCTCTCGACTAGGAGGTATTCAAAAGGACATCATGACGGAGGGTTTGCACTTTCGCATTCCATGGTTTCAGTATCCGATAATTTACGATATTAGGAGCAGACCCAGGAAGCTATCTTCGCCCACAGGATCTAAAGACTTGCAAATGGTCAACATCTCGCTACGTGTCCTCTCACGTCCTGAGGCCAGCACATTGCCTACCATGTACCGACAACTAGGTCTCGATTATGACGAAAAGGTTCTTGGAATGACTATATATTATAAGAATTTTGATTTCTTTAATATAAGATGAAATTTCTAAGTATGATAAAAATTTAGGTGTTTAGGTTTTTAAATAATTTAGATATTTAACTTTCATATATAATTTCTCTCTACAAACACATAGTCTAATCCCAAATTTTTAAAAGTGATATAATAATAAAACTATTAAAGTGTTTTTATTTAATAGAGTTATATAAAGTACAAAAACATTAATTTTGATAATCGGTTTCAATTTGTAATGAAATTAATATCCTAGATTTAAAACTAAGTTAAAATTAATTAAGGTATTGCCAAGTATTTGCAATGAGGTGCTGAAGTCTGTTGTCGCTAAATTCAACGCCTCACAACTGATTACGCAAAGACAACAAGTCTCTAATATGGTGCGTAAAGAATTAACGGAACGTGCTCGGGATTTCAACATCGTTCTTGATGATGTTTCGATAACGGAGCTTAGTTTCGGCAAGGAATACACTGCTGCGGTAGAGGCTAAACAAGTGGCACAGCAAGAGGCTCAACGTGCTGCATTTGTTGTGGAAAGAGCCAAGCAGGAACGGCAACAAAAAATCGTACAAGCTGAAGGAGAGGCGGAAGCAGCTAAAATGATATCCTTTAAAGAAACAATTTTTTAAATTTATAATGCAATTGTCTGCTTATTAATTGAAACGATTCATGCAATTATGGATATATTTGAAAATGTGGTTAAAACTACAAATTTTTTTTCTCATTTTGTAATTGTTACGAAATTTGTTGTAAAGTGGTTAAGTTTGCAGTTAAACTACTGACTTGAATGATTAAATTAATAATTTATAAATAATTAATATAATAATTCTGCATTGCTTTTGAGATATAAGTGCCTTAACTGCAGTGTACCTTGGCTTAGCTGTCAGCCAGAATCCTGGATACCTGAAACTACGTAAAATACGAGCTGCACAGAATATCTCGCGTACGGTGAGCATCTTTATAAACATGCAAACATTGTTGATGTTTTAAAAAACGTAATAAAATTCTTATGATGTCTCATATCAAAATTAATAAATTTTATATACTTGAAAAAGTTAAACAATACTGTAAATATACATGTATTTGCTTTATTCTAGATCGCAAACTCCCAAAATAGGGTATTTCTCAGTGGCAATAGTCTGATGCTAAATATTCAAGATTCTACGTTTGATGAAGGTTCGGAGAAGCTGAAAAGTAAGAAGTAAAAATCGTCAATGTGCGCATCTTTTTTTTTATCTTTTCTCTCGAGTTAAGTTTTTATCGAGCCTGAAAAATGATCGGCTTATGTACAATTATGTTGAAATACTGTGAATAAGATACATCATGTGTTTCGAATGCACGGGTTATATATATTTTCCCATCACATTGCGCTCTCCTTTTTACCGTCCTTGTGATCATGTACGTTCGCATATCACATTCGCTCGTTTCACTATTGCATGTT
The DNA here is from genome assembly GCA_901521435.1 of Crematogaster levior. Lineage (NCBI taxonomy): Eukaryota > Metazoa > Arthropoda > Insecta > Hymenoptera > Formicidae > Crematogaster > Crematogaster levior. The sequence continues at coordinate 108,226 of CABEGB010000827.1, read as the reverse complement.
CTAAATTTAATTAAACGAGTTGACATCGTACAAAACAGGATAAAATAAATAATTATCCCTTAGTCAAAAAGATAATCATTGAAATCGTGAGACGCTTAATTATATGAGACATTAGGTTGTTAAAAAATGTATAAGTAAATGAAAAATAGAAAGATATGTACAGAAATTCTGCACTAGTGTACAGAATGTTTTTAGATCGGTATTTTTAAAACCTTGTATGAAAAAAACTTATTTCTAATTTTTTCGCGAGATTTTTCCCTTGACAAGTTTCAAAGTCTTCTTAAAAGAAAAAAATTTTTTTGCGCACAAAGAAATGTGAGCACATAAAAAGAAATAAATTTAAGATACGAAACATAAATTAGGAATCATCAACTATATGGCAAACTAATAAAATTGATAGAGAATAATTAAATTATCTAATAATTTATAATGGGTACACCGGGCTTGTCGCGCACAGGCTACACATAGACGCACAATGCTGGCTTTTTCAGATCATATGGAAGTGAGCTGGAAGAGCTGGGATGAGGCGACCAATCGCGCCGTCCGGAGCCTGAATACCAGTTCTCACCAGGCACTGTCAAATACCGAAAGGTCCGACATCAAGACAGTACCCTCCGTCGTCCCATCCCTCCTGGAATCGGCTGACGATAGCGCTAAGCTGATAATACGATAAGAGAGATCTTGCGATACAAGCTTGTCCTCACCAAACACAAATCTCCATTATCCGCTGTCCTGTCGAAGAACATTGTTGTTTTGTATACGTTTTTATGACTGCTGATGATAGGATAAATGATACAATTGCGATATCTCGTTAGTTAAATATACTTTTTTGCATTTTCTCTGCATTGAAAATAAAATACACTCAAAGAAGAGAAAAGACAAAGGATAATATATAAATATTGAAACAAAATAGAGATAAATAGAGGTAGATATGTAAATATATTAGAAGAAACAATTTTAATGAAGAGTATGATCTTTATGTTCTTTTCGCTTCTTTTATTCTTTTTCTTCATCCTATAGTTTTTTTTATAAATCTATATATTGTATATAGATATCATAATTGCACTGAATTCACATGTCAATAACTTTCTTTAGGTGTCTATTGATGTCATGACTTTTTCGTTTATTCTCATCATGAAAAAATAATAATATAAGAAGCATAAAGAGACTACTAATGGTGCTAATAAAAGAAATTAATTACCAAACGTTAACATGCAATTTTAGTATAATAACTGTTAAGATTACTATAATTCGCATAACAGCGTAGATACTATCAAAACTGTTTTTATAAAATTTTTTTATTAAATTTATATATTATCTAGGATTTAACAAGTGGAAATTTTAAGTAATACTTTGTTACTTTCTTCAACAATTCTCAGCAAATTCGTTCTCGTTACTGAACGGCTTGAACAGTACTTGCAGTTTTTTCTTGTTTCTGTCAATTTTATGAGGTTCGATCACTTACCTGAGATAATTTTGTTTGTATGTCTTACATATCGTATTCATATTTTACATGGAAAAAATAAGTATACGATTATCTGAGAGGAAAATGTAATATGATGTCCTTACGCTGGTGGCAGCACAGGAATGAGATACAAACACATTTTACTATTGCATTCATTTATTTTCTTAGGTTCTACTGTAATACTGTAATAACATACAAGAAATGCACTTTAATGAAACCTACAGAAGAGAATCTGAATATAAAGTCAGACACTTAATATCGCTTCGCGACATTTTGCGTTCGTGTCTGAAATATAAATATAACGTGTGCTTTTTTTCATCTCCTCAACAAACGCAAACGTAGTTTCCATCAGTTATTTTATTTCGATCGATATAAGCGATTCGTACGACGATAACCGATTCATCCTTCCTCGCTTCCTCACTCACACATTTAAACGCATACAGTCACGCTACTACTATTCACTTGCCATTTTGAAATATGTCATGGTGGAAAAATAAAAAAAGCCACTTTTTTCGCATTACCTCCCTTTGGTCGTGAAAACTAATCAAACGGTACTGTGTTAAAAACGGCCGGCCGTCTCAAAAAATTTCGTTTCCCGTTTTTTTTTAACCTTACACTTTATATACATTGCGAAGTTATCAAAACATAAATTTATATATGCCCGATATGAAATCATCAAGATTCGCACGGTGTCATTAATATAACTTCTTTTTTTCTCTCTACGTTTATATAATATATAATAATTTTACTCTCGTAATGAATTTGATATCAACCAAAGCAATAGAATCATTCCGAGATGTAAGGAGTGAATTTTTATAACTGGCAAACCTTGCTAAAATAGTTCATAATGTCATCTTGCAAAAGTTATAAAATTTATTCAATCAGTTATAAGTTTTGAAGATTGGAAGATTAATGAACTTTTTCTCTCTTAATTATAATATAGCCTAAAAGCTAGGAATCTTGCTTAAAAAGAATTCTAATAGTTCTTTTATAAATTGCCATTTTACATTTTTTTTAGTTTCCATTACTGTTCCTTCATTAGAGAGAACGTTATAAATTATTTCAAACTTTCTATTCATTGCTATAAAACGGCAGATTTTATTCATTAAAGCTTTCATCAATCGTTTCAAAGTTTGTTGACTAGATAATAGATAATAAATGATAGATAAATGTTAATAGATAAATGTTATATAATAAATGTTTGTTTAATCACGAACTACAAACAGGAGGTTCCTATCATATAAGCAGGGTTTTTTTCAGGATCTGAATCAAAATTCAGCGAGATTGCTTCTTTGCATTTATATATAATAGCTTCTATATATATATATATATATATATATATATATATAAATTTAAAAAATAATGGTCGAAGTTATGTATGACGCTGCACTATCTCATATGTATAAAAGTAAGAAAAAATATATGAAAAAAAAACAGAAATAACATGAAAAAAAAAAAATTATAGAACAATTAAAATTGCAATACTAGAAGTGCCAGAGAACTAAATAATTATAATAATCTTGAATTTTTCAAAATTTTTTTCATATTGACAACTTCGTGATCGTTTTACTGAGATTTATAGTCAATAATAACTAGGCGTTTAGTCAGAAACGACCAAGGAGTGGCTTTTGAAAATGATGTAAATATAATTTACATAATGTACATGAGAAATATGTATATGATGTGCAACATTTAAAATCTCTCTTTTCCACCTTAATCGTACGTTCTATTTAGAGTGTGAAAAAAAGACTCACGTAAGTTAATTATGAAACTATTCACACAATATTACGATAAATCATATATGTTTTCTTCGCATTTCAAAAATAATTCAGAAAACGTTTAGCGACATTATGTCTTAGCTCCATTCTGAAGGGTGAGACTCGTAGACATCTAAGGCTACAGTTGATAAAGCTTAATAATTCTCTATATGATTAGTTCTCACCTTTAGTTTCCTTGTTAAATCTCTAAGTATATAAACCAACCATATTAAAAGCCTATGTGTTTATTAAGTGTTTTGCCAAACACAGTCAGTAGACAGAAAAACCAATGAATTCTATAATATACTGGGATGAGTGTGCTTATTGTTCTGGCTGTCGCCGAGAGAGAGAGGTGCTTTTTGATGGAACTGTTTCACCAATGAGAGATACTAAGCACACTAATTCCAGTATGTATAGATACTTCACTGAAAAAAACGTAACATTTAAGCAATAAGCAAGTCGAGAGTTTTTAAAATGATAGTCTTACGTTTTCGACTGTGTTTCGATTGGCTTATCGCTTACATTTTTTCTGCCTGTCATTGACTCAAAAGATCCTGCTTGGCGTTGCGATCTGTCGCCGTGATAACATCAGATTACATCAAGAGCTTGAGAAAATTAAATGTCTCGGTGTCTACGCCTCATTTATCACGCTTCATGAAGCGAGCTCTCGATATTTCGCAAAATGTCGCAGAATATTTGCGCGGAAGGCAAGTGGTATCGGGACGATATCGCATTGAATCGCGTTAACAAAAACGACGTCGGAACATACAGAATTTCTTTCCTTCCGCATTCTCGTGTGTACGCTTTTCTTTTTTTTCCTATTACGCAGTAAATGACTACTCGTGGCGAGCCGACTTCGAGCCGGTAGTCAAAATAACGCAACACACACGTGAGTGCGTATACGCAAACACACACACACACACACACACACACTCTCTCTCTCTCTCTCTCACACATGTATGCGTACGAGTCGGATTCGGAAATGAGATAACGAAAAGAAAAAAGAGAAAAAAAACGAAAAATAACTCAATCGCTACAGATCACACTTTTTGTAATAAATTCATCGTTCATCAAATATTCGAATTAGAACGAACACCGCATTCCCGGCGCGCACTTAGCGTCCAAAACTCCGGAGTAATTTCATTCGCTTCGTTAACAATCAGGGCGGCTTAATTGTGATGCGCCAAGATGCGTCAGAAATGCGGATTGATTGACGCGCTATACCATACTGTTGTTGAAGGATTCACCCGTCGAAGGACCATAAGAAAAAAAAAGGAAAGAAAATGAAGCGGGTCAAGTTTTCCGACACACCTGTTCCGAGATGTGCCAGTAAAGAGGATTAATAATCGCGATACTTTTTTTGAGAGCAACAGGTTACATCTTCGGCACATACGTTTTTTCCTCCACCTCGCTTATCTCGTGGCGGTTCGATTCGATTATCCTAGTGGCTCGTTTTCCTTAGATCGACGGCCTTTATGTTTTAATCGCGCACTAATTACTAGAATAATATTGCGAGCTTAGACGGGATGTAGGGGAGGGAGGGGTAAAACGAACGCAGATCGAAACGCTGAAGGTGGGCTAAACAATTTGATCGTTCGTCCATTAACGTAGGTTTTGTACTACGATGAGGATTGTTCGATCGAGACGGCCGAGATTTGCCGTTACAAGCTACAAATGCTCTACAACTTAATCGGCTTTATGTATACAGTTAAAAATATTTGTTGGATTATAAAAGTACATTTAAATTAAAAGTGTTATATTGCAGTCTCATTCCAGGATTTTAAGACTGTTTTCAAACGAACATAATCTATCCACGTGTGAAAACGGACATAATCTATCCAGGTGTGAAGAAATTTGTACGAATTCTTTCTCCCATCTTAAACGAAAGTTCTTTTCATTTATAGACCGCATTACTTTCTACAAGTTTTGTTATCCATATATTTAATATAACGAATTTAACACGTTTTTAACTCATCCCTATATATGCGCGGAGAATTGCTGAACACTTCGGACTTAAATACTGTTTTGCTAACAAATATTAACGCAATTAAAGGGGAGAATAGAAACATTTTTTTTAAATAAAATATTTAAGATGTCTGGAATTATATGTAATTACATGCATTATCGTCTCGTAATGCTTTCTTTTACAACACTCTAGGTGCAAATGAAGATTCCACAATACGAAAAACATCCTAAAGAGTAAGACAGCTTTGGAGGAAGAAAAGAAGACTCCGAAACTTTACAGTCTCTATACGATCATAAAGTATTTGACGCTCACGAATGTCTTTTAACAAAGTGAATAATATGAACAATCGAAACTAATAATAACAATACGAAGCCGTTTAAGACGAATGGCATTCACATGTGAAACAATTAAACAAACTAATAACTTATTTTTGTATTTTGTCGTTATACAATACAGCGCATGTGTACGGTCGGTGATAAAAAGAGTATAACGTTTTTCTCCCTTCAAAATCGATCTCATGAAAGAGATTCTAGGTTCTTCTTTATATTTATCCTGGCACTAAACCACAACTCTAGACTTTTGTGTACGCTGAGGTTCACCGAAAGAAAAGTTATCGCAACCCTTTCATCATCGATCGACATGTCCGGGTGAGATATGAAAGGAATGAGGGTTTACTAAATTCATATACAAGCTGGCGAGATTCAGTCTTGTGTGTAAAAACGAATAGTTTTTCTATAATATTACGATATTTATGATATTCATGCTTGCGATTAATTAAAATGTTTATTTACGTGATATCACAGTGTTTATCACGAAGAAGAAGAAAAAGATATTCCCCTGAACGGCGCTTCATCGCGGGACAAACGATCATCGGTTCTCGACTCTGTCGTAAGGATACGTCGATCGTTGATGTCAAACCGATTTATCGAGTAGATTGAATAAGATACAAGTAACAAAAATTCAAATAAAATCTAGCCTGCTATCCCACAATGCTCTTCCAATTCACAACTCAAAAGAACTAGTTTTGCATTAAACGGAAACGCGAATGAGAAATCCAAAAAGTAGAAAACACAAGTTACATTCCATATCAGTAAAATATATGAGATTATATTTAAAGCCTAAAATTATATACCATTTTATTTTATTTGATGATCATTGCGGAGTATAATTTTAATTTCAAAATATAAACTCGTATATTTCATTAATACGTGCAAGACTAAGTTAAAATTTCATCTATAATCTAACCACTTGAATACAACTTACATTTAAATTATACTGTGAATGCTAAAATACTAAATATTAAATACCAAAATATTTGCTATGATAATGTAGGAATAAACATTATAGTCGCAAGCACCAAACGTTCACAGAATTGTGACTACGCGAAGATATGACGAAGAAACTGTCTTGAAGAACTTTTTGGCCCCTTCCTTTTATTGTAATAATAAAAGCCACTTTTTATTTCACTATTACAGTTCGAAAGTGTAATAAATTAATTTTTACAACCCATTTGGAAACTCAAATAAATTAAAATTTTTAATTGTGGAATTATTTAATAGACCTTACTTCAAGATTTTTTCCGGGAATATAATTGCGAATTAATATAAAAATATATGAGAACACAGTCTATAACTCAGTAATGATTAATTAGTGATTAATTGTTAGATTGCATAAAAAGTATTTTTGGATTTTGAAAATCCAGAGAAAATCATCCGACTTGATCATTTCTTTGCTCAGAAAACCCAAAAATTTGAGGCAGTGATGTACTATTTGGTAGATACCGATTTGTATTGTGAACAAAATACTGCGTTATTATAAAACATAAGTAACAATATTATTAATTTTACGGCAATATTATCTTGTTATCTTTTTATCGGAAAAAACTTTTTACACAGTCTAATTGGATATATCATCTATAGCCCATCGTTATATTGTTTATTGCCTAGGAAAGTGAGAGAAAAGTTACGCTCGGTGTTATTTTCCTTTTCTTTCCCGTTAGCTAAGTGGATATCGATCTGCTTTAAGGATCATTAAGATCTGATGACTGATACCACATATAAAACTGATGAGATACATCCCTTACTTTAATCATGATGCGATACGTAGAGCTAGAAATATGCTATGCCTTACATATCACAGAGCTACGCGTACACCCGCTATCTATATTGTTATTTCATAAAAATTGCTATTTTACTTAAAGAGAAGCAGAAAAAAAGAAAAGAAAAAAAAAGTTAATAATGTAATTATACAATTTTATATATATATATATATATATATATACACATAAATATATATATATATATATATATATATATATATATATATATATAATTATTTTGTATAATTATGCGATATTTTGTAAAATAATCTACTTTTTAGAGCAAAATAATATAATGCAAATAGCATTGATAATGATTATTGATGATAGTTTCTCTCATTAAGGTGACTTAAAATTAACTTAAATAATATTATAGGTTAATTTTACAGGGAATTATTCTATGTTATTTTTTTCGATTGCCTCGATTGGAAACCGTCGTGATTTGATAGCGGGCATACGCAATGCGCGAGAGTATTTAGTATTTTTTTTCATGCTCGCATATGTTTCCTATTATTATATCACTATTCATCTCGACGTACGCAGTCAGATTGACAAAGTAGGCGCGTCAAGCTTAATATTCGTCGATCAAAAATTCTAGAATCCAAGGATCCTTCAATTCGAAGATTCAGCAATCAAAGAAAAATCCAATCTTCCGGAGATAAAAACCTTTTGAAGAGCACATCTTTGAGGAGAAGACAAGAAGAATAAGCACTAAAATATTAAGTTTTCCATGGTTAAATACCTATGTTCTGCAACTTGAAGTAAGATTTGAGGAATCCGGAAGATATATCAAGAGATTCTAAAGTAATTTTCAAGAGATGATAAGATTTATCCAAAAGATGTCAGATTCATCTCGAAATCTCGAATTTCTGAAATCATTATATTTTGAGATTGTTTACAGTTATTGAAAATTAGTGGAAGTTGAAAAATTTTTATGCTCTGACACTCGAAAGTGTCAGAGAGCTCTGAAATTTCTTTAACTACTAAAATTTCGAAATTTTCCGTACTCAGATATTCTTTAGGATATTAAAATATCAATACTTCTCAATTCTTAATCTTTGTGGAATTGAAGAATCTAAAGTTGGAAAGATTTGGAGCGCCAAGAAATCCAGGAATTCACTTCAACATCCTTGATTTTATTTCGTTCTTAAAATTCATCCACGAGACGTGAAGAACAAAACTGAGATGTCAGCAATCCAGGAATATGAATCTTCAAAGCTGCAAGGATCCGAGAATACGAGCATCCCGATCCAGGAACCACGAATATCCCACTTCGTTGAACATTATTGACTATCGTTTGTTTTTCTTTCGTAAAAAACATTGGAGATTCTACGACAATTAACGATGTCCAAAATCAATCCACGGCTCATATTCGAGTATGTACTTGGAGTACATGGATCTAAACGAGTCGAATGGGATTTTTTTTCTGCAAACGGGACACCTTTGTGTCCTACATCTTGCACTGTGTGTGTGCGTGACAAGTTGTTAATTATTTTATAAAAGCGAGTCACGAGTGAATAATCGCCACGCGGCAACAATTAACAATCATTAATTAATAGCGTTCCTGCGCGAGTGTTCCTACATTTATTTATCCGATATCAATTCTCTGACCTGTTCAGAAAATTTAAATAAAAAGAAACCCTTAATTAATTTCGTATATTTTAAGATTATTAGAAATATTTGAAGGAAATAAGACTTAAGAAAACACAAATTTCAAAACAAAGTAATTACGAAGAATAATTATACAACGATATGATTACACAGTTTGTTATTAAGAAACAAAATCTCAATGAGCTCAATGAGCTTTTTAAGAAATTAAAGAAATTTTACGAGTTGTCTCTTTTTCCTGATTGAGGCCAGAGAATTATCTTCCTCTCTTTTTCTTTCATTTTTTTTAAATTCACTGTCTCTTTCTATTTCCTTCTCAATAATTACATAATATACGGTGGTATGTGCAGAGTAATCTGGAGACTCGCAAAATTGCTACACGCTGCTAATAAATCACATGCCCCAACAGCGTGCGCCAATTGTTAGTTTATTAATTAAATCGGGCATGTTGATCAAAAAATGTCCTCCGGTACCACAAAGGGTTGCTTCAGAATACAACAATATGTTATATCCTTATTTCATTATGCGTAAGATGATGATTCAACTTTCAACCAGTAAGTTCTAACTCCACAAAACATAGATTCTAGATCATTTGAATTCAGAATTCGATCAATTGAATTCGAAAATTCAGTCTTGTCTAAAGGCGAAATTTAAAATTCAGTAATTCAAGTTCCTAAAAATTTATTAGAATTATTCTTAGGAACTTGCTGAAGATTTCTCAAGAATTATCAATAATAATAATATGAGCTTCTGAGAAATATAGAAAGAATATAAATAAACTCAAAATTTGAAGTTTATTAAGTTCGCCTAATTACGGAATTAGATACGAAAAACGAAGTGAGTTACTGGTTGAAGAATTGAAGCATTAGCGAAAAGTAGCATAATTATTGTTCACCGGAGTGATAGGTGACCACGGCGCATTTAACACTCTAATTGGGTTGTTTGTTAACTAAAATAGCAGGTACAACTGAAAAATCAGATTAGTATCGATGGCGGCCAGCCTGCGCGCACGGTGCGCAGAGACAAGACCACTCAGTGGCCAATTGCATAAACATCAAACAACAATGTATCATATAATCATTCGTTGGTTCAACAACAAATCACTTTCGATATATATATAAAAATAAGGTATCAAACTTTGCATCGAGGTACACAGCCATCATGACTACGTGCTTAATTTACGTTGTCCTCAAAAGCCATTTGCATGTCTTCAAGGATCCAGCATTCAAAACTCGCAAGAATTCTCTGGATTCTACACTTCTAGGTTCAATTCAAAAAGTTTAACACTTGTTCACAGAGAATGCACGAAAATAAGGATCTACAAACTTAAAAGTGCGAGGATGAAGGATGTATTCGAGAAATGAAGAGTTCAAGCACAGAATTTTCTGAGAAAAAATACAAATCTCTAAAGAGAATTAGATATCCAAGCTTTGCATCAGGGGAATTTTCCAGAATAAGGAATTCCAAGATTTTGAAGATTTTCAAAAGCTAGAGTTTAAATACATTATATTTAAAGAGTCCAATGTAGTAACATAACGATATTTAAAACTCGAAGCATTCAAATACCTAAGTTCTGTGGCCTTAGAGATCCTAAAATACAAGTTTCAGATATCCGCTATTTTCAGAATTTCAAGAATCCAGAGACTTCGAAGCTCGTTTGAATTTTTATAAGATCATCGGAGCACGAGATACTTATTTTTAACGCTACGATTAGTTGTATCTGGGAAAGAAAGAAAGAAAAAGAGAGAGAAATAGAGTGCCCAAGATTAGTTTAGTTCCCCTCAGCAAAGCTGTTTTTATAGATAAATAAACGTTCTATAGTTTGTTTTTCTCTCTCTCTCTGTCTTGTTTCTTTGCTTTTTTTCTCTCTCTCTTTTTTTAAATTTTCCGTTCCCGAAATAAAGGGCACGACAATTTGTTCGTTATGCCGGGGTACATAAAAAACGGCTTAATTTTTATGCAAAAGGCCTTACAAATTTCCTTCCTATAGAGCATATATCGCGCATTTTATTTTCTGGGTTTTGCTTCTGCGTATGTGTAATCACGCGAACTATATATAAATAAATTATAAATTAGTACATTTGATATATAGTCTTAATCCACCCCCTTCTATATGTTTCGTGCATTTCGGAAAAAAGCATTTATAATATAGCTACAATAATACTCGCATAGAGGATTATTATTTATTTTCAATTATATCAGTAGAGGGATTCGTGAACCATCAACACGGGATGGTTAACATTTAGGATCCATATTATATCGTGTACGCTCATTGCTAACGATGCTAAATGCTACATCAAGAATTTGAAAACTGGAATGTGCCTTAATTACCACTTCCGTTATTTTTGCTGATTTAACAATTTGAGTCCATTTAACTCGTCAGATATTCCAATTGAGCGAAAGGCGAGTAAAGAGACAACAAAATATAAAAAAGCGTGACCAAAAATTATATTCAAAATTATATTCCATATTTATACAAGTTGCGCTAAAAAGACATTCCTTTATTTTTAATAATTTTTATAATAGTAATTTAACATAATAAAATAATTTAATGCAATTTATAAATAAATTTGATATATATATTTATAAGTTAATAACTTTTCAAATTTAATAGCTTTCTCTATTATATATTAGTATTTTATTGAATCATTTGTAATTTAAATTAAAATGACAAAATATCTATCTCTTCTCTGAATTTTGTGCTTTGTATCTTTAACTTTTAGCAGTGACGCGAGTGTTGTCATGTCCTAATATATCAATACTTAATCGAACTCAAATTGTTAAAATATTAAATCATTTTCTCAAACCACAATGACTATAAACGGAAATCAAATTTTTTTTCGAAACATGACTTCCTGGATAATGACTCCGTCGTGATTAACATCTCGAAATAAATACTATGTCGACCCGGCACAATTCCAGACAAAAATAAATGAAAAAGAAAATGAGAACAGTATTACGTTAAGAATAATATATATAGACTGCCGATACGTATTAAAGTGTTGACAAAAAATCGAAAATCAATTATTATTATCTTCTATTATCTTCAAACAAAAAACACATTTGTATAATCTGAACTTTTTCGAAAATTCGTAAAAAAATCTTAACAATTTCTTTTTTTTAGCAAAGCTAATTTCTTCTTAGAAGGCGTTAAAATTTCCAAAACAAAGTCCTGACATTAGAATTAATTGAAGTGTGTGAGTTTAACTCATAGAGTGAAAAATTATGAAATACAATACTTTGCTATCTTTATGAGTCAATTAACTGTTATCGACAGTCTATCATAATATATTGGATCTACTATTCAATGTAAGAGCGATCCAAATAAAGCCCGATAAGCGGGACATACTTACTTTTCATTTAGCCCGTACCCCGATGGTTTTGCATCGTGGGAGGCGTCACTGCTGAACCGGTGTGGGTGGGTACGGGTAACCGTACGGCGGTACTGCTTGAAACTGGCCATAGCCCATCGATTGGTAGGCACAAGCACCATTGTTGGGCGGCGGTCGATTGGTCTGGAAGAATTTATTATTCACGAGATTCTGGATCCCGGAGTCCGCGTGTCCACCGGACGGCATCATGAAGGGCGGCGGCATCGAGTAAACATTGGGCCCGTTCTGATTGCCGTTGAAGCCGTTTTGTCGATTTTGGAAACGATTACCCTGGTATCCAGTTCTGTTTTGGTATCTGGGCGCACTGGTAGCCTGATGTACAGGTTGACAAGTGGTATTATTAGTCGTTTGGTAGCTGTTCTGATAGCCAGTAATAGATTGTCGTTGCTGTTGTTGCTGATAGGAATGCTGTGGTTGGTAATTGTTCTGCCGATTGGCTTGATAGCCATTGTTACGAGGATGACGTGCCACGCTTTTCTCCTGAATCATTTGATTGTGATGTCCATGTTGTTGGTTTGTCTGCAACATATGCTGCCAGCTATTTATCGTCGGACTGATGTTGTTTCTAGGACTTCCAGAATTATTATCCTTATTGCCTCGTACGTGGCTCCACCGTTGCCGTCCTTTGCCGTATTGGTTTTTCATAGAATTTGCTATATCCGCCAATTGTGGATTTATAACCTGACCGGCTTCCTCCAGCACTGCGATCAGTTCCTTCGCTTGTCTCGCGTTGTTCGGTGTAAAGTAAGCATAAGCAGTACCTGCGCTCTGGCAGCGACCGGTTCGACCGATCCTGTGGATATAGTCCTCGGAGCTATTGGGATAATCAAAATTGATAACGTACTTCACGTCCTCGACATCCAAGCCACGCGCAGCCACATCTGTCGCGACCAAGATCATAGTCTTTCCATTACGAAATTCTGATAGAACATAATCGCGCTCTGGCTGCGATTTGTCACCGTGGATCGAGATCGCGGGCCAGCCCTCTCGTTTAATTGCTTTCGTAATATCATCCACCTTTTTCTTCGTCTCTACGAAAATAATCATCTTGCTGCCGCGTTCGGTTCCAATCTCGCGTAGCAAATGCGACAGTTTCGTTTCCTTCTCGTGTTCCTGACAGATCTCAACAATTTGCCGAATATTGTGATTGGCTGCCAAAGTCAGAGACCCAATATTGATCTGAATATAATCAGTGAGAAAGTCTTCAGCGAGAGCCTGCACTTCTTTGGGCCAAGTGGCGGACCACATAAGTACCTGTCGATCGGGTCGAATTTGCTCGATAATTTTGCGTATCTGTGGTTCGAAACCCATATCCAGCATTCGATCGGCTTCGTCCAAAACCAGATACGTACACCTACGCAAGTTCGTGGTACCTTTCTCGAGGAAATCAATTAGTCTGCCAGGTGTCGCGATACAAATTTCTACTCCGCGTTCAAGATCGCGAGCTTGAGGCCCTTTCGGCGAGCCGCCAAAGATACAGGTGTTGCGAATGCATGAGGACGAGCCGAAATCACGTGCAACCGTTTGGATTTGTTGAGCTAATTCGCGTGTAGGAGCGAGAATCAAAACAATTGGTCCATCGCCACGGCTGAGGCGAGGTTGATGGTTGATGTGCACCGTCGCCGGGAGAATATACTAAAATAGAGAGAAAGTAAGAATGTAAACAAAGAGACATCTTTTTAGGTCTTTAATAAGACAGGTCTGCAAGGATTTTTTTTTAAATATAATAGTGGTTCCCCACTTTTGTAAACCACTACTATATCTTAAAAAAAAAAAAAAAATAATAATAATAATAAATCTTCTATTTTGCAATCTTATGTAATTTATATTGTCTATATAATTTAATATAAAAAATGTTTTTCAAAAATATAAATTTAGATTTTTATTTCTACATTTTATATCACAGTTTTTCCCGATCTTGCCTTAATCAGATCAGCGATCGATTCTGAATGAGTTTTACTCCAATCATTTTGTCAATTTTTAAATTAATTCAATTAATTAAGATACTGTGCTTACTGCCAAAGTTTTCCCAGAACCAGTTTGAGCAATTCCAACTAAATCTCGTCCGCTAAGTGCAATCGGCCAGCCCTGAGCTTGAATTGCAGTAGGCTCGGCAAAACCTTGCTTCCTGATCTCTTCCATCACATAGTCTGGAAAGTTGCTCTCTTCGAAGGCTTGGATGGGAGAAGGCGTATTATTGCCTTTGACAGTAATTTCCTTGCCTGCGTGATATTTGTTGATGTCATCAGGCGATCTGTTAATGATATTATCGTGGGGAATGTATAAATTCTTTTCAATTGTAGGCAATTTTCCTAAGTCCCAGTGAGGTTTTTTCAATAAATCGCCTGGAGTCTTCTTGTGATTTTGCTTCTTTACGCCGTATTCTTTTGGACTCTGTTGCTGACTGTTCCAATAAGTTCCACCAACTCCTCCTCCATTGCGGTTGACATGATCCCTCCCCTTAGATCTGTAACTAATTGAAACCTTGTCCTAAAAAACAGCACGTAAAAAGGATCTCTTTTCAATCAACATTCATAACTTTTCAATCAACATTCATCATTCGTAAGGTTCATGAATAGTATTCATGAATAAACATATTTCGATAATTTTTGTAATTTTTGTTGTTCACTACTTTAACAATGAAATAGTGTTTTTTTCGAAGTCAAAAAGCATGAATTTTTACCACAAATTGTGCATAAACTAGTACCAGTTTAAATACCAGGTAAAAACTAAGTAAAATGCAAAAAGAAACGATATCCAACATTACTCTCAATGTCTCGTCTCACAACCGAGCTGCGAATCAACAACTGTACATATTTCGTACATCTACTAATTAATTTCTTATTAATTATTGCGAAACCTTACAAAACACAGTACTTACAATTTTTTTCCAGTTTAACCCGTTTTACTTACTTATGAGAGAAATATTACTCGCCGATTATTAAATATCTTATTCATATAAGATAACTTATTGATGTACACACATCTCTCAAGTGACAACCTGGCTAGAGTACGTTCCACTTACAAGGGAACCCTAAAAAGTGACTCTTCACCGATCTTAATGAACAAGGGTTCTTTCGAAAGGTCATATCCAACTATGAAATCCCACGCAAGCTTTTCCCTCGAAATTTTTTTGTTCCAAAGTTATACACGGAAGATTTTTGGCTAAAATGCGGTCGAATATTAGAACCTGTGTTACTGGAGGTATATTTTTGGCATCGAATGCCCGGAAAATTTTTGTTTTTTCGAGATTAATCTAATATATTCGACCGCATTTTAATCAAAAATCTTCCACGTATAACTTTGGAACAAAAAGTTTCCGAGGAGAAAACCTGTATGGAGTTTCATATTTGGATATGACCTTTCGAAAAAACCCTTATTCATTAAGATCGGTGAGAGGTCACTTCTTGTGGTTCCCTTGTTAGAATTCGCAACGCTCCTGGAGTCTTTCATCCTTGTTGTTTAGCAGATGTTAAACAAGGACGAATAATGCTCACAAGCATTACGAGCGTTAAGTGGAACGTAATTATACTAGTCAGCTGTACTACAAGCGAGCATACTTTTTCTTCAATATGCATACCATGTTTATAATTCGCGTAAATGAGTTTATTTCTGAAAACATACCAAACAAAGGAAATAGCATACAGAAATCGATTTTTTCTACTTGAGATATCAAAACGTAATTATAAAATATGCATTTATAAAATATATCATGCACACACAGAAATTATTTGTTTTAAACATTTATAATTGACAAACAACGTATATCTTATTTGGTACATTTCCTTTGTTAAGAAATTTTTACAGAATTCTGAAAAAAAAACTATGACTCCGTTTTAAATATTTTATTTTATTTAAAAAATATAAAAATAAAAATATTTTATTTATTTACGCAATTAAAATTTGTGTAATTTTGTTTAAAAAATATATGTATTTAAAATCATCAAAAATCCTCACCTATTAAATTATTATATTAAAATAATATTAATGTTGTAATAGATTAGTTACAAATAAAAAAACAAAATTTGTACTGAGTAGAATCGAATTCTGAATCATATCATCTCAAATCATATTTTTTACTAACTGTACTGTAACACAGTTAGTAACATGATTTAAACTTATGTATCTTTTAGACTCAGTCTAAGGTACAATGAGATTTTAAGAAAAGATGTTAAACAATAATTGATCAATCACAGTCGATTATTCTACTCACTCCTCAATTATGATTGATCAATTTCACCTTAAAACTTAAGTTTTAGACCTTAAAATCTCATTGTAGGTACCGCACATAAGTTTGATCAAGATTAAGATTCCCCAATCAACAAAGTGACTACATTATATTATACTGTATAATATCATTAATTAAATTACGATCATCATACAATGATAATTATAACGATCAAAGTAGAATTTGAAACAATTTTAAATATGAGTCTAAAATCTCCAACACTGGACCATCTTTATTACATATCTTACAAACTACCCATCGAGTGCAGGATAAAATATTGATTTTTTTTCGTTGTCCATCTGCAAAATTTCGATATAATTTATAATCTCGATCTATAATTTATAATGTCTTTGTTAGTAAAAATAAAAAGTTCTGATAAAAATTAATTTTTTGATCAATTTTTACTTTCTTGCTATATCATCTTACACCTAACTTATTTCACGCTAATAATGTAAGTTTTTATAAGTTTATTATCAACATCCATCAGGTGAAATCCGTCGGGCATAGAATTCTTAAATCCGTCGGATACCTTTCTAGAAAATGGAGCGAGTAACCGTAAGCTTGTGATATAAAATGGCGGCTGTTAAACAGCGAGACTAAATCTGCAGTGAAGCCCTTAAGTCAATTATCGATGATTAAACTATTCTAGAATACTAAAGAACGTCTAAAGGACGTACTTGTGAGTATTTTGCGAGTATCCAGACGTGTACATTTTAACGTATGTCGTTCTTGGTTCTCGGCAGGACAGATGTACTGAGGGCCGTGAAGTTGCGAGAGCACAGTGTGTCAATTGCCAATGTGATCTGGAATCGTGGATGTCGAGGGTCTTGTGCTTCGTACGATATTGCTGTCGCACGTACGACGGAGCTCGTGGGCAAACTGTGTGCCTCAACGGCTCGGTACGGCAGCGATTCCACGAACTCAATCCACAGGAACCGGCGAACTGGAGCTGTAGCTGGTAAGGCTCCGGACGGAACGGAAATAGCAAACTAGGAGAAGGTTCGAGATGCGTTTCCTTTCCGCGCAACATCGACCCAACAGTCGAGCATGCGCGATCGATGCATTTACCTATGTATATATACGTTTATATGCTCCCAACACACAAATTGTATTTAATTAAAGGCTGATATGTATAGAGCGGTATTCATGGCTCGTAATATACTTATAGATCGGTATAATATCCGATAAGTAGCTCCGCCATTTAACTTGGACGGAGCTTAAGATTAGTTAAGGCTAGCTTGTTGTGTGAATCTCACTTTTGATAAAATTTTTTAAAAGTTTTATTTATTATTAGGCGTTTTCCAGCAAGAGACACAGTTGACACGGTGACAACATAGTGAATCATTTCATCCTTGTTGTCCCGAATGTTAACAAAGATGAAATTATTTATAACAGCTACTATGAGTCTGTTCTTTTTAGCTGCATTGCTGAGCTGGTGCAATAAGTTAGGCCGGTATTCATAGTCGGGTTATTTAAGATTATTATATTTAAGATCTTATATTTAAGACCTTATATTTAAGATCTTAAGTTTATCTTTAGATGCTATACGAATCAGTTCATTGGCTACGGAGTATCTGAAGATGAACTTAAGACGGTCTAAATTATAAGATCTGACTATGAATACCAGTCTAGAATGAAAAAATATATATTTGTTTCTGTTGCATTTTATTGCATCAGTGCAGCTAAAAAGAACAGACCCTATGTGGCACCGCGGATGTGGTAGAGTCCTATAATCAGAGAGGCGTGATCTTGTTCCCATGGACCTATAATATATGGACTGCTCATTCCCTATCTTACATACGGAATTTCGTGTCTCCGCCAGAACTGAGAGAGATGCAAAATAATTTCACAGTTCCCCATCAGAGAATGCGCACAACGTCTGCGCTGTGACAAAACAGGAAAAAAGTGGGGGCAATAGATGACAAGTTTCGACATGGCGCAGACGTTGTGCGCATTTTCGGAGGAGAACTGTGAAGTTATTTTGCATCTCTCTCAGTTCTGGCGGAGACACATTTTTCTCTCTCATGAGCAGTCCACATATTATAGGTCCATGCTTGTTCCTACTTCTTGATTGGTCGAATGTAGCCGCCATGTTAGGCTTGCAAGGTCCCACGCATATATGTAATACTCCTATATTGCTAGTATCCTATCTGAGCAATGAGTGGAAGAGGTGGAAATACTACGGTGCAGACGTATATTCGTTTCTCTTTCTTCTGGAGTTCTGCAGCGCTATGCGCATGCGGTAAAGCGTCGCTGGGGCGATTGTTAATCCCCTCCTCTTCTAATGCGTTAATGGATTTGCGTAAACAATGCATTTCACCAATCGGGCATTTAATATTCTTGACATTAGAACTAACGTGTAATATGTCTACGCTATCAAAAAGACAATTTCCGTTATCAAATTCTCTAAGTTGATGTCTAACCAACAATCGTTTATACGCGCTTTTGATTTGTACGGCATTCCATTGGTCGTCTAAGAAAAGCCAACGCATGCGCACAAAGCTGTAATACTCGAGAAGAAAGAGAGGCTCATATATGTCTGCGCCGTAGTGTTTGCACCGTCCTCGAAGCTCTACTAGCAATATAGGAGTATTACATATATGGTCCCACGTGTGACCCTTGTGTTGTGCTCACAGACTTCTATACTATATTATACGCTAGATTGTTAATTGCGTCTCATTAAAGATATGTTTATCAGGCTGTAACTGGTAACCAATCACAGTTGAGTGTGAGAAGAATAATCGAATATAATTGATCAATTTCTTACCAGTTACGAACTGTATAAATCAGCCTTAACTGTTGCAGGTATTTATGTATGACATATTTATGTATGCGCAGAATAAGCTACGAGCATGCGCAGTGAATATTATCTTACCCCTGTTCTACAATGAGTCGTTAGTCGCAAGTTGTAAGCACGTGTTACATGTACATAGGCAACATTTGTACATAAGGAAAACAATAGGAGTTAGCGATATAGTATAGAAGTCTGTAGTTGTGTTGTTCATAACAATATGTGAGTGCATTCGTTTACGCAGTGGTTAGCGCATCCACTGCGCAGAAACTATACTTGCCTTAAGGCGTAATCACACTACAGGTTGCGAGCTCGGTTGCGGGTTGGGGTTACGGTTAACAGTTCAGGTTGATCAATCACACTATAGGTTGGCAATACCAGCGCGGTTATTGTTGATTAACCATGCCGGTCAATAGTATCGTTATGTCAAATATAAATGAAATAATTATAAAAGAGCGAAAACGTAGGCTTTCATCTGCGTGTCTAATGTTTTTAGCAGTTGATCAAGAAAAACGTAAAGTAAAACGATAAGCAGTGAAAGCAGTACACTAGTTTAGGTTAGATTAGGTTATAATTTAGAACTATGATTCTCGCAATCTTATTGGCTACGGTTGCAACGTTAAGATTGAAAAATAGACT
This sequence comes from Crematogaster levior, assembly GCA_901521435.1. Lineage (NCBI taxonomy): Eukaryota > Metazoa > Arthropoda > Insecta > Hymenoptera > Formicidae > Crematogaster > Crematogaster levior. Next base: position 88,282 of record CABEGB010000827.1, on the reverse strand, counting down.
CAGGTCTAAATTATAACCTGTAACCTAACCGGCAAACTGCTTCTCACTGATTGGTTGATTTTCAATGCTCAACAGTAACACCAACCACAACCGAGCTCGCAACCTGTAGTGTAATTACGCCTTTAGGCAGTGTCCAAAAATATACATTGCGCATGTGCGTACATTGATAAGGTCTATGACCAATGAACAGACTTGTTCGATTTTCAGTCTAACTTGAGCAAACTATTGGCTATTCTGACTGTGATTCTTACACTGGCCTGTACCTGGCCACCTGCATAAATTTGTGCTACGTGACGACGAAAGGAGAGCGGTAAAACGTTCGTGTCCGTTGTAGAAACGTTGATGTAGTTTGTTGTTAGTCAAGACGCACATGTCTCAAAAAAATTCGACACCTCGACCTTGGAATCTGAAAACGCCGGTTGTAAAGCTCGACTAATCCAATCGTTATTGGTAAATAATTCGATCGACATGGAAGTGGTCGAGGAGAATGAGCCCAATGTTCTTCGCGAGATCACGAATGACGAGGAGCTGGCACAAATCCCGAGGGAATTAGCAAGGAAGTTCAATGCATATTTTAATGAAAAATTCGAGGAGTTTATAACCGCCAAAGCGGTTTTCGAGACCAATCGAAAATGCTTGGGTAAGTTGGACACGCCGGTTTGATTTTCGTGTTTCCGAATATTTGAGGGACGCTTGTTTTATTTACATATTTTCGAAATTCCGGCGCTTTTTTTTATTCTTTCTCAAATCTAGGTCTCCAACTAACAACACTTTTATTTACTCGATACACAATGTAAGCTTCTTTAGTCCCAAAACGTTAAGGTTAATTGAAAGGTTAATTTATGATAGTACAGAAATTTATCTCTTATAAAATAAAAACTATATGAATAAATGGAAGGTTAAGAACTTTGTATCGTATGTTGACAGAGCAAAATTTGGAGAAGACGCAGAAGGAATTTGCAGAGCAAAAGTTGGATCTTGATGAATGTAGAGGAAAGTTAGAGCTAGTGGAAAAGAGCAATACAGAAATATGTAGCAATCTTGAGGAAGTAAAAATTGAAGTGCACAGATTACAGGAATCTGTTAGACGGTAATGTTAATTTTTATAATTTCTAGTGTCTATGTATAAAAAAAAAATTTTGTAATATTTTGATACTAAATAATAAAACAGCAAGAGATTAATATTTATTCCTATAACACAGTGTTATTAATAAGACAATATCTTGTATTTTACTTAAATGCAGATTGGAGAAGGAAAATAGCGAATTACGTAGGCAAAGAGACACAGCTACAGATGAAGCTAATGCATTGCAACTGCAAGTTGAAAGGCGGGATACCGAAATTGAAAGAATGCGTACTGAAATATCGTCCTTAAGTTCTCAGCTTCAAACTGCTATTGCAGCCAAGTGTCAAACTCTAGCTCAGACAGAAGAAATTCGCAGTCGAGAAATGACCTTAGACTTTAAGTAAGTTAAGAAGGAAAAAAGATTCTTTTAAAATACATAAACATAATACATGATATATACATAACGACCTAATATATAATTAGGTCATTTAATTATTATTAGAATTAGTTATTATTATAGAATTAGTAAATCTTTATTAATTTTATATGATTTATAATATAATAAATTAATTAATTTATCTATATACGTCTTTAATTTGAATCACATGTGTATAGGGAGAAACGATTGGAGCAAGAACGAGTGCTCCTCTCGCAACAGATGGCAGGCCTCGAGGAAGAGCTGTCTAAGAGAACCTCTGAACTTCAGACAGCAAGATCCGAGTCCTCTGCCAGAGCTCTCTTAATCGATACGAAACTATCTCAGCGCGAAGAAGAGTTGCGAATAGCCAACGAAGCCAATTCTCAATTGCGAGAATCGGTTTCTTCGCTTCAAAAGCAATGCGATGAACTGGCTCAAAAAGTAGAGCAGCAACGAGTTCACGAAATTGCTATAAATGATTCCTATCAAAAAGAAATCAATGCGCAGAAAAGTTTAGCTAGCTTATATGAGTCGATGAAGGATGATGCCAATGCTAAGGCTGAGGAAATCTCTAGTGCGGCAAGTGAACTACAGAAATTAGTGGATAGCACTGCGGAAGAGTATGGAATCTTGGAGACAAAGTACAATCAATTACTGCTCCAACATAAACAGGATGTTGATGATAAGGAACAGAATATACAGGAATTGACAAAAGAGCTAGAACATGCTAATGAATTACTAAAGAATATCCAGCAAGGTGGGTGACACATTTAATATTTTGTCGCATTTAATGATGTATACATTTGATTTTTTGATTGCACGTATCGTTATACTTTTTAATTATTTTTCTCATCACTAGATCTATATCTTCTAATATTTACAAATTTTACAGAGAAATTGAACCAAGCTGTAGAAGAGTTGGCACCTACTGCAGCTATAACCAGTCGAGTGCTACGAAGAGGTTTAAGCCTCACGCAGATTTATACCCAATTAGTTGAAGTCACCAATGAATTAACCTTGGAACGAGAAGAAAATGAACGCCTGAAATCTCAGATGGATGTGATTCTTCGTGAGTTGGAACAGAAGGCACCGTTATTACAACAACAACGTCAGGATTATGAAACGGCTATGGCGAATATCGCAACGTTGACAAATAGGCTGGACGAACTTCTTGCGGAGAATCAGCGTCTTCATGAAAATACCGATGAAGCTAATCGTCTTGCCAAGCATCACACTACAGAAAATCAAAGGTTGAAAACTGAATTGGCCGATTTGGCTAGACAAGTGAGTTATATTTTTTTACATATAACAAACTAGAATTTAAGAATGATACATTTTGTCATGATTGTTACATTCTTTTTTTTAAATGATTGTTATAGGTATGTTACCTGCTTAAAGAAGTTCAAGAAAGCCGCACCGGCACTCGCGTGGAAACTAGAGATCTGCCTTCCTCCATAGATACAGATGATATCTTATCGTCGCAGATTATCAGCAAGAAATTGGTGACCTTTAAGGATATTGAAGAATTGCAGGAGAACAATCAGAAGCTCTTAGCAGTTGTCCGGGCGTTGTCATCTAGACAAGAAGAAATTGAACGAGCCACCGACGAAATAAATTCGGGTGAGATGAAGGAGAAGCTTGACCGTTATATGGAACAGTTAACAGAAATGCAAGCTGCGCAAGATAGGCAGTCGAAGATGTTGGATGGTCTTTTAAAACAGAGAGACATGTACAAAAATATGTATCAACAAATGAAGAATTCTAATGAGAAAAAGAAGGAGGAAGTGGAAAAAGATATCGAAGAGGACAAGTCCAAATCAGAAGAAGAATCAAAGACAACAAAAAGTAATGACGAAAAAGAAAAATTGCTTAGAAAGTTAAAGGATACCGAGGATAAATTTAAACATGTTTCGGATGAATATGAGATATATCGAAAAGAACGAACCGCGCATGAAAAGATGTTGAGTGAGGAAGTTGAAAGACTTAGGAAAGAGGCAGAAGCAAATTCGGCGAGATGTTGCAGACTGAGAGCACAGTTGGACTCAGCGAACGAAAGATTCACACTTTTGCAGGGCAATGTTGCTTCTTACAAGTCTCAAATCAAAGCGCTTGAGGACAAATGCACCAATTACAACATTACCATCAGCAAACATGAGCAAAGTATTATGATTCTAAAAGATGAGACGCTTGCTGCTCAAACTCGCTTATCCCGGGCGGAAGTTCAATTGGAAAATGTTCGTCAGGAGTGTCAACTTCTACGGGACTCTGAGGCACGTCTCCTGAAGGAGCGAGAGATTTACCAAAGAGAAAGACAAACTCAAGTGCTGCTTAAAGCGGATATGGAGTCTATTAAAGCCAGTTTGGAGCGAGTTCAGGCTGAAGGGCAGCTTAGGGCTGAACAGAGATTCGACGACGCCAACAGAGAATGCGCTGCTCTTCGACGCCGTCTTCAGGAAGAACAGGATCGATTTAGGGAATTAGCAGCTCATTTAGAAAGACAATTGACGACTGCTCAAGAAAGATTAAAAGAAGAACGTCAGTTGAGTGAGAGATTGAAGGCGGAGCTGGATCAAGCAAGAGAAATCGAAGTTCAAAGTAGCCAGAAAATTGATCAATTAAACAGTAAATTGAAACAAATAGCCGCCCATTCCATTGCTAAACCTTTGACAGGTGATGAAGGTCTTGTAAAGAGAGTGAAAGAGTTGGAGATGCAACTGAATACTTCTCAGGTCGAAGCAAAGTCGCTCTCCGAACAGTTGAAGGCAGCTAGACAACAAAGTCAGCAATACTGCGATATTGCTGAGAGCGCCGAAACACAGTTGAGAGAATTGACAGCCGAATATAACAAATGCAAGGAAGAATTGGAGAATGCCCTAAAAGAATCACGTGTAGAGATCATTTCGTTGCAGAAAAGAGTAAAGGAATTGAATGATGAGCTGGCGAAGATATCAAATGGCAGGCAAGAAACCGACTCAGAATTAAGAGATAGACTGGCTGAGGCTGAAAGAAAGGTTGAAGAGCTCGACGAATTGAAGGGTGAGTTAGAATTGCTAAAGAACGATCTGAAAACTGTTTCTATCACAGCAAAAGAAGCAGAGGACAAATATGCTAGAGAAATGATGCAGCATTCGTCTGATTTGCAGGTAAGTCTAGCGATGAAGACATATATTTATATAAATTTATCATTTATTTTTTCACATATATGTTTTTGTAGATTTTGGCAAAGTTTAAAGAGGAAGCTCTACAAGTTCAACAGCGACTTGATGTTTTGACTCAAGAGCGGAATGCGGCAGTGGAAGCTCTGGAAATTCAGAAATCAACCTCAAAACAAAGAGAACAGAAGCTAATGAACGAAATCGAAGAAACCCAGAAAAGAATTATAGATCTTGATACGCAGAATGCACTTTTGCATAATCAGATTCAGGAATTGGGCGACCGAACAGCCATCATGCAAAGTCAACAGACCAGGATAAGTGGAAGGGACAGTCCTGATACTAGCCTGGAAGCTCTGAACAAGAGTTTCAGCTCTTTGGAAGAAGATTCCAATTCCGTTGAACAATTGTTGAGAGTTATGAAGTATTTAAGAAGAGAGAAGGATCTGGCCTTAGCTAAATCTGATGTTCTTAGAGCGGAAAATCTTAGATTGAAATCACAGACGGAGATGGTAGAGAAGCGGTTAAAGGAAACCGAAACTTTGCTGAATTCTGAACGAGAAAAATCTGAAATCAATGTGATGACCACGTCCAAGCATACAGAATTATTACGCAAAGTGGAGACCTTAAACGCTATCACAGATTCTAATCGAATCCTTAGGGAAGAAAGAGATAATCTTAGTGCGAAAGTTAACGAACTTACAGCCAGAGTAAATGCTTTATCGGAGGAAGTAGTACCTCTTCGAGATATATCCAGAGATTTGACAGCCAAAACAGAAGCTTTGACAGAGGAAAATACTAGCTTGAAAGGTGAAGCAACTAGATGGAGACAAAGAGCGAATACATTATTGGAAAGAGCGAATAAGGCTAGCCCTGAGGACTGGCGACGACTTCAAACAGAAAGAGAGAATCTGAGCAAGCTGTTAACGTCAGAGAGGGAGACTTATGCAAAGAAAACTGAAGAATTTAATCAAGTGAAAACAGAAAAGACAAAGCTTGAGGAGCAACTGACACAGTTGCAAAGGCAGATACAAACCCAAGATGAACAAATGTCGCGAGCATCGGAAGAAGTTCGCAAACTAGGTCATGAGCTCAATGAGGCATTAGCCGATTCCTCTTCGAAGGCGAAAGACTTGATCTCTCTTAGAAAGGAACTAGGCGATAAAGAGATCATTCTTAATGATATTAGAAATAAAGAAATTCAGATCCGCAAAATAGCTAAGAAATATAAAACGCAATTTGAAGAACTCGCGCGAACTGTCGAAGAAGAGAAGAACCGTAATGAAGAAACCAGGAACGAGGACGCTTCTAGCGTGATAACGCAAGAGCATGAAGACCAACTACGGGAAGAAGGTCGCCAAGAACTTCGTCAAGCGAACATTGAGCTTACGACTAGGGTAGATGAAGTAACTCGTCAAATGACAGCGGCTCAAAGCGAGGCCGAAAATCTGAGAAGGGAAATCGAGGCCATGAATCGTAGTAGTGTAGAGAAAGAGGACAGGGCAAAGCAGGTCCTTAAGGGCGCCAGAACGAAAATCATGCAGTTGTCTGAGTCCAAGAAGCTTTGCGAAAAAGAGTTAATGGATCTAAAATCCAGAATAGAATCTGCAGGCGGCAGTACTGGAGTTCAAGGAGATTCTGATACGGAGCACGACGCGCGGTTAATGGCTTTGAAATCGCAGATGGAAGGTCGTATCTCCAGGTTGGAGCATGAAAAGTCGGAGGTACAAGCGGAAAAGGAAGCACTTTTGCAACGAGTTGCTCAACTCCAGAGACAGCTGTCAGGAGTAAGTGGGATAAGCGCGACCACGGAGCCACCGACAGCGAATATTAAGCCGATGTCAGCCAGAGCGGAAACACCACTGGCTAGTATCAGGCCAATGAGTGTGGTAGTTCAGTCGCGAACAGCTGCTGTCTTACCGACTACAGCTAGTGCGCCGGTCATGGTTGCGCCACATCAGATGCAACAACAACAAGTAGTGCATACTACGGAGACGAGCTCGCCGACTAGCAGTCTGACCGACTTCCAGCCGGCAAGTACCAGTACTTCTTCGCAGAGTGCACAAACTAGCAGTCTTCGTCAATTGGTGGTGCAACCTCAATTAAGCGAATCGGCGGAATCGACACAGAGAGAAGACCCAGAGAGTGCGGAGACACTTAACTTGCAGCCGCAACAGCAACAATGTCAGCAGCAGCAGCAACAGCAGCAACAAACAGTAGCGTTGGTGAGTCCCAGAGTGGAGCAACAACAGCAACAACAAATCACTGTCAGCGATCAACAACAGACAGTGGCAAGCAGTTCCACGCAATCGGTCAGTACTTCTCAAGCTTCTACTCTTAAGAGGACACGCTTAGACTCAACAGCCTCCGGCTCTGGAATAGTCGAAGGATTGGACCACGGACGTCAGGAACAAGTACAGAGTCCAAAAACTAAGAGAAGCAGACAGGACATTAGCGCGACTGCGAGTGCCAGCGTTTCGGAAGTGGAATATCAAGTGAGTATGGTAGGAAGAAGAATAAAAAGAAGAATAAACAATTTACAATTGAGTACTTATCAACAATTTAGTTTTGAAAATATTTTGACTCTTTCTAATATTGATAATGGTTTAGGTACCTACGTCAAGTCAAAGGGATCAAGATGAAGAGATAGAAGAAGGTTGCGTAGTAGTGGTAGACTGTGATGAGGGTGAAGGTGGAGGCAACCATCAAGCACAGGAAGAAGAGGAATTTGATAACGATCCATATGAAGAGATAGAAGAAGAAGAAGAAATGCCGTATGAAGTCGAAGTTGAGGTTGAACGAGACAATAACGAGGTAGAAATTATTATGGAAGAGGATTCCACCAGTGTTGAGATTCCTAGACAAGGTCAAGCCATTATTCCTACGAATCAACAACAATCTGAGGCTATCAGTAGCGCTGGACCGACTGGAGAACCCGCCACGTCCTTCACAGCAAGGCCTAGAGGAATCGCGCCTATGCCCAGACAACAACAGCAACAACATCTTCTTTTGGTTGGTATTCAAAATTTATTTTTACATTTTATTATTAAATTTTATAAAATTTATTTTACATTGTCACAATTATCATTATTTTTTTTTTAAAGCCACAACAAGGTTACGAAGATGGCGGCGATGACAGTATCGTACCGAGCACTCCTACTCTCTTCGTTCCTCGTCGCGACGGTTTCGGTGAAGCTGTGAGTTCTCCGCAGGTGCCGCAAGGTCGTTTCACCTTTGGAGACCCTTCGGCACCTACGACAGCTTCCTCGACACCGTCCCTTACAACTTCTACGGGTTCTACTACTAGAATTTTTGGTTCAACCAATTCCGCTGTAGTTCAGGTTGTCCAAGAGAATCTAGACGACAGCAGAATGGATCTGGCACAACTGGAGGACAGTGGAACTGGTCGTAGCGTTCCCACGACACCTCTTCAAGTTTCTCCAGCTGCGGATTTACCTCCTTCGGTAAAGAAAATTCTATTTTTCATTGTAGTTTTTTATGAAATATTTAAGCATTAATAGTATTACTTAATAGTATTACAGTTACTTAACATTTTTTTTGTAATTGCAGACTAGTAGTAGCCAATCCGAAGAACAAGAAAGCACCGTAACGCAAGTTTCTGTAACGCCCACTTCCGGAGATAATTTTGAGGAACCTAACATTCCTAATATTCGCATTATTAATACTGATGAACAGCAACGCGGTTCAACTGAAGCTACAGAATCCAGCGCAAGCGAAGGTATTTCATTAAACTTAATCATAGTCATTAAAAAATTTAATTTTTAACAAAACAAGTATGAATGATAATTTTATCGCTTTTTTCGAAGGAGTGAGTTCGGAAGGTGAGAAGCGAGTAGAAGAACCAGTAACTTTGGCATCCGGTGAGGACGATGCCGCGGACACAGTAGAAGTGACGGAAGAGGCAGGAAGCGAACTCGTTGAAGATGAAGTTGAAGAGGAGAACCGTGAAGCAGAAGCATCGCCGTCTAGCAATACTCGCCAGAGGACAATGGCAGCCAACCTGGCGGCCGCGGGTGACAACAATACCAGGGGAGTGACAGTGAGGAGATCGCCGAGGTCGCCTTTCCGGGCGGCAAGAGGCGCGAGGCCTACACCGATTGTATGGGGTGAAAGCCAATCGGGTAGAGGTGATTAAATAAGTTTTTATCCGATTTTATTTTGAAACAAAATCAATTTTATCATCTCTTTTATTGTATTAATTTTTTATTTGAATAATTTGAATAAATTTCTTTTTTTTATTTTCTTTATTTTATAGAAGACTAGTAATTTACTCATAACTATTTAATGCATGTATATGTATGATTAGCATAGTTCGCAACTTTCTTTATAGATGAATTTATGTGTTTTTCTTTGTCAACGCTTTGTATAAATGTTATCTCTATGTTTGAAGGACAACCCGTGATGCGAGGACACGCGACTAGAGGGGCTGCCAATGAAGGAAATCGAGGACGAGGGACGCGAGGCCGACGAATGCGTTCGAAATATCCTTATGCCCGATATTCATAATATCGACACAGCATTTTCTCTGTCTTGTGTATACGTCTTTTATTCGTCAGACATTTTATGTAGTTTTTATTGTCGATTTATGTTAAACGCAAGTAAAGGGAAAGTTCTAGTAAACTGATTGATTCATTTATATAATAAATTTTATAAACTTTAATATTCCTAATCATGTTTTGAAAAAAATGTGCAGATAAATTAATGTACAGAAAATGCCATTTTTTAATGCCATTTTTTCCCGTATTTTTTTCAATAGGTTCTTTAAAAAAATAGGATAGAAATATTTGTTTTTTCTTTATGAGTGTGTTTGAGGATCGAAAAAAGTTTTGTAAACGATTTTGTCACTTTTTTATAGTAGTATAAGAAACTAAGTAATAAGAAATTTTAGATTTAAGAAAATAAAGTTAGATTTCTATTTCTTTTCTGAGTTAGATTCTTCCTTTTGAAATCCATTTTAACTGAAAATTCCAAAAGTCCGTTTTTAAAATGAATATGCAAAAAGTTAAAAATGCATTTTCCAGTAAATAATATATTATTTTTGAAATATTTATATGCGATTCAGGTTTTGTTTCACTAACTAGCAATACTTTTGTTGGCAGGGTTGACTTCGTGGAACAGGTGCCCGTAACATTGACGTTGACATAATGACGCCGTCGACGTCGGCGGCTCTCGTTTGGGCGTCAGTCCAATTCTTTTCACACATCTGAGCACTAAATCGAGAATATGTATTGTTTGCTATTTCTGTCTTCCGTAGATAGACGGATAAATGAAGCAGCTAATAATGAGGTTATTGCCGTAAAAGTTAATGATAACTTTCTAGGAAACTTTATTTGGAATTAAATGTAAAATAAAAAATTTCTTTGAAGGTATTATGCGGAGAAAAATTCACTTGGGACCGTGTTCATGGTTCAATCTTATATTTAAGATCGTCTTATGTCGGATCTTGGACCATTCCATCCAACATAAAATGATCATATAGCACCTCAAGATTGTGATTGAGACGATATAAATTGAATATAAATCGATTATAAACACTATTGTTCCTTATTATGAAAATAATTGTAATCTGAGAAAGTTCAATGAAAATAGTCCAAAATAAATAAATTATTTAACTTAAAATTTAAATATATATGTATACATAAATGTATATATATATATATATATATATATATATATAAAGATAAATAACAAACACAGAAATAAATTTTACGGGTTAGTATAAAAATAGCTAAAGTATATAGCAATTTATTTTTATATAAACATTTTTATCATTTCTTTTCATAAATTAGTTGATATATAAATTAATTAATACAAAAATTAAATAACATTTGAGTCATTAACTGCTAATTAGATGCTACAGGAATACTGTTGAATCCTTTCGATACATCGATTTACACCGATCGCGCCTACAATTTTTTCTTATTATTTATTCTACGTTGACAAATCCATTCAATAAATAAATTATAATACAAATGAACAATTAAGTTTTTTAAATTATGTTAGATTTAAAACTGATGAAAATACTGTGTTGTGGACTAAATTATAAAAACGACCTTTCTTACATTGGCATAATAGTCACAATTTTGACTCCATCTCATTCTTTTAACACATAATCGATAAAATAAAAAGTTTTTTTAAATAAAGTCTTTTTCGTATTTTCAAATCTTAAAGTATTCGTTTATAACTTTGCGGCACGCGCTCATTGCATAGAACTATGTTTTCACATACAAACGCAGTTATTTCCGCCGCGTCTGGACTTTGTTAAACCAATGTAAACTTCTGCGTTCAACGCACAGTACTTGAGAAATATATAGTGAAGTTATATTTAACATGGCTGTTATAGTTACGCGATGTTATTAGTTTCGCATAAAGATCGTTGAAAATCAAATGTGAATTCGAACGAAAGGATTAGCTGACGCCATTTTACATATGTCTTGCAAAACGTGCTATTATTGCTGTAAATTGATATGATGTTCTTATCACAATGTCAATTAAAAGTATTCCTAAGTGTCTACAAATATTTACGATCACATTTTGTCAGGCAGCTGAAAACATGATCGTCACTAAGCCTCACATCGTACATAATTATTTGAAGTAGAGCATTTTGTGTATTTGGAATATAGGAGAAGAAATTCAATCTAATGTGCACGTTATAAGAGCATTAATATGATTTCTCACACTTTTTGGATATCCCGCGGGATATTCTGACTCTACTAAATTGTATAAAAAGGAAATTGGCACGGTTTGAAGTTTATTAAATACACAGAATGGAAGATATCATTCATTGCGAAATAGCTATCCCTGATAAAGATGAAAAGTGTTTGAGATATTTATATGTTTTTATCGAAGGATCGAAGTTTTTCTTTTCAGAAAAAAAGAAACACGAAACTGAATCTTGAAATCGTTGAGTCCTTAAATTCATCTACTTGCTTCTACTTTTTATCAGTCATTCAAATAATGATCTTTGATTCGAAATTCTTCATGACAATAATCCTTTACAATTACAATCACAATCACTTGACAAATGTCTTTCTTCATCAGCTTTCTTCGTCAGTATCAGTCATGGTTTTCTTCTAGTTTTAAGTTTAATTATTATTAATTAGTTTTTAATTTATTAATTAAGTCTGTATCTCTGCTAACTAATTTCACTTTATCACTTCTTGTTTTTCGCCATTTGTAGTCAATAGCCGTAAACAGGATAGATAGAGTGAACAAACTAAAGTTTTAAAGAGACTTTGTCTTAATCCAGTCTGTCTAAGTCTCAACTAGCATTTATTAGCACTTTATATCAGTTGTTTTCTGACGTTGCACTAAAAGGTATTAAAAATTTTTGGCAAGTCAGTGCTGTATGCGTTTTGATTCTAATCTCGACGCGCAAGTTTAAGGAACTTTAAAAAATTAAGGTACCTTAAATAAAATTCTTAAAAAATTAGTAATCTAGGCTTGATTACCGACTTCAATTGACACATATTATTGGCATTATTCTTCTTCCATCAATATTGTCTGTTGAAATGTAAGGTTGCTGACTGATTCACTTGCAGTCTTTTGCTTCAGTACTGAATTTAGGATCCAAGGAACCTCGAGGATCAAAGGATCTGTATGCTAGGCGGCTGAGTGTCCTCCCTAAGTCTCTCACTAGCGCTACTGATCTCGCAGCTGCATCTGCCGTGCTGTTCAATCCTGATCCACGCTTTCCTCGTGCTATTCATCAGTAGACTCCAGACCTCGACCTCCATATCCTCGTGGTAGATCGACGACTGCACCGGCGAGCAACTGAGATCGGGGCTGACACAGCAGCCCGAGTGACTGTCGCATTTCTTCACCACAATGTACACCGGCTGATTTACGCTTTCGCTTGGCTGCATGTTGTGCACCAAATCTCTCAAATTGTAGGCCCTCGATTGAGGTTCTCTGCAGAGGAATTTTTTAGTGGCCTCCATCGCGCGCGGTAAATGGATCCTCCTCGAGATCCGATGATGATGACTGCCGTGATGAGCCGTCAAGACTATCATTGTCTGATCCACTGCTGTTAGGATTAGAATTAAGAAAAACGATCCTTTCGGTCTGCCTTTCATCGTCAGTTCTAGTCGGCTTTCCCAAGAAACGAAATCACACAGAGTCTGAGTCAAAATCCAAGTTTAAAAGAATTTCTATTTGGAAGTTTCCTATTTGGAAGTTTGCACTCGATCACTGGATCTATCAACGATCCTTTAGATTTTCACTTTATAAATTTAGGTTTGTGTCGTTTTTTTTTTCAAAGAAAAAGGATATGTGCCACGCACAATAAATTTGATAGATTCCCTTTTAAGGTGAATTGCCTTTTCCTTTTTCTTTTCTATTTTCGAAGCTTTGTTCTTTTTTCTTTTAAGAAGCAAGGAAATCACGTGGTGAACTTTTGATTTTTGTGTAGCTGGGAAAGAAGAACTACACAGACACCGAGTATCAGTCGACTGAGATTTTCCCACTGACACACGAGTATTTATATATCGAAGAGCTTACACGCATGCTTCGTGCGAGAACACATAAAGTCCGAATCGTGCGTCTTCCATGATGATTCCGCTTTATTGTGCAACCATTTGTGCCGGCACGTGTGTATGCTGTTTAACTCTTTGCACTTTGCACTTTTTAATTAATTGTCATAGCAATGAAATTGTCATTGCTTTGCATTGCATTGTCGATAATGCACGATAATGAGATTATGATTGGCATTAACATAGTTGGAATGAATGATGTACTAACAAGAGAATAAAATAACGTACAAGTACCTAGAATTGATATATTTAATCAATATTTTATATAAAATTTATTATAAAACGACCGAACGTTTTTTAATGATACTTAGCCAATTTAAATCAACTTTTTATTTCTTAGGAAAAATACTAAGGTCATTTATTGCAATGTTTCAATTTTTTATGTAACATTTTTGTAATTATATTTTACAAATATTTCTAAAAATAAACTTTATTTGAAATTAACTCAAGAGACTATAATTTTTTTAAAGTTCTCTAAAATTCAGTTCGTGGGAAAATCTTCTTTTTAATCCCATAAATAATAAAAAAAATAATATATGTGTATAAATAATATACGATTTTATTAAATAAGAAAAAAAAGTACTTGTTTCTATAATGCATTATTATAATAATGATAAATAATAATTTAAAAAATGCATTTACTGAATTTTGAAAACAACGAAATGCATTTGGTGATGATTTGATATAAGATTTGATAACACAGTAATTTATTAAAAAAAAGAATAATAATTTTACATTTTATTTTATTATAGCAAATAATTTGGAATAATTTGTGCAACGTCAAATCATTTAAACAACTATACGTTTTTGCACGAACGGTGCAATGAAAGTCATCTATCGCGGACGAGCGCTTCTAGCGACGAAGACAAGATCATCTCCTCGCGATCATTATTTCGAGTATTTTGGTTGTAGACTTACAGACTTCTACGAATCGTAAAATATCCTTTTCTTCGTTTCATATAACACAATTGCTATTTATGCTAGAGTAAAATGTTAAATGTAGAAGAGTAAACACAGTGCCATATAATTCCTTTCCAAGCTTTCCAATTCTTCAACAATATATAATTGTACTTTCTTCATCAGGTAAATTGTATTTTTATTGTAATTTTGTATTGTAAACTTTACTTGTCATATTGATGAGTGAAAGAGAAACTTAAAATTTATGTTTCTCAATGCTTTTATTTCTCTCTTTCTCTCTCTCTCTCTCTCTCTCTCTCTCTCTCTCTTTCTATTAAATATTTTTCAATATTTGTTGATTTAAGTTTTGAAATTATTTGTGTAATTTTTCTCTATGATTTTTTTCAAACTTATTTCAAGTTACATATGAACTCATTCTACAAGAAAAATATAAATTCTCGAGAAATTAGAACTCGAAGATATAATAATCACGTGCGTCATCTTGACAAATGAATAATTAAATATAGGAATATCGATATCATTTTCTCAGTAATAATGAAATGTGCAAATCGAAATACAAGCGATATATATTAGTAATATATTTACAGTAATATATTTTAAAAGTTTTTTTATACAAATCAATTATTGACGACTATCAACAATTAAATAGTCTTTTGCAACTTTGTCTACTAGATTCCGTCAAGGACGTGTCGAAGAAGTAGTTTGAACTGAATTAATAAAAAAGTAGATTACATTAATGCAAATTACAAATTGCATTAATAAGTGAGGAATGTTATACTTCTTGCATAATCTGCTTACGTTAAATTATATAAGTAAATACGTTAAATGTAAAATTACGTTACAAATTATTATATTAAGTTTAAATTACATATATATAGATCTTTGTAATTTAACATTCTGTCTCTGATCTTGAAATTTATTTGAGAACAGAATTAAGAAATTTCTTCCTTTTCTTCTTCTTGAGAAGTGATCTCTAGATGACTCAGACGGAATAAATGTATTTCCAGTGAATTTAATATTTCTGATTGTCATCGTAGTTTATTAAGTTCCTCGAAGATTCCTATTGCTTGGCTAATTATATATGTAGTGTGGCGCCCAAGAGTTTCTTGTTGTATAGACACCTTTTTATCAGAAATTATATGACCATGCTATGTGTCCACAGCAGTAATTAGGTTAGCAGTATGTCATTTTGAAAATATTATATTGTTCTCTCTTTCTTTCTTCTCTTTTCTCAAATTTTTTGACAATAAACTTTACTCAATTCAGTTGATAATAATAATAATAAAAATTTATTATAACTTATTATTTTTATTGATATTCTTTTCATAAACAAGAAAAATAAAAAAAGGAGAATTTATCTTTTTAAATCAATCAAAATTCAATGTGCATAAATATATACTTTTTATTTTAATATATTTTAATATATTTTATTCTTTTATATATATATATATATATATATATATATATATATATATATATATATATCAATCAATCACAACATCACCTTTTTAAAAAAAAGGTACAAAAAAGCGCCAAGTATACGCAACGCGAGAGAAAAAGAATTCTTGTAAGAAACAACTTTAATATATGTTGAAAACTTTCGGTAAAAGGTTACTCAAATCTTACCTAAAAGAGTAATGGTATAAAGAAGCAATGATATGAAGAACACGGTAGTGTCTCATGCCAAGTTACAAAAATTACGCCAACTATAAAAATGGGTATTATGCAAACAAAATTTATGAAACAAAAAATTTTATTACTTTATTATTACTCTTTGGCCGATATTTGTAGTTAATTCTTATTTAAGACAGTCTTAAGTACAATCATAAGATGTTTTAAACCAATCACAGTGTCGTATTAGCATTTTAAGACATTACTTCAGACTTATATCGGACTAATTATTTAAAATGCTATATCCAATGAATAATATGATTCTGTATTCAATTTAATAAAAATTGGAATAAAAATTAAATTGGAAGAAATAGAAAAGATAATAATATTAAGTACAGTGGTGTGCCATGTTATTAGACCCATGGCAAAAATTACACAATTTCGGTGAAACCATTGCTACAATGACCATAAAACGGGATCTATGTGGGAAATATATTTTTTTATCAAATTTATTTGTAATTGTTGATTAAAAAAAGACATTTAGGCTTTATAAATTTTGTACATTAAGAAAAAAAACTAGATATATTGATACAAAGACGAAAAAAATTAATATTTTGTAGGGCCCTTCTTGCAACGATTAGAGCTGCAATTCGGCGGGGCATGCTCTCTGCACAGCTTCTCACTATGTCTTGAAGGTGTGAGTTGTGATGCCAGACGTCTATAAAATTTTCTATCAGCTTTTTTGTTGTGATAGCAGATTTGCTGACTTCTCGCTTCATCACACATTTTCAATAGGATTCATGTCTGGGGAATTCCCAGGCCAATCCAAAATATTTATATTTTTGTCTGCCAGATACTTCGTAATTGTTTTTGTTTAATTGGATTTAGTTTTAAATGCTAGTTTTTCACGAAGAAAACAAATATTTGAGAAATTCTGTGCATGGGTCTAATAGTATGGCATACCACTGTAGACAGATTTATACAAATATTTTAATACAAATATTTTAATACAAATAATTCAATACAAATAAATATTTTATACTAAACACTTGGCGCTGTTAAACAGAATTGGCGTTGCTAAATCGAATAAATATGTGACTGCTTTAATTTTGCCCGTTGTGAAAAGCTTTAAACATCATGATACACGCATGTGGAAACCGCATGTGACGCATGTGGGAACACCTAGCCGAAGATACCTTCTTTCCTTTGTCGAAGGTTTCCTTATTGCTATTCACAGTGTGAATGGTTTTCTATATATATTATCCCGTACATTTATATACACATTTACATAGAGGTAAACATTTGTCTTTCAAATCGCTTTTAAATCGTATCACTAAATATTTAAAATAAAAATACACATTAATATTTAATTTTAGATATTAGATTAAATTATTTATCTAATAAAAAAATCTTTGTAAATATAATATATCACATAATAAAAGTCTTAATTTTTGATTTCGTTCTTTAAATACCCTCTAGCAGATTTTTTTACATTTTTCGAATTTTGAAGACTGTCTATTTTTATTTCTATATTATTACTATTTCGAATATAAAGAGAAGTTGAGATTTTACAGATATCTGAGTCATAAAGTGAGATTCTGATTTTCTAATCTTTTGAAGATTCTCTCTTTAGATGTGTTTTACGGACATGTACCTTTCATGCTACTCTCGATCAAGTTTTAAATTGTTCTAATTGTAAGTAGATATGCTATTTTACATTCAAGGAACTTCTTACTCAAGTTTTCATCTAAGTCACTCATTATACGTAAGAATGACGTATTACCAACGTAATTGCTCCAATATCATTGATATACTCATCGCAGACGGAACTTAATTCCTTCCTTGGCTTATGCAATTCATTGACTAGGTTCCTGTTCCAGAAATAAAACATGATACGGTTTAGTTTATAATTACACGAAATGATTAATCTGTGTTTCAAACCTTCACTGTAAAGTCCCTATTTCAGATTTTTTTACGGTAAGTGAAGGTGACTCAAAGACTTAATTGATAACTGACATAATGATATCTATTATTAACTACTATTAACGATGTTTCTATATCACGTTTATTGACTCTCAATTAGACATTTCTCTCTATCGAATCCTCTACTTACGAGTAGCGTCCTCTTATTTTCATTTCTAATTCTTTAATTTAAACTCTTTATCTTCTTTTTTAATTATAGAAAAATATTGTAAAAATTTGTAATTTTTTTTTGTAAATTTTACGATTTAAAATAGCTGTTTTTCTAGAAATATTTCAAAACATTGCTGTCTAATTTGTAATGTACTTTAATATAGAGTAGAGTATAATTAAAGATATACATATACATATACATATACATATACATATACATATACATATACATTGCATATTGTATTAAATTTATACCATGATTCACTCGACAATGACTCAATCTTTGAAACATATGACAAAGCAGTGCGAATTTCGTCACGGTTTTCGATGACCCAATCTCATCTAATTTGCGTAAGGAATTTCAATCTGCTTCCTTAATTCAAGTCTTATGTATGGTGACAAATAATCCATTTTGTTGAAACAATCATTGTATTTGATTAAACTTATAAGTTTTGTATATTTTACACACAATTAAATTTTACACAATTTTATTTTATACACATTTTATTTTATACACAACAGACAAAAAACGTGCAATTATAAATGCGCTAATTTTATATATAAGTTTTAAAAGTAATATATTAATAATTTAACGATTTTTTTCTACAAAAATAGCTTGTTATAACATATCTATTTGTAAACAAGTGGAAAGCAAATTATAATTAAGCATAGCATTTCATTCACTACTTTTACATATTTAGAATTTAGAGCATAATTTATTTATACTTATATTTACTATTTATTTTCATATTTATATACATTTGTTTTATGTATTCCAAAATTTTCTAAAACAAATTTGTACACAATATAATGATAAATCAATTATTATTACAAATTCTATAATTATTCGCCCAAAATTTTATAATTTTTTAAATTATTTATCTATTAAATGAAAAAAATCGGCGATTCTTGTGGAAATAAGAGAAGGTTTTTAGAATATTTGGTTAGGTGCGACACAGACGCTATTATAAATGTATTGCAGCAATAGATCATATCTCATAAGTCGCAATGCTAATATTCTACAATCATCTATCCCGATAGATGATTATTTTTCGTGGAAATGAATGACATTTTCGGTTTTTTAATGGTTGCAAATATGTTGTATAAACAACAGTGTACTTTCTTTATTATCTTCATTAAATAAAAAATAAATAATGAAAAATTATTCTTCATACAATCAAAAAAGATCTTTAACTTTATGTATTGCTTTCTTCGCATTTTATTATAACATGTCAGATTTTTATAAATTTCTTCTGGAATAATTGTTTTAGAAATCAATTTTTTTAAATTATGCTTTAAAAGACCTAGAATTGGAACATTTAACATAAAATATACCTTTTGCAAGGTATATTTGCTTATATTTTTATTTTCTACAGCATAAAAATATACTTTTTATTATAAACTTTTTATTATAAATGATGTAAACCGTTTTATCAATTTACTATATATATAATTACTAAAATTTTAATTTTATTTAATAAGGTTTTACAATATATATTAAAAATATATCATAAAATTTGCAATTTTGTTGCAATTTTAAGCTCTGTTTTGTGGATATTAAAAAATATTGTAAATCTTAAAACATATTTAAGATTAACTTTCATGTAGAAATGTAACTTCTTATTTCATGATGCTTCTTGAATTCCTGCATCCCAAACCAGGTGGCCAGATAAAGAGGAAAGAAAACAGGAAGAAGAAAGTACTCAGAAGATGAAGGAAATGAAGCGAGAAAGAGAAAAGTCACGCGAAGCACTCTTAGTAATTATGGTTATTTCGAAGAGCTTCTCGGAACGGTTAGTTTGATCCCTTCTCAAATCCTCTCCTTTTTACCAGGAATTCACAGGAAGACCTCTCGGCGAAGAGAAATCGAAGAGCAAATAGCAACGAGAGGGAAGAAATTGGAGAAGGGAGAACAAGGGTGAGGGAAAAGCTGGATAACAGTTACGTATATACAGAATGAAAGAATTCTGTTCACAGAGTTTAGCAGTAGTTGCAGTTGACCTTCTCGCTGCAAACATTGTGAAGATCGAAGAGAAGATTGAAAGAAGTTGACCTTTGGGAAAAAAA
This sequence comes from Crematogaster levior, assembly GCA_901521435.1. Classification (NCBI taxonomy): domain Eukaryota; kingdom Metazoa; phylum Arthropoda; class Insecta; order Hymenoptera; family Formicidae; genus Crematogaster; species Crematogaster levior. The sequence continues at coordinate 68,365 of CABEGB010000827.1, read as the reverse complement.
TTGATTGCATATTAAATTTATTATAGAATTAACTAAGTGTTTCTGAAGAAAAGAAGAAATATTTCTGGAAACAAGATTTGAAGTTGGCTGAAAAAAGAGATTGATGGAAGTGTGAAGAGTAATTAATCTAAAATTAATATACATATTTGAAACTAATTGAAAAAAGGATTAAATTTCTTTTAATTTGAAAAAAGTTGAGCCTTTACTTTTTTTACTCCTCGACCTAGAGTGAAAAGGAAAAAATCTTACAATTAGAGATCAAGGATTTCCAATATCTGAAGTTCTAGTAATCCGTTTTAATTCCTGCTTAATTAAAAAAAAAACCCGCTTTGCTAAATAAAACTATTCTCTTGAAAGAATATATAATCATCACTGGTGAACCAAATTGAAACGTTTTTGGGAAATATTGTGATTGTTATTTGAGAAACTTGGTTTTATTAAGCAACATCGTTGATCAGTTCAATAAAAGTGTGCTTTGTTTTGCAAATATAACAGTACTCATTAATAAATCTACAAATTTATATTTATTGTTACTGAAAAGCACAGTGCGATTTTACAATTTGTGAAGAGTCACTTCGAGAGTTACTTCGAAGATGAAGAAAGTGTTGTTGTTGAATATCTGCATTCAATTTGCATTAACTGTTGTTGGCAGACATCATAGGTGAGAGAATAACGTAGTCAGATTTATCAGTTTCGTTCAAACAAAACGATTATTTATCAAATTTTTTTCTTTTGATTTATTTTTTATTTTATATTATTTTTTTGCTCTTTATTCTTTAATTTTCCAGTTTTCATTGTTTTCCTTTTTATTTTCATTTCGTTATTCTTTCTTTCTTTCCATTTCTTTATTTTTGTAACCATGTGTGCATTCTTATCGTTCATACAGGGACAGTGATTTTTTGAGTCACGTACAACTGGTGCATCAATTTCAATGTTCGTTGCCTCAATCAAGAGCAATCGCAGTAGAGGATCTCTTGAGTGTGGGTTTCGGACCTGACGAAGCTTTTTATCCTGCATCCACAGTTCTGACACGCTGCGCTGGATCGGGGTGTTGTCCTGATCCCGAACAGATCTGTGCTCCGATCGAGATCAGGAATGTTAGCCTTGTCTTTATGGTCAGGCATCGCATTGATCAACAACGAGATCGTCACCATGAAGTCATCCATGCTGTGGAGCATACTAAGTGCGCTTGCATGGATAAAATTTTGGCCATAAAGAAAAACACTTTTAAAGACACCAATTAAATGAACGATGACTTAAAATAATGATGATTGTATTCGAAAGATTAAAATTTCGTTTTTTGAAAAAAGAACTCTTTTTGAAATTGAAAAAATAATGATTTTTTTCTTCTTCAATTCTTATCACTTTTTACTTATTCTACTAAGCAAAACACACACACACACACACACACACACACACACACACACACACACACACACACGTACACACACACATCGCACATGCACGCACGCACGCACGCACGCACGCACAGAAAAAGAGAATTTCTAAAGATAAATAAATTTTGAAACGTATTTAAAAACTTATTTATTTTAACACACAATGTAACTTTTTTATTTTAAAATTGTATATCTCAATTAAATTAGATTAGATTATGTTAGATTACAGTAGTAAACTATCGTATTTATATGTGCATGCATAAATCGTAAACTCTAATGAACAGAAATATTGCGTCTGATCAGAAATATATAAAAATAAAGTAGGCAAGTGTAAACTTAAAACGAAGAATCTACGAAATAAAAAATGAAAATTTTATGGATTGACAGAGTTTTCTTTATTTCATATTTCATTTTTTTATGTGTAAATTTGAAACAGACTTGTTGCATGGAATAGAAAAAAATTGCTTTAAGAATATACCTAAGAGAAGCAATCTTCTTTTATGTAAACTTCACAGAAATATCTTGCATATCTTACTATATTTTAATTATTTGTGTATATCTTATATACATCCAGTAAATAAATATAAATTGATAAATATAAATTGATATTATATATATATATATTTTTTAAATTTCTAAATTTAAAAATTTTCTCCAATCATTCTTTCTTTTATTCTCTTATATTAAAATATTGTCTAGCGGCATAAAGATCATGTTTAATGCTCTATGTTATTTGGATCTAGTTTCAAGGCAGCTTCCAGTTCAGGGATTCCATGTTGCGGCGCGGATAATTTACAAAGCGCAGCACCACGACGAGCGTAACATTTTGCTCGTGATACCCTATTGCTTTCACATTTTGGTTCCATTAGTTCCAGTACCTAAAAAAGTATTTTCTTTAATAGCTTTCTCATATCCTTCGTATTAAACTGATAAATAAACTTTAAGATATTTAAAGAAAGATAGAGGTTTGTCTCTTTTCTATTTTATATCTTTTATTTTAAAACTTAATTCATATAGTATATAATTAATTTTATATTATTTAATTTTATTTTTAATTTTTAATTTTATTTAGTGTATATATAATTTTTATATTTTGACGTTTTTTTCTATTTTCTATGTCTCTTAAAATTTTTCGAAACTTATGAAAAGATTTTTAGAAAATACAATGAAAGAAGAGAATACAATACAATGAAGAACATAATAGAGATTATAATTCTCATTACCTTAGAACAATCATCAATACACCTGTAATAATTTCCAAGCGCATAATGTGCGGCAGATCTATTTACATAAAGTGCTGTCATTTTGTCACTGATTTTGATTCCATGTGTATATGCACTGATGGCAGCTAAATAGTTGCCCGCTTTGAAGAAATCACTGTAACACAAAATAATTAACAATCAAAATTAGTTTAAAAAATTGGAAATATATGACAAGGTGCACTTTCGTCAACGTACTCGCCCTTGTCTTTCAGCCATTGCGGATCCTGTTCTTCAGGGCGGAGATTCTCAATAACAAAACCCGTTTTCCTTCTAGCTTCCGCTTGCTTGGAAAGCCACTAAAAAAATATATATTTAAAACTTATATTTGTATTAAAAATTGTGCATAATTTTTGAACTTGAAGTTTTAATCGAATTTAAATTGTTCAAGCTGAAATAGAATTAGTTCTCATTGAGTTTTCTCTAAGACGAAGTAAATTTCTAACAAGTTTTCACTAAAAAAAACTTTCTATTAAATATTCCTGTGTCTCGTAAGAAAAAACTAACTTTTCAGAGATTTTTAGTAAGAAAATATTTATCGTTTATAATTGAATCAAATTTATAATTGAATTTATAATTGATACACGTACTTCCTGTTCTTCAACAAAGACACTTTCTCTAGCTGGGGTGGGGAAGACTCGTTCGGAGAAGGTTACATTGATCGTTCCACTTTTTCTAGGGAGTGGAATTGCTCTTGTAGGTTCATCAAATATTTGGTTTATTTTGGAATATCGACCTTTCAGTACTTTGTCAATTAAATCTTGACCTGGTCTTTGCTTTTTCATTTTTGTATAGAACTTTTGTAAGGACTTCTGATCCATTTCCTTAATTAAAGAATTTGTTGAAGACTTAGAAGACGTAATCTTATTATCTGATTCGGAATCTTCGGAACAACTAGAACAATCTTCAAAATTTATATCAGATTTGTTATTCAGATTTGTCATTGTCTTTTTTATCTTTATATCTTCTTTTTCGATATTTTCATTCAAACTTATATCTTCTTGTATTTTTTTTGTACCTTCTTTTAGACTTGTTTGATCGATTGATTCTGTCTTCAGATGTTCTTTAATTGTTGACACTTTTTCTGGACTTTCTTCAATATTTAATTCTTCTTTCAGTTCTTTAATAACTGATTTTTCTTTCAGATTTTTTTCGCTAATTAAGTATCCATTCGTGTTTTCTTTAACAATTAGATCTTTTTTAAGTTTTTTTTCTTTAATAATTAATTCTTTTTTTGTGTTTCCCTCAATAGTTGAACCTTTCTCGAATTTCTCTTCAACAATTAGTTCTTCCTTTAATTCTTCTACAACTATTGACTCGTCTTTCCCTTTCTTGTCAATTTCTCGAGATTGTATAATGTTAAGATCATCCTCAAACCATTTAAGTGGAGGCCTTTCAGAAAAATTCTTTGATTAAATACAAAATAGTTAAATTAAATTTTTCTACAGAATCATAATTCTTTTGACAATATTATTCTTTTGTTATACCCTTCAAAAATCTTTAATTCTTACAATATTTTGAGAACTCTTCAGATCTTTTTTTAAAACAATACCTATACGCCATTCTGTTCTTCTGTACTTTGCCGGAAATATCCTGAAGGATTGGCATTCCTGCATTTGATTGCCATTCCTCGAAATCCTGCATTGCAGTTTCTCGATGACAGTTTCTTAAAGCCTCTATTTTATTCAACGTATCGGTATCCAAATTGATCTGTATTTTTACTGCTTCTTTTTGCAGATGTTGAAGTTTCTCTATAGCATAATGATAGGTATCAATTTTATCTTTTAATTGGAATTATAGTTACAAAGTCCTACTAGCTTTTCTCATGAATTCTAACTTAAAATTATATATATATATATATATATATGTGTGTGTGTGTGTGTATAATTAGTTATAAAAATTTATTATATTATTATTATATAATATAATAAATAATTATATACGTATAATATAATAATTATATGTATACGTAATTTTAGATGTGTATAAAATATAAATATACGTTTTGTTATTTACTGTATGACTTAACCCTTAGTCCCGACTCATGGGTCGTTTTCGACCCAAGCGAAATTTCAAAGTGCTGTAAGGTACCTCCATTTCTTAATAACAAACTATATAAAAAAATAATTTTTATCGAAATATTATGATTGGGACTTCAAGTTGAAGGTTGAAAGAAGCTCCATGAATTTTTTCAGATTTTTTAAAGCGTTTTTACTGATCCAAATAACGCAAAGACGCAAACGACCCATGAGTCGGGATTAAAGGTGCCGAAAAGAACCGTCGGGACTAAGGGTTAATTAATTGTATAATTTAATTAAGAATGGAAATTTTTCTTTTTATCTGATCACATTTATTAACAATCCTTACCTTTTTTAAGTCTTGCACGATTTTCCAAAACATTTCGTACTTTTTCTAAAATATGGTTTCTGACATGACATTTTTCACTCTTGTTAATGTTTTCCACTTCAAGACTTGGCCACTCGATAGCCATACTAACTTTTTGCAAAGAGAAGACAGCTTCAGTATCTGTCAAAGTACATTTACTTTCCTCTTCAAGCACGTTTTCCCACAGAAATAATTCCAAAATAAAGGGTGGAAAACTAATCTTCAATAAAACTCGGTTATATTATTCGAATATTATTTCCAGATTCTCCAGTTTTAATATATCAAAAAATTTTTTTTAATTACCAATTTCAAAAGATATTAAATTATTTTCGAGCATTAAATTTTTCTATATATTATATATATATATATATATATATATATATATATATAAAAAGCAAAAAGGAGATATATTTCTAATACCTCTTTATTAGACTCCTTTAATTAAGTATGTACTTTAAATATATAAGTATGTATTTTAAATATTTAATTAATATAATAAAATGTGATTAAATTAAAAAATTTGATATTCAGAGAAAGGAAAAAGGGAGAAAATATCGAATATCTAAGTTAAAAAATTGTGTTTGTATGTGAGAACGTTAGGAAAAAAATTCTAAATACCTTTATGTAATTGTCCATAACAAATAAATCCACATTTTTAGGGCGACCTTTCAGAGGCACGTAAATTATTATTCTTTTATCCGTCTGTCGCCATTGATAATCTTTTATAACTATCGCCATAATCCAAATTTAGATTATCAACAACAAACAATTTGTTCAAATCGACGCAATTTCGGTTTTTGTCCGATATAAAGCTCTTACATAACGCTATGTAAAATATCGATCAAACAAACGAGCAATAACTAAGCAACTACAAAGAACATATAGATTGATTATATGTTAATAACATAATATGATAAATATATTTTTAAGCGTCGAAATATTTGCATTATCCTTGCTAAATATTAAAGGTAAAGAATAAAATAAAACTCAAATTTTATTGTACGAATTACCTTTAATTAAAACGTTCAAGAGAGTATTTGTTTGATACAATACTTTTCGTAAACATATTAAAAAGCTGCCAACTTTTGCATGTACTTCCATGATTATCTCTTTATCGCTTCAATCATCTCCCTCTTCATGAATAATATCCTATAAATCAATGGAAACGTGTACATGACCCAAGTCACACGCGATCTGACAAAAGCAAGTAGAAAAAGCGTACATTAATGCTTTTCGGAAAAAATGTTATCAATATCTTTTGAATCTTAAAATATTTTGATATGAAATTAAACGCGTTTGCCACTCACGACTAATTATGCCAAATTTACTATAGCAATACGCAAGTTAAATATAGGTATCTCTAACAAAATCGAAGAACCGAAGTCGATGGCAAGTAACGAAATGAAATTTATATATTCTTAAAAAACTGTAGTATAGCGATTAAAAAAAAGCATTTTAAAACCTCAATCTGAAGACTAAGATTTAAATCGTTCAAATTCTCCTTTAAATATACAATTATTTTTCGCAAGATTACATAAATTTATACTTCGTCATTTTGACCAATTCTAAGGTTCTTCTAAGGTTAATTCTAATGGTTCTTAATTTTGTTGATAAGTGTATTATTCTCTTGATTATACAATTGCTAAGGACTGTCAAACAATCGAGCAACATAATCAAGGAAAATGACAAGATTTTTTTAAAAGCTTCTACCAGCAATTTCTGTGATTAATCAGATCGTGTGTGAGGCGCTTCTCATAATTACGTGGCTAAGTGATTCGTTGAAAATTGGCTATATAACTTATGATAATTCAGTCAGTTTTGTGAAAAGTCCTTAAGGAACAGAAACATCCAGAACTTAAGGATTCAAAAAATCGAAGAATGAAAGAATGCAATCTGAATGTAACAGCTACGGAAAACTAAACGATCTAATTAAGCGATCAATCAAGACTAAAGCAATCACTGAATAGCAATTCAGTCAACTAAATCATTTTAAAATAACAAGAGTTAGATGTTTAGATTTGATTTTTAAAGTTACAAGAAATAAAAATAGTACACAATTCCAAGATTTAAGGATTTGAAGTTCGAAGAATTTTAAGTTTAAAAATGCAACGTTCCAAGAATTGAAAAAATTAACGAATCGAAAAAGGAAGAATTCAGTTTCAACAAAACCCCAATGTTCTATTCTAAGAAACAAAAAATTCCAAATAAATCTGAAATTTAAAGATCCGATTTCATAAATTCTAGGAATTCAAAGATTCAAAGATGAAAAGATACTATTTCTTCAGATTTCAAATATATCGGGGCGTCTGTTTCCGCCTAAGAAATCCTCAAACTTCAAGATATAAAAGAAAATCCTTAGTGAGTGTATAATTAGGGTGTATAAAAAAAAGTATCGAAGGAAAAGCAAAAAAATGATTTCGCTGTATATAATCGAAGTGCAGGAGGATCGTTCCACTGACGTTTCATCAATAGCAACTGATATCATATTACAATTCTTAATAAGAAACACGGACGATTCATTCCCGCAATTCGTTGTGAGTGTAACAACAAAAACAACAAGTCGCAGTCGCCAAGAAATGCAGCTAATGGAGGATTTCTATAAGGACTTATACGATCATAAAAATTCAGCGTTATGCCTCGTGGAGTAAAATTATGACACTGTAATCGTTCTCTGTCGCTCCGCGACTCACGCAGCTCGTACAACGCACGCATACACAACACGCATACATTAATCGTCTCACCGGTTACAGTCATCGTCATTAATCATATTTCAGTACATATGTATATTTACACGCTACACGCTCCGAAGTTCAACATTTCCGACTACTCGCGACAAAGCGTATGTCTCGAAATGTTCAAAATGGAGCGCGAAAAAAATGTTCAACATTAACTATAAATAAGTACGCTCGTCCTCGCGTTCATCGCGGTTCTCTGCTCTCGATTTCGTAGAGCGTTCGTTTTGCATGCTCGGGATCTCCTCTCGTGCGGGAAAGCGTATCTCGGTTTTTGCTCTATCCGTTGTGGAATGTCATTAAATTGTATCGCAGAATTTACAGCGACTCGATTCGAGTCGGTTTGCGATGGCTCAACGATGAAGAACTCATCCCCTTTTGCGAGCATTTGACAAATTCTGTGAGAAACAAGAGAGAATGCAAGTCTTTCGACATTTTCGCATAAAGGATTGCTTTGAGCAAATTTGGAGTGAATAAGTATAAGTTACGAAGAAGTGTCTCTTATACAAAGTAATTATAGCAAGTCTGTAAAGTATAGGCTGTCTCTGATCAATTCCTACTTTCCTTTCGGTCAAGTTGATACAGTTATCGTAATGAAATATTTGTTACGGAAAGTCTTAATCGCAGAGAATACGACGATAGTATTGCATACAAGAAAAGTATTATGAAGTCTATTGCTACTATAAATTGCAATGTTTCATATTCACATTATGGATATTAATTATATATCAATCATATTACGTTTATTATTCAATATTAAAACATTGTAATATTCAAATTTATATTCAACATCAACTTTAATTTAAAAAAACATTGATTAAACAATATACGCTTAATTAATATTTATTATTAAAAAATATTAATATTGATATATTTTATCAATAAATTGTGTACATATTAATTATTGATATAAAGTATACGGGATATAAAAACCGCTTAGTGCTCCTAAGTGCTACTTTCACCTTCTAAACTTCCATAGAATGGTCCATTATTTTGTTCCAATTATAAAGCAAAACACTATAATTATTCAACAAACAAAAAAATTATGACTATTAGACATTGGCAATTACAAACGTTTAAAGATTTTTAACAGTTTAGAAGCTCATCGTAATTGATCAGAGACGTACCTTTAACAAGTAAGTAATAATTAATTAATAATTGACGCATTATTTATATAATTGAAGAAGACGACAAAAAAAAACGTTTGAACGTCTACTTGAAAGATCTTTAATCGCGGAAAAAGCGCCGTTAAACGCGATCATAGAAATAAATATCGAAATAACCCTTATATGCCTATATATATATAATTATGTATACTATATATACGTACATACAATTACAAAAGTGTATTTAAATGACACGATGTTTTATTACACATTTTCTCGCGTTCTAGATGACTCATCTAGAATTAGAAAAGCGGCTCACGATTTTATTTTCCATAAAAGAACAACGTTTAATAGAGTGAAAATCGAGCAACCGCTAACTTATACTGCATAATTAGAACGCGATCGTTTAGCTGAATTGTTAGAGTTTTTACACATTCAACATGCGCGCGCACACACATGTACGCACGCACGCACACACACTCACACGTACACATACACACTTTTAAATAGTATTAATAATATTTAAATAACTGAGGAAAAAAATATTTAATAGTGACAATATAAGTATGGCGGCAACAAGTAAATGCAGAGGCGCAATATATGGGCCTCGTTCAAGGAAACAGATCATAATTGAACGGAAGCGGAGTATCTCGAAGGAAACGCCAAGATATACTGGGTGTCCCAAGGAGGAGCTATTTAAGTTACTAATATTAGGAATAACTTATAATTTCGATCATAGGAGTTATTTTGAGTTACTATGTGCTCCCAATTGGTATTATTATAATATTATCTATTATTTAGAAAATCATTAAAATTAATCATAAGATTAATAGCTACTCGTTTCATTAAAATTAATTTAAAAATTTATCAAAAATTAGGAATTAATTATTAAAATAATAATCCTTTCATTAGTTTCTAATAATATTAAAATGTTTCCTTATGAGCAATTACTAATCATTATCAGTTATATCAAATAATTTACATTTTAATCAATAATTAAATACGCGTAACTTTTTTCGTTAATACTACACATGGCTTTAATACTATCATTTCACACAAGTATCATTAAGAATTATTTGAAATGATTATAATAAACAATTATTAATATAAAATTGTTTAATGTAATGATAATTTTTATTATTGTTCAAAATTAATTAAATATATTAAAGCATAGTAAAAGACAAAAAGACTCGAAGAGGTAATTGTGTACGTTAAAATACACAATTCAGAAGATATGCTCATAAAATTCTTTCATCCTGATGAACATAACACTCCTATTTTAAAAAAATGTATAGATTTCTAAGTGACACCCTGTATGAAATGGACGGCGTCATTTCCAGTTCCAACATTTATCTCTTTGGCAACTTTACTTCTTCTTTTCAATCTTTACATGGGAAATTTGCTCTCCAATTTTTCTCGATGAATATTCTCGACGGTTTCCTGATAGAGATAGATAGAGATAGAGATAAAGAGAGGGGAGAGGGGAGGGAGGAAAAATTTCTCTTTACCTCTTTCGAGATACCCTGATACACTTCGCGCTCAAAAAATCCGTATTAACCTATCGGGGTATCTAACTGATACGCGTTTAATTTATTCGCAAGCTACTTTTTCCGTGCAGCTTTTTCTGCTTTCCGTCGCATTCGCTCGATCTCCTTACGCTCCTTGCGCTCGCGATCGGCCTGCGCTCTTAATTCCTTCAATTTGCGCTTCAAATGAGCTTTAGCCTCACCATAAACTCCTAAAGTCTTCAAATCTCTTGATTCCAAACGCAGCAGGCTATTTCCGTTAATGCCGTTATCCAAAAATTGAGGCGAGTAGTGTTCTAAACCGATTCCCGTCAGCCATTGGCACACCTAAACAGATAGTCTTACTTTTAGAGCAATATGAGCTATTAAAAATAAAGAAGCAAAAAAATTGTCTTTGCTTTTAAAGTTTTTTATTATAGTGAGGAACGACTGAGAGGAAATAACTTAATATTAAGTTATTTAAAAAGTTCTCTGACGTATGATCCTCATTTTTTAAAGGTACATGTTTAAAAAGATTTATGGTAAGTTCCTTAATTGCAAGTTAATTTTTCTCAGATTAATCAATTAAAATACTTACTTGTTCCTTGGACCAATCTGCGACTGGCGCATTTTGCCAAAAGTGGGACTTCTTGTCACCTAAACCAAAGTCGCTTAGGTGAGCGGGCAACCAAACTGTGCTCGAATCTATATTGATAATGCATGCACGACGGAAAGTAAGTATAAGGTGTGAAGATTTTATCACGCTATTAGTTATCACTCCATCAGCAATTAATCATTATCTGTACTCTAAATGTTAGTTATATTTTATATTCTTATTATATTAAACAATTATTTCACTAAATGTTTTAACGTTTTTGTAAAAATAATACCGATGAAAAATCATGCATGTAAAGTTTAAGCAAATTTAAGCGAGTAAAGAAAAATGTTCTTGGATAGTGTTATTAATTGTGCAATCTAAATCTTTTGATCTTAATTCCTGACTGAGTGATCGAAGCGTTCGTGCTACACATAAATATTCACACAAAATTATTAAAAAAATTTCTCAAGTACCTACGACACCACCAGTTTTTAAAGGACTAGGATCAACACCGGGAGGACTCACAGAACCGCCGGAAGACAAACTTGAGGGAGAACTTCCCGGATGATGCCACGGAGCACTTCCGCTACCAATCAAATTCGATGGAGGAATCGATACCTTTTTTACTAGAAATACGACAAGTTTAATTTACCATAATAAAATTACATTGTTACTACTACAATTGGTGATAATTTAAATTGTTGACTTTCGATCTTTATTTCATTTTGTTACATATTTTTGCTTACCTCTTTGATTAGCCTCGTTAACAGCTTGTCGTATCTCCTCCACGAGGTGATGCGTAACCATAGTTGGATCATTATTATGAGGATTGTTGAGATCACTGAAATCTCCAGAGCTCTCTCTCGAGGAGTCGTTTCCGCCAAGCCGTTTTTCCCGCTCGGCCAGAACCTGCTTCAACTGTTCTGCCAATGACGCAGGAGGTCCAGTCAAAGCTACGTAGAGAAAATTTTTTCTTTTTAATGTATTGTATTTAAAAAATGAGTTTAGGAGATATGTAAAAGGGAATTATAACCGTATGTGTAGTTACATAAATTTTGATAATATTGTAATAACAGTTGAAAAAAATGCGAGGAAAACACAATGCCATACTTTTCTGCGATTGAGGCCAGCTTTGCTCGGTCATCGCTCTAACTTGTGAGCTGATGGTACTGTGCTGCCGAATCGCAGTGGGATGTATAGGATCCATGTGCGATTTTCCCTTAAGTGAACTGATGGATGAAGTGCTGGAATAGGAACTCAAGTTGGATTGCTTGGATGTCAAGTCGTTAGGCGACCTGCTGTCTTGCGAAGTCATTTTTGAAGAGGAATCATCATCCGTGTTGTCGCCCGATTCATCCAATCCATAATCCTAAAATAAGATTTTTTTATCATAATTTGATCAATTAAAAATATAAAAAAAGATTTTTGAAGTATACATATACGCTAATTTTTTATCTGTTTTTAAACATGTGTTTCACTTTTAATCTTCGAGCAATATATGCTGCAATTACGGTTTCTAAATTAATGCGAGATTAATAACGTACAGAACTACTGTTGCTGAGGCCTCCGGATCTCCTGGGTAACTGACGATTGGCTAAGCCGCCTCTGCTGGCTAGTTCTGCCTTGCTCTTGCCAGCAGAATTGTCCAGTAAGCGATGGGCTGGTACAGCACGATCTAATTCTTCCTTTACTGGTAGCGGCAGAGGTAACTTCCTCTCCACAGTTGCAGTCTTGTCACCGTCATCCGGACTACTGAGATCGGAGGTTTCTGTATCAGAAAGCTGGCAGCTAGTTGATGAAGGCGGTGGTGGCAGTTGTCTGCGAGAGAGCTGCGGTGTTACTATCCTAGTAGTGGCGTTATCGTATGGTAATCGTACCGGTAGACCAAATCGCCTCTGAGTCTCCGTCAGCTCTACCTCTAGCGTGATCACCTAAAATAAGTTTTTTTTTTAAATACTTGTTCTTTCTAAGATCAAACATTGATTAAACCTTTCAATTCAAAGACTCCTTAATCTTTGTAAACCAAATTCGAAAGACTTAAACCATTAAAGTCTACAATCAAATAATAAAGTATTATTATTATTTACATACTCTATCCTTAAGACTTTTCACCAACGCGTTGTATTCTGTGTCCTTTTCCTGTAACAATTGTTGATAGAATTCGTCCCTGGCTGCGATGTCCGCTCGCAGCTCTCTGGCAGCCCTTCTGGCCCTGGCGTACTTCTGCTGCAGTGTTGCATTTTGTGCCGTCGCCTGTGACAGCATCTCTCTGGCTGTCGACAAATCCTGACGGGCGGTGGTCAATGCCCTTTCCGATTCGTGAAGACGTAATCCTGATTCCCGCAGCTTAGCTGCATACTCTTCACTACCTGCTCCGCTGTTTTCCAATTCTACTAACTGTCCAAAACATAAAAAATGAAGTTTATAGTAAGACTAGTTGTAAAATTACAATTATGATACAACATTATATATGAAGTTTCTCAAACAAAAATGCATCAACTTAAGGTTTAAAACTACAATTTTTAATAAAAAATTTTAATAAATGTATACTTCCTTTTAGAATTGCAGATAAAAAATCTTGTACATTTTACAATTTCTTGAATGTTATATATATATATATATATATATATATATATAAATATATATATATATATAAATGTATATATATTTATATACAGTTATCGTACGTATTCATGGTTAATGAAAATTAAAAAAAAAAAAAAGTAAAGTTTATTCGATACCGATTGACACAAAAGAAAAATTGTCTGTAAAGATAATGAAAGCATGCAATTGTACGAAAGAAATAGCTTCAGAAAAGATTCCTGAAATGTTGATTCAGTAATATAACAAGATAATAATATACAGAAAATGTTTGAAAAATTAAAAAAAATTGTCTATAAAAATGTTTTTAATAGTTTTTATAATAAATTATCATTGCAAAGTCTTTTTATTTGGAGATTTAAAAAATTAGATATGTAATGTATTTTTTTTCATAAAGTGATATAAAAAGTTGATTACAATTTAGTATAATGCTAGAAAAATAAGGAACTTTTATTATTTATATACATTAATACACACAAGTTGTAAGCTATAAATATACTTAATATTTCATGCATTTTGATATAGCGCAGGCAGAAAGAAAGAAGCGTGAAAAATTTGTAAAGATTAAGAAAAGCATGCTGAAGTATAAATGCAGATAAGTAAAATAAATTTCTTATTCCTGTAAAATAAATTTTGCACATTAACTCTCCGTATTAATATTAATGAATCTTTTATTAATTCAAGCAGTTATAATTACTTGAATAACTCTAATTTGATTATAAATAATTAGTTAATATTATTCGAGTAACTATTATAATGTTACGTTACCTTCGCCTTGAGCTTTTCCACTTCCTCGTCCGCTAATGAGAGTTTATACTGACTCTGCAAGCAACCAATGACACGCATAGCGCATAAGCGAAACAAAAACAAAGAAAATCAATAAATACACACTGTGCGATTGTGATAAACTTACATATATGATACCCGCATTCTTAATTTACACACACATACACACACACACACACACACAAGTATGTACAAATGCGCTATGTATCGTAAAAACATCACTGTTAAACAATGCGTTCTAATACTATTTACAGAAAAATAAAACTAACACCACACGTATAAGTAAATAAGTGCATAAACATCTCGCTAAATAGATTTTTAAATAAACGGATGAAAAGGAAATCATACGAGTCATGAAGTACAGAATGTAAACACGCAAACTACCTCTTGCAAGAGCAATCTCAGACTGTCTACGTCGCTCTGCGTAGTGGCATTGTGTTGCGACATGGACGAGCCGAGTATTGGAGATCGACTGCGACTAGAAGGTGACAGATAATTCTCGATGGGACTGTGTGCCGGTTCTCCTTCTGAGCAAGAGGACATCGCCGGCGAACCAGGTACTCCGCTCATTCCGCTGCCAACGGAGATGTCCTCACTTCCTCGCTGGCCATCGGGAGAAGCATCAGAGAAGTTGAGCTTTCTGTTTGTGGAAAATAAAGTTCTTTCTTTTAACAGCTAAAGTTAACAGTTTGCTTATTGCGACGCTGTAAATTATTATAGTTCCCTCAGCACTCCAAGATGCCTCAGGCTCTCATTGGAGTGGCCACAAAATATCGTCACGGAATGTTTGCGAGCAAGGATAAATCATCATTGGGAACGCAGACAAGATGTATTCAAATTAAAAGAAGACTTTTCAAATTCCAAGAGAATTTTCAAATCAAACCAAAGAAAAAATATGATAAGATAATTTTTTAATACACGTGATAATTTCATAATATTGTTTCAATATCAACTTCGATATGTATCAATTATTATTGGATTGGTGTAACTCAGTAATTATTAAAATAAACTTTTATCATATAAATATTAAATAATAAAATATCTAATTTTTTAAAAATAGATTTTACAAAGTCAATTTTATGTTGTAATAAAACTTAATAATATAGAAATTATTATAGAAAAAATTAACAATAATAGTAAATCACAATCTTACGATAATATTATTCAAAGATCAAATGCGTTATTTTACCTATTGGCAGCGTTCGCTAGTTCTCTCTCTTTATCCGCCTGGAGACTCTGTCTAATCAACATCGCCACTTCTGAGTTCTTAGGATCCCTCTCCCTGCCAATGACAAATCGCACCAGACCGGAAGTATTCCTTAGCACGCTAGCGGCATAAGCTTGTGTCACACCGACCAAACTTTTGCCATCAACCTCGACGATCTGATCATTCACTTGAATCCGACCCTCACGTGCGGCCGCACCTTTTTCCGTAATAGTTTTCACAAAGATACCCAATTTCTCTAGACCCGCGTCCGCACCGACACCCATTCCGATTATACTGAGACCCAAGCCCTCCGGACCCTTCATCAGTTCAACAGGAAATACCTAAATTTTTTTTAAAGATTAGTATCATAGCAGATTTTTTAAAAGATTTTAAAAAGCTTTTAATTTAAAATAACCTTGTGTTAAATAAACCCTCAGCTTCTCAAGATGCCATTGGCCCTTGAAGGCGATCACAGCTTACGAAATATTTGTGAGCAAGAATAAATTCGGAATACAACGAAACAAAATATTCATAAACTTTAAAAATCAAATTATAAGAAGAAATTGCATTTAAAAAATCTCTCTCAGCAATATTACTTCTTAAGATTTCTAATAAAGCTACTATTATTTTTACTCTACAAAAAAGAACTATTCACAATTACCTCCATTTTTTCGACGCGTTTTTCCAATTCGTATTCTGCACTAGCTGCCACGGGGTCAACATCTTCATTGCGACGATCGTATTCATTAACAGAATGCGTGGAGTAAACACGCATGGGGCCAGTGTCGAAGGATACTTTGGAGGTCTTCTTGATGGGTATGGTAGACGGATAGTCTTCGTCGTCTTCGTCGGATTCTGGAATCCCCGCCACTTCCATCCAAAAGTGACCGTCTTCGAAATAATGCACGCCATTCTCCACGAGTACCTGATTAATCAAATATCTAAGTTAACGTTGTCGCAAAAGTGTTTTAAATCAAGATAGTAAAAAAATAAAAATTTGTTAAAAAAACTATCGTAAAAAATCTTTCTTTTATCTAATAAATTTATATTTACTTTTATTTTCTTTTATCACAGATCTATTATCTCTGATTCAATTAAATTCAATTAAAGAAAAAAAATTGAGATAAGAAAGAAGATGTAAATAACTGTAAATGTCGTAATATATATATTACAATTTTTCCTGGCATTGGAATATAGTCGTCCTGATGCTCGGTTTCGGTGTCATCGTTAGTTTCATGAGTATCGTTTAAGCTGCTGACAGAACCTAGCAATCCACTCTCACTTCCTGTGACTGATCCTATTTGGCTTTCCGTCAATGAGTCTATTGTCAGGTCGCTGCGAGATCTATGAGACAAACTGAAATAAATAAACAGTTAAGCAGAGAGTCAATAGAAAAGCTCGATAAGAGAGTAAATCTTAAAATTTTAGTAAAATTCTAAAAATCCGAAGACCTTTAGATATCCAGTCCAAGAATTGACAAGAACTCGAGCATCTATCCCAGGAAAATAAAATATAACAATTCAAAGAACGCAATTTTTAAGTATTAGAGTGCAAAGATTGAAAAATTTTTAATCCTCCATTGAGGGCAAGAAAAACAAAATTTAAAAAATACAAGTCAAAAATTTAATATAATCCGCTAAACAATTAATATTAAAAGTGAAAATTGGCTTTCCACTTGTAAAAATTGTTAAAAAAAATAGAGAATAAAAATAAAAGTGCAAAAAGAGATGCGCAACAAAAAGGACATAAAAAATAAGCTCGTTCACCTATAATCATGAGTGGCACTATTGATAAGACTGGAATCAGGAGCAGACAGGACATCGGACAGCCAGTCGGGCGTGTTGTCCTGGTCCTCCCTATCCCTGTCCTGTCCTTCCTTATCCTTATCCTTGTCATTAGAAATCCCATCACCTATTATTGCGTCATTGGCACCGGTGGGAGACAGCAGCCTCGCTATCTCCTGTGCTTCCTCGTCTGATAGCAACGCCGAACCTTGTCTAATTTACGTTCACGAATCATTCACTTTGTCTTATGCACGAATTACGTGATCGCTGATAGCGAATTAATTCTGCAGTTAAATGACAAAAGCAGTTATGTCTAGTTTAGTGTTTTATATTCGCGAGATATTTCAATATTCTTTATTATTTAATTAAATAATTATTACTTAATTAAATAATAAATTTTAGAACATTTTCATATTAGAAGTGACTTACTATATAAATTCAACAAAGCTTTTATTCACGAAGAAAAATGGTTATTTTAATCTTCCAAAAGAATTGAATAATAAATTGAATTAGCTGAATAAAGTGAATAGCAACTGAATAATTAAAAATATATATAGATTTGTATATCGTTACTAAAAAATATTTTTTTTTCTTCTCTATATATTACTCTCCTTCACAGAAATAGAAAAAAGAATTGAGCTATATTTAAGATATATTTTCCTAGTCTTTCGTGTTCATTACAAACAGGATCAAGCAATAAATGATAGAAAATTATATCAAAATATTTTTTATCTTAATGATAAAAAAAATATTTCAATATAATTTTCTAATAAAAAATTTTTTAAACAAATTTTTCCTTAGATAACTAGTTCTCTTATCACTTAAATAAATGATAAAATCTATTAAAATATTAACGTAGTATTTTGCAATCATAGAACATATCTGCTTCCGTTATTAAATCACAGAATTACAAATGTACTCACCTAATCTTCTTTTCTAAAATGCTGCATGGACCATGGCAATCAGCAGATTTGCATTCAAATAAACGTATTAGAATTAAAATGAAAAAAAAAAAAAAACAAAGTTATTAAGCCTCAAATTAAAAATTACCAAAAATTGCAAGACTGCAGCAAACAAATTTATTATATTAATAAATATACTATTAAATTATACTATTAAATACAGCTGTAAAAAATTTAATTGCTGTATTAAAATGCAAAAGTTATATGTTAAAAGCAGTTCTCAGGAACAGTATCATTCCAAAAGTATTTTTAAAATTATTAATTGTCAATTGTCATCAATACAAAATTAAATGTTTTGAAAACAAGTCTCTCTTTCGTCTCTTTCTAAAATTCTTATTGTTTCTAAACATCATTTAAAACACAATCTAACATTCCAATTCCAAAATTTTTTTCTATATATTTACCGAGAACTGAGCAGATTTTCAGCCTCGTCTGGAGTCATAGTATCCGGCGTCACAGGAGTAATATGATTGACACTGTTCTTCGAAGTCTCTGTCTCTGCAATTCCAACAGAATTGTTTTGCATTTCCTTTGCTACACATTCCACATTTGTAATGGTCTTCGTGTCACTGGAGTCACTGTCCTCGAATTGACTGCTCTCCGACGCGGATTGATCGTTAGATTTTTTGCTGGAATGTTTTTGTGAAAGCGTGCTAGGTGACAGCGAAGAGCCTTGATTGTTCTCCGATAACCGGAGTTTCGCTAATTCAGCCTTTTGTTTCTCTTGCTCCCAAGTTGTCTGCGGCTGGTTCACTTCCTTTTCCATCTTCCTACTCAAGACACTGTTCACTGCTGCAATACATTCTTTTCTGCTGCTTACCTCAGATTTCGTCACCTCTGTTACATATTTCTCCTCGTCTTTGCTTTCTTTCGTAATGAGTCCAAAGCTATTCATTTCTTGACTGCGAATGGCCTTGTCCACACTATCCTTACTTTCTGTCTCGACAAAGCTGGAGCGCTTGCCAGAGACCTCCTCCCTGTTCTTTGCAATCTTTTCCCTTACACTGATTTTGATTTGATCATTTTTCGCATTCGAGACTGTCTTTTGACATACCCCATCGCTGGACTTGACTTTTGCTTCTAACATATCTTCCGTGGACGTATTGATTTTCATTGCTTCTGTAGTGCTGTCGTGGTTCTTTACCTCCGTATTTGGTTTCGATTGAGTTTTACTATCGGTGTTACTTTGTGAAATAATTTCTTCACTCTGCTGTAACTTCTTGACATACGGTGAGGGCACAGGAATCTCCTTATGTTCCAGTGGCGGATACTCCTGGTCAGAACTGATAACAGAGGGTGGACGTGGACCCAGACCTGCAGCCTGAAGATCAAGGCGCACGTGAGAACGTCGAATGACTGTGGTAGTATCTGTCTCGTTAAACTTGAACTGGTCCTTCTCGGAAAGGCTCTCCGTGCCTGAGACGCAGCTCTGATACGTAGCTGGCTTATCCTGTTCCTCCGATTCCAAGTCATAGCTGTTGCGACCTGAATTTGAAAAACAAATTTATAATAAAATTTTAATATTATTAAATATATTAAAATATGTTAAAACTGACGTATAAACTAAAGCTTTGAAATAGTTTATCGGACAGCTTATTAACATAACGCTGAAGTACCTCCACAATCGATGCAAAGTAATCGCAGACACATAATTTTATGTCTTCCTGAAGAGTACGTGGTGCTTCAATAAGTATAAAAATATTTATACAAAATATAGTGTGATGTTTCATATACATATGTATATGTATACATACACACGCATATATATATATATATATATATATATATATATATATATATATATATATATATATAAAACACTAATCTTGCGTATTTTACCACAAGATGATACACTCACGTAGAATATAACTTGCTATCAACTTAATTAATCAAATTAGAGATTCAATAAAAGATTTTAAGATATAGATTATTAAATATTATTTAACATAATTTTTAAATCTCATTTTAAAATAATTTATTATATTATTAATTAAATAATTGTATTATAATACATATTTAAGTAGCAAATAAAAAATATTTAAACTCTTATTGCATAATTTATGCAAAAGTTTTTAAGATTTTTAATTTAACTTAATTTATATTAAAAATATCCGAATTGTAATACATATATTTTTCCATGAACTCACTTACTTACAACTTACTCACCTCTTGTTTTGACTCTACAATTTAAATTAAATTTTTTAATTTGCTAATTTTCAATATAAAAGAATTTAAAAGAAAAATTTTACTTGCAAATAATATATATTTTTTTCCATCAAATTATTAACATATTCAAAGACTTAGTTACATCTTTATTAACAAATTAAAACTTCCTTATGTTTTTATTAAAAAATTAAGATTTTTTAATGTATTTATTAATAAATTAATATTTTTACTTTCTATTTTCAGAAATTTATATTATGTTTATTATAGTAAAATATTTTACAAACTTGCTCTTTTCACATTTATAAAACACATTATAATTCATTCTATCTTCAAAGAAGTCACACTGTACTGATTAAAACTGTTTGGAACACAACATTAATAATTTTCAAATTCCCAAAATTCTGTAGAGAGCCCCAGAGATACTTTTACAAAGTAAACGTGATGAGACACAAGCGTTTGGCTGCTGGACAAGCCGAACGGTGATTTCTATAAATAATACCGTGGCACACTGGTAGAGGAGGTGGCAGAGCAAAGGAAGGAGAAAAGAAGAAAGAAGGGGACCTACGTCTGGTACTTTTACTTTTTGGCATTTTGGCGCACTGCCATCCCAGCTCGTGACAGCGAAAATCACCTGGCTTCACCGATGCTTCTCAAAAATGTAAAGATTTATTTTTGAAACAAACTATTTACCATAAAAACATTTGATACAAACGTTTGATTCCAATATATATTAAAATCAATATATAAGACTAAAATTCAAAATTACTGTATATACGTATAATTTTTTATAAAAATGATTTTTTAAAAATATTATTATTATATTCTTTCACACAAAAATTATTTTAATAATTCTCTAACAATTATTTTCCTCATCTTATTTGTAAACTAAAGCTAAAAAATAAAATATAACATTAAGGTAATTTTTATTAATCGTGATACAATATACAAGACAATAATCAGCAATTCGAACACACTTTTTCCATCTACAATAAAATTCTTCGATCTCATAAAACTTTTTCCATGAATTTAATAGCTTACCTGTCTGATGTTTCTCTGACATCTCCTTTTCAGCTTTTTCCTCCTTGCTATCCTTGGAGGGTGAACTGGGTGAACTCATGCTAGATGAGGCACTATCGGTGCCTGCAGAAGGCAGACCCAGCTCAGATTCCGGTGATCGTATCAGCTCGGTTCTTTTATCATCCACAGTCTCTTTCCTTTTCACATTTGCGCTCGGTCTGGCCCAATCGGGTCTTGGATCTGGTTTGATCACATCACCTGGTAACTCTGCCTCCAGAGCTTCTCTCGATGAGGTCTTCAATTCTCTTAAATCTACAGTTCTCTTCAGAATCTCGTCGTTTTTCGCCAACCATTCGTTTCTCCATTCGGAAGTCTTTGCTGGCGAGTGAATTGGGCTCGGAGGACAGTTAAAATATTCCGGTGCTTCTAGCAGATCGCTTTCCCTTCTCGTCAAGATATTGTCCATCGAGGCACTTCGAATCGGACTAGAATCCTCGTGGTGCAGTACAGATGATGCTTTTGTCTTGGAAGAGTCGCTATTCTCATTTGCAATGGCAGTTTTCGATTCTGGAACTGCTGGACCTTTTGTGATTTCTTCCGATTCCTCCACAACCTGCATAGCCTCTTCCTTTGAAAACTCCATTGGTTTAGAAACTATAGCTTTGAATGTTGGTGCTTCTTCCATAGATGTAGAATTTTTTAAGGTTTCTTTCGAATTTTCTGTTGATCTCAAAATTACATCTTTGCATATTGGAACTACCTCTATTGGTGAGCATCTTACAGTCTGTGTAGTGGTCTTAGAAACCTCCTTGGTATCTTCCACTGACTTTGAAACTATAATTTTGCTTCCGGAGATTGGTTCTGCAGTCACGGAGCTTGTCAAATTCTGCACAGTAGATTTAGAAACGTCCTTAGCGTTCTCTGTCGATCTCGAATTCATGATTTTGCTTCCCGTAACTGCTTCTGTACTAACTGCGTTCTTTAAGTTCTGTGTCTTAAAAACTTCTTTGGAATTCTCCGTTGATTTTAAAGCCGCTTTTGAAATATTTTTCTGCACAACAGCATACTCTGGCAACGAGTCGTCCTGAGTCTTATCAGCATTACTTTTACTTTCTTTTGGACTGTTCTGAGGTTTCTTCTTCTGCACAACAGCATACTCTGGAATCGTCGGTGAGATATCGTCGAATCTCTCCACCGTTGCATATTCTGGGCTCTCCAGTAGTTCGGACGGGCTGGCGGCGGCGATACTCGCCGGTCGTTCTCTCTTACTGACCGCGGACGAGTTCCTGACAGGCGGAGGTGGTGGTGGAGGTGAACGTGCTGAACAAAAACTTGCTGACCTAGTAGCTGGACTAGCAGTGTCGCTGACTGTCGCGTTCGCCGAGCTCTGGCACGTATCAACGAACGATGATGACGACTGCTGCGCTTGACTCTGGGAATTCAGAGAAGTTTGAACTAGCGAGCGATTCGGATCGGAATTGTAACGGTTCGGTCTAGCCTTGGAGAAGTGGCTAGTCCAATTCCGTTGTTTCTCGATGAGTTCTTTCGAATTTGGCCGGCGTTCAGGCTTTTCCGGCCGCTCTGGACGATCATTTTCCTTGCCCGTCCGTTCAACTTTACCCACGCCGGGACGTCGCTCCGGTGCGCAATGGCCATTCTCAAAGTGCCGTTCTGTATTCAAAGCCGGTACACTGGCACTCCACGTACTCAGGTGTTCACGGCTGCCCGGAGGAGAAGGTGAATGAGGACGGGGTGATCTCGCGGGTGAGGTACACCCAGAACCAGAGTTTGCGGAACTGGAGCGAGACCGGAGACCATGCAGGTTATTCGGTTTTGTGACTCGCTCCACCCTGTAGAATAAACGAGCATGTAAATTAATATTAAAGCAATTTTATAAAGCAAAATTCTATAATTATAACATTATATTTTACACGCACAAATTGTAGTAACTGTACATACTAGATTTCTCGTTCTTAGATACTTTATAAAATATAATAATAAATATATTTGGTAAAAATGAACATTTTTGATAAATTTAATTTTTCCAGAAAAATGAGAATTTTCCGGATGTCAAAATATATAGTAAATTATAGAAAAAATTTATGCCTGTTTGCTAAATTGCAAAATATAAACAAATGGAATAATTTTTAGTTTTTGGCCAAAAACTTTAGCCAAAATTATATTTTTGCATAATTTCCGTAATTTCAATTCTAATTGATAAACATTTTTTAAATTATGGTTTTTATTTTAATATATCACATAAGAAAAGAGTTATATTTTAATATTATTAAATATTATGAAAGTACAATATAAAAAAAAATTTAACATATCTTACATCGTCTTACTCTACATAATTCCAAAGTTGTTTATTAAAAAAAATTGATAATGATATGTAATAATATAATATAGAAAATAAATTGATAATGAGAAATAAATTAATTTACGAAATAAATTAGCAAATAAAAATTACAAATATATACAAAAGTAAAAAGATTCCAAAAGCTAATAATTAATAAAATTAGGTACACATATAATTTTAAGAGATGGTATAAATTTTTACGATTCAAATTGCTTACGGTTTGTTCGATTTATTTTCCTCGCCAAGTTTCTCGAAGAGAGCTCGCGCATTGTTGAAACGTGCCACATGACTCTCAGTTCTGACAACTGTCACTTGCGTCGGAGATTCTTTCAGTGGAACGGCTGGCTCCTTAAATCCATCCGAAAGAATATTGTTCGTTCTGTGACTTAAGTTATCCAGTTGTGGCTTGGATTGAAAGATGTTTGCAATTGCTGATACCTTAGAGCCACCTACTCGCTTTTTCTCTTCTATCGCTGCCATGTCTGGCACAAGCTTTACATAGAAGAATATATATTTAGTATAGTTTGAGTTATTCACACATATTATCCTTACAATCTAAAATAATTTTATAACGCAAAACATTTTTTTGTGAAAGAAATTATTGATAATTTTTTACTTTTTAAAGTACAATAGAGGAAATATGTAATATATAAGTAATTATGTATGTATATATATATATATATATATATATATATATATATATACATACACACACATATGTACTAAATAAAAAATTATATTTTAAGAATACTATCAGTAAATTTAAAAGAGTTTCATATTTCAACAAAGTATTTTTAATAATACATAATAAAATACTTGATACTTTACCTATGATTGACAATATGTGATATTTATATATAAATGCTAATCATTTAAATGTTTCAGCCCATTGTCATTCATATGCATTTGATATATTATACTTCATTGCAGTAACCTGTAAAAGAAATCATTAAATTTATATTAAATTTAATCAATAATTATTAAAGATAAAAATATCTAAACATATCTGTACAGTTTGATATATAAAATTTCATAATTAATCAAATCTGAGCAACAATTATTATCTTATCTTGTGTTCTAAAATATTTTTTCCTATTTTACTTATCTATTTATCTGAATATGTTTTAAAATAAAATTTTAATTTGTAAATTTAATTCATGCATAACAAATAAAATTATACTAAATTGTCAAATAGTAGAAAAATCATTTTAAAATAACTTTACGATTAATATTTTTCAAGTAAATCTATCTAGATCTCATGCTTTCGTGGTATATCAAAGAACATACTTTTCTGCCATTGTTGTCTATAGCTATCGCACATTAACACAGTCAATTGGATTTTCTGACCTTTACAGAATTTGAATATCTATTTTTCTTAAAGAATTAATACCGTATATTTTCTCCCAATTTTACTATTTTTATAACATATATTTAAAAACATCCTGAAAAACTATTAAAATGTAAAACATAAATAAAAATATATTCTTCAAAATCAAAATTAAGAAAATTAAAAAAATAATGCAAAATATCTCATGTAGTAATATTGAAAATTAGTTTTATACAATAAAATTGTATATATATATATATATATATATGTATATATATACATACACACATATATATATGTAATATTGTATATATAATTATAACTTTCACAAATATTAATACAAATTAACTTATTTTGTAAGTCATAAGTAAAATTTATTAAAATGGAAATTATGTTATTACAATTTGTGAATTTATTAAATTTCTTAAAATATTTACTTTTTTTATAATACTATGCAATTACATTGCTTTTATAATTATATTTTATAATTTTTTTTTATTTTTACACATAACTATTATATCTTTACATGTTTTAAAAAATGCTAATGAAAACAAAAGCTGAATGAGACAGGTATAAAATATAATAGGTGGGTCTGCCATGCTTGGGTCTCAACCCTCCTCCCATAGTACACCATGTTGCTGCAATCAATACTTGAATGCTGTCCCTATGGTAGATAGATGTGAAAAGAGTTGCAATTTTGCATCGCTCACATAATCATATAATTGCTTGCTGGACCATACAGACAATCATACATGTTTGTATTGTGGTGTTTGTTATGGGGGTTCATTCACAATGTTTGTTATCTAAATATATTCTAGATATCTATAAACATCTACAGACTTGAGATGTGTTGACAATAAATAAATCTATATTTAGATATGCAGCTCTCTGTGAATTGTTTAATTTAAAATTTAGTTCTTCCTTGCTCATTCCACAATGATATATTTGGAATGGTAGTAAAAAAAAGTTATGTGTAACTTAAATGTTTATTACATATGTATGAAAAAAGTTGTGTTAAATGTTATAGTTTATCACATATATGTATTTATTTACCCACCTATTCAATACGTGATATCACTTGTAATGTAATAACCTCTTTAAATAATACAATCTGATTCAACTTTTACAAAACTTGTCTCAAAATAATCATTGAATGTGAAATTCAATATCAACAAAGTGCTTTATGTATTTCATTCATTTAGTTATCGGTAAAGGTGCAATAAAATTATAAATTGCTAAAATTGGACATAACGATACAAATATCCTTTCAAAATCAAACAAATATCCTTTCAAAATTGTAGAATATCAAACATGATACTTTCGTTGCGCTACATGGAGAATTACCTTAATTAATTGATCCGTAAAAATAAAATAAACATATATATTAATAAAATTAATAAAACATACATTTCAAATTCAGGAATCTTATGAATCTATAACATTTCTCCTACAATGATCACTATAAGCATGATTTATAAATTTTTTTTCGTATGATATATGATTTTATCATTTATTTAATGAGCTGAATCGAAAATAAAATTGAAAATTATATTATATTGTTACTAACAATGTTGTGGAAACTATATAATAAAACACATATCAACAAATTAGTGACATCTGTAATCTCCAAATTATTACATACATGCATTTCGCATTTAATAATATTTCATACCTGATCAATCTTAGTCTAATGATTTCATAAAGTGACACAATCTGACTTAGTTTTATTATTTAAATCTTGTTTCCACCATCAGTAAATATCATCAAATTCATCGAGAAATCATTTTACACATTTCAGTATTCATTGCATTAACATTTCGATATAAAAATGTAGTAAAATCATGAATTAATAAAATTAAAACTGAACAATAAAATCCAATAACTTTCCTATAAATAATCTTGCAAAATTGTACAATAATAAATGCAATTTTCAAAATTGCGCTATGTAAGGAATCATTAATTAATTTGTCAATAAAGTAAATGATGAATAAATTATAAATTGTAATTTATAAAAATAAGTGTACATTAAGGAAATTAATTAGATACAATTTTCAAATTCAGAAATCTCATGAATTCATAACATTTTCCCCAGCTGTTAAACATTGCTTATAAAATATATTGCATTTTATTATTCGTTTAAATAATAACATAATAAGACAAACAAATTAAGAGATATAACCCCCAGAAAATTAATTCTGTTAACGTAAACACTTTGGTCATCGGGCGTCAAAAGCATTGGAGCAAAAGCTCGCAATTATCAATTTCAATGTAAATTTAATTAGAATATTAATGTTGCCGTATGATTATAAATGTAGAATAAGTGTAGAACTGCGAATTTAAAAGTCATAATTTTTACATTCGACAATTCCATTAAATGGATTCTCAATCGTCACTGGATTTCATTACTGGACTTTATTATTTGCAAATTGCTTAACTTAATTTCCCGATAAGTTTGAAATGTGAGTGTCGATACAGAAGTGATAATTGGCAGAACTAATTGTAACGTTCACGAAACAAAACATCGTTCCAATCGCCATTACACCCCATGGAGTTCCCCATGGAGGTCGCCGCTCCGCTAAGCTCGCCGAGGCTTCCACGAGGACGTCGCTGCCGATTGGCGGCGGCGTCGCCCGGAGAACACGCGGCGATCTCGCCATTAGCGGTCCTATCTCCATCACGGAATTATTTGTTGAACTGACCCGGAAGACGATGTCACCATGTGCGCGCGAGCATCTCTTGGACGGGCGAGCCGCACGACTTGGCACGATTCCGCTCTGCGGCGCCCTCGGCAGTTTACGGTTTCTCGCGTCGCGTTCCCACACGACGGAACGACGCGGACGATGTCGAGTACGCGGGTGAGGTGTCTGCGTTGACGTTAATGCACGGCCGCATTCGCCATATCTACAGCAGCGAGCTAACGCGTCGTCGATTCCGATCTACGACGCTTAACGATCACCGTTCCACGACGCGCCGTTCCATATCGCGAACTTGCGCGAACTGTCCCCGACAGATACCGACGGACACTGCCCGACCGCATTGACAACTGTGCGATGTGAACCAAGATGGCCGATTGAAAATCTAGAGACTTTCTCAAATCTAGGCAAATAGTGGGTGCTTTCCAGCAAGCCGCAGTGTAAAGCCCCTTACACAATGCCAGGCAACAGGCAATAGGAACAGGAAATAACATAGAAGAGAAAGAGAGGAAAGCTATTTCTCTCTTTTTCTTTCCTACATTATTCTCTATTCCTATTACCTGTTGCCTGGGTGCCTATTCCGTACACGTTTATCGACAACTATCGCTATCGTTAACTGACGACAGCCAATAGCAATTCGCGCTTTCTTCTAGAATCGTTCTTGTATTGGATGTCGTTAAACTAACGACACCGACGACTATCGTACTCGTGTACAGAATCTAGCCCCTGGCATTGTGCAAGGACCTTAATGGCTTCTGCACACAGGACGCGGAAATGCTTGCCGCGCGGCAAAAAGCGACGCGGTAGCCAATCAACGTACCACTTTTCCATAAGAGCTTTAAGTTTATTGGCTACTGCGTCGCTTTTTGCCGCGCGGCAAGCATTTCCGCGTCCTGTGTGCAGAAGCCATTAGTTCTAAATTAACCAATCGGGTGCCTCTCATACGGCACTATTAAGGTGTATCTACATAGGCCGTAGTCGCAGTCGTAAGCCGTACAACTGACCAATCACATTCAATTATTTTCTTCATATTCGACTGTGATTGGTCAGTTGTACGGCCTATGTAGATAGACCTTTACGCATGCGTGAGAAAATACCGCGATTCTGTGGATCGAATTCGGAACACGATGCCGGCCGCCGCTGTAGCGCGGAAGAGACTCATTTAGCAAAATGGCGTCGACTGTGAGTGGTGTGTTTTCCGAGGAGTTGCGCGATGCGATTTTACATAGCAAGATACTCGTCGTCGGTGCCGGCGGTATCGGCTGCGAGATTCTCAAAAACTTGGTGATGTCCGGATTTGCTGATATCGAAATTGTGAGTATACACAATTCTTCAATAGTTAACATAACCTCACTTTCGAGCAACGTACGCTACATACCGGGAGTAACCTTATGGTAAAGAAAAAGATACACGTACTGTAATAATTAGTAAATATCTATGTTCTATTATTCTTACTTTTATATTAACAATAATAATATTAATTTCTTATCTTAAATAATGAAAGCAGTATAAATGTTTATATATTTATATAGCTCAGTGATTCTGTTAAATTTTCTTTTTTATTAAAATTGTTCTACTTATTTAAAACAAATTTATTTATTCTGACTTTTATCTATTTGTGTTACAATTTTTTTCATATTTTTATTTATTTTATGAGTTTTATTTAAATCATTGTTTGATTTTATGTGTTTCTTATTTTAGTTATTTTTAGTGATTTATATAATTACATTTATAAATATATTTATAAATATATTTTAGTATATGGTTTATATTGAAGTTTTGTGTTTAATTTTGTCTTTTACAATTTCAATTTTAATTTTTTTATTAACTTATTTTATTTTCTGTATCTTGATTTATAACTCTTTAATATTTTTATGATTTATATTAGGTTTAAATTGTTTTTAACGAAATCTTTTATTATTTTTCACAGATTGATCTGGATACGATTGACGTCAGTAATTTAAACAGGCAGTTCCTGTTTCAAAAGAAACATGTAGGAAAGTCAAAAGCCAGCATAGCATGTGAAACAGCATTGACATTTAATCCAGATGTCAAAGTGATATATTATCACGACAGTATTATATCGTAAGTTGTCACACTTGCTTTGCTTAGCAGGCACTGCTGATATTATATTCAATATTTTTAAAGTTTTTGTGTGGTTGCAGGTCAGAATTTGGTTTGCCTTTTTTTAAGAGGTTTACAGTGGTTTTAAACGCTCTTGACAATAGAGCAGCGAGAAACCATGTGAACCGTATGTGTCTGGCAGCAGATGTACCATTAATCGAGTCCGGTACTGCGGGTTATGAAGGCCAGGTCGAGCTCATCAAGAAAGGCCTAAGTCAATGCTATGAATGTACACCTAAAGCTGCGCAAAAGACTTATCCTGGTTGTACAATCCGCAATACACCCAGTGAGCCTATTCACTGCATTGTATGGGCTAAACACCTTTTCAAGTAATTATTACAATATAATCTGCATTAAAATAAAATATGTTTTATTGTCTGTTGATCAAACTCTTGCAAACCTTATTTAATTTTTACTTTTGTTATTGTATATAAAATGTATATAAAATTTAAATTTATGAATAATTCTTAATTAATTTTATAATGTAATAAATATTGCAGTCAATTATTTGGGGAAGAAGATCCTGATCAGGATGTTTCTCCGGACACAGCAGATCCTGAAGCAACTGGTAATACAAATTATATATACTATAATATTCTGTGTAATTTATAATTACAAACAGTATAATTTAAATTTTATTTTTTAAGATAATTTTTATTTTAAAAATGTTTTTAATATGTAAATTTGTTTGTTTTATATTTAAATTTGTTATTGTATTTTTTACTTTATCAAATCATTATTATCATTATTGTTACCATACAAAACACAATATATAGATTATTACAATTATGTTGCAAAACTAACAGTTATCAATATAATTTTGATATCATAGATACAGCAGGAGAAGGAGCTTTGCAGGCAGAGTCCAACGATAAAGGTAACATCGACAGGATTTCTACACGAGTTTGGGCCCAATCTTGTAACTACGATGCAGAAAAATTGTTTACTAAACTTTTTCACGATGACATCAAGTATCTATTGAGCATGGATAATTTGTGGAAAAAACGCCGACCTCCAACGCCATTGAATTGGAGGGAATTACCAGATGGAGGTTTGTTATCGTCCGACAAATATTTTCTTCCTAATTGTCTCAGCGAGAATAACATTATTTTCTTAAAGTGGCTGGATGCAGTAAAGAGATCAATCAGCCTGGGCTGAAGGATCAACAACGCTGGAGCATTTCTAAGTGCGGCTCGATCTTTGCGGACTCGATGAAGAGTTTGAGTCAGGCATTAAAATCTTCTCAAGAAAAATCACCAGGGAATCATTTGGTTTGGGATAAGGATGATCAGCATGCTATGGATTTTGTCGCTGCATGCGCTAATATTCGTGCGCACATCTTTGGGATTCCTCAGAAAAGCAGATTTGATATCAAATGTTAGTAACAATGTTTCATCTTTTCTGCACCTTTTTGTATCTTATTTTTGAAGTATGAGTTACTGTTTACAATATTTATACTCTTCACTTTTAACTCTTTAATCTCTTATAAGCTTGAGACATGGGAGTTGGAATCATCGACTGTGAACCGTATTATCCAGTGTGACCACGTTGAATGCGCCGTCGAATCGTTTTGCTCCTTTGAGCTTGATTGAGAGTAAAAAATAAAGCATCTGAGTTATGGGTTTTCCCCTCGACAAATCAAATTATTTAAATTGTTCAATTTTACTGCCTGCGATATATCTTTGATTTTAATTTTATGTTATTCTTCTTGTTCTTCAGCAATGGCTGGCAATATAATCCCGGCGATCGCTACCACCAATGCTATCATCGCGGGCATGGTGGTTCTTCATGCATTCCGAGTTCTTGAGAACAATCTGCGAGCTTGTAGATCTGTCTATTTGCGCTTGAAGATGAATCATCGTAATCAACTTCTGGTCCCAGAAAAGGCAGTGAATCCACCCAATCCGCAATGTTATGTTTGTGCACCTACCCCGCAGGCTATACTAGCAGTCGACACCTCCAGCATGACTATTAAAGAGCTGGAGGAACTGGTACTCAAAAACAGATTAAACATGATCGCTCCCGACGTCATGATCGATGGAACTGGTGCCGTCGTCATTAGCAGCGAGGAAGGCGAGACGGAGGGCAACAATGATAAGAAATTGGAAGAGTTGGGAATCAAGGACGGGGCAATTCTCAAGGTTGATGATTTCCAACAGAACTATTCACTAACTGTTTTCGTAGTTTACCGAGAGAAACCTGGTCCGAAGGATGATAGTCCACAATTTTTAATACTGGCAGATAAGAGCGCGCTTCAACCGAAGGAAAAAGAGGAAGAAGAGAAAACAGACAAGTCTTCCAGCTCTAATGGACAGGTGGGTACTTGGGGAAATATTTCTTTTGATTATATATATATATATATATATATATATATATATATATATATATATACTTTATCATTTATTTATTACTAAAAAAATTTTTTTCTGTAGAACGTGACTGAAACGTTGGAGGAATCTAAAAAGCGTAAAAGTGATACTGAAGATGAGGTAGCAGCTAAGAGACGCAAAGTGGAAGTTGATAATGGCGATGATAGTGATGATATTTGCATTATCAATAACGACAATGTACCTCGTGATAATTCACCTGAACTGAAGAAATCAACGTTGAGGAAGCGAAAGCTTTCCGATGATATTGATTGCGTGATAGTGTGCGATGACGATAACGATTAACTACGAAAGTAAGAGATGACCTTCAAGATGAAGAGAGGTACGATGGAAATGAAAGGATTTGAAAACACTTGAAGTTCAAATCGAAATAAAAAATGAAAGGATATAGAAAAGAATAATGAAAGATTTTTAAGAGAATAGAAGAAATGGGAAATAAAAACGTAAGAAGTAAGAGAAACATTCGCGAAAATTAGTGCGAAAATTAATTTGAAAGTTATTTCTAACATTGCGTGTTTTATGTGGAAAAACGAAGAAAGTTTCGTTCTTATTTTTTTCTGTATTAGTAACATCCATTTATACAATTAATTTAATTTTGTATACTGACGAATATATATGCCGTAATGTATTATCATATTATTATAACTATTGTCATTACCTCATTCAAAAAACAAATTGTTTTTACTTGTACTAAAGTATATTTATTCATATTCTTGTACGTGCGTTCGTGCGTGTATGTATATGTGCATGCGTGTGTGCGTTAATAATATACACGTTTTTAATCATCTCCTTCGTTTATAAAGATATGAATACCGGTCTGTAATTAAACCATGTTTTTACATTCAGTTTACAAAAGAAGGAAGCACAAGAAAATATCACGTTTTTCAAAAATTTCTTTTTAAAAAATTATTTGTCAAAAAGGTTTTTTTTATCGTTATTGTTGCTCGTAATCATTTTCTTGCCTAGTCGGAGTTAATTTTTCTTAGCACAGTGCAAATACTTGTCCAGCTTATAGTTGTACATTTCGAAGTCCATTTTGTACCTTTCATACAGTCGCAGGATCATGTCAGTGGTTAGATCGTGAAAATATTTGCACGTTATATCAAAGTTAGTGACTCCAGTACGAGTACGCTGAAGTCTGGGGAGGTAGATCTTAGCCTTATCTAATCTCAGCTTTGACAGAATGTAATTGACTTCCCCGAACGTATATTCGTCCAGTTTCAGGATGAAGTTGTATCTCATATTGCAGACTGCACAGTGAGTATGATATTGGTCCCAGTGGATGTCATTGTGATCCGGAGGTTGCTTCAGCAACCATTCCAAGAATTCTCGGAAACTAGGAATCACCTTCAATCTGTAGAGAAACGCAGATAGAAATTCTATGTTACATTAATTAATTGCAGAGTAAAAAAATTAGATGAAAGCTGCACCTTCTATTCGCCAAGAATATTCTTTGCAGGATATTACCACCCGACGTGTTGAAACGGAAAAGTTCTGGCCTCGAGAGGTGAAGAATTTGACGAGCATAAACCCAGGATTGTGCGGTGTATTTGCTATTGTCTTCGATGCGGTCTCTATAAATAATTTTATATCAATATTTTTTGGAATTTTGTCATATTAATAAATTGGTGTAAATTATGATAAAATAATAGAATTAGCTTTTTTTCTCTTTAACTTATAAAGTGACATCAGCTTGTTGTCGATTCAAAGTATCGACTGTATTTTTCGTAATAAGACTACCTATACGATGAGACCAGCCGTTGAAATGGATGTCTGACGACAAGTAATTTGAAAATGGTACTGTTGTTGGCGAAACGCTGTAGATCTTCCAAGCTTTTCGGCGACAGGACGTTCACTTCTCTACAAATGCATTCTCGAAATTATTAACATAATAATTTCCTGTAATTAACGTTGTGCATCAGTTTATTTCCACAAAAATAAAATAAGTGAAATGAAATAAAAGATAATTGTAACATGTGTGAATAGATGAAATAAATTAGTGTATAATTATTCAATAAAGTAATTTCATATAATAAGACAGAAAGAAAATTGGATAAATAAAGTAAATTATTTCGAATTTATTAATTACTATATTATTAATTAATTATATTTAATTATATTAGTAAACTTATATAAATATACAAATATAGAGTAATGAATAATAGAATAAAAACAAATATATTAAGTGTTTAATGACAATTAAATTAATTAATATTAGCTACTTGTACAAATTGTGCTCGATTCGACGGTTGCTCATATCGGAAAACAATTTGGTGAAACTAGTAGATGCGACCTTACGGATCCAGCAATACAGTGACTTATGTTCGGCATTGTATAAAAAGTGTCTTTTGATAAGAAGAGTCTTCAACTTGTACTTTGTGCAGACGTTTGATACCTGTTGGAGCAGAGACGCGCTTTCCTGTTAACAGAGATACGTAAAAGTTAGACAATTGATTCAGATATCAATGTTTAAAATTCGTAAAAATAACACTGTTATTGTGCGAAAAATTAAACTGATAGTCGAAAATGAAGTAGATAAATCAGAATAATCTTATGTAAAATTATTAAAAGATATATATAATTTAATTAATATTAAATTAATTAATATTATATTCTTAAAATTTTCAAAAACTTTTTAATTTTAATATTCAAAATAATTCAAGATTTTTATTATGTATTAAATATATATTAAGTTTATTTTCTATCATATTCTATTTTGTCTAGCTTTAGTTTTATCTTTCAAGCCTTCTATATATGTCTTCCTCGATAGTATAGTGGTCAGTATCCCCGCCTGTCACGCGGGAGACCGGGGTTCGATTCCCCGTCGGGGAGTGTTTTTTTTTTATTATAATTATTTTACATTTATCTTTACTGTATTTTCAGCCTAATTTTCGCCCATTTAACATACCTGCAGATCGATAGCTGCACCCTTCAATTCGTCCATCCGCAACATGTTGACCTCCGACTCGACATTCTTCTTGATTATCCTACCTGAAGTTACGAAGTGGGACGTTTGCAGCTGATACTTAATTGTCATCATCGTATTTGTTGTTTCTTTTACATTGTTCCTTTTTATTTTAATTAAAATTATGCAAACGAGAAAATATAACACTATGCACGAACCGTACTTGAAAAATTGCGCTTTAAGAGACATAACGAATTAAACGCCGTAATTATCGACCGCATGACATACAAAATGACTTTCGACTCGGAGAAAATCATAATTTATAATTTTACAGTTATTATAAACTGACACGTTTTTTTCATTTTGTTAAAATTTATTATTTAAAATATCACCTGAGAATACTTTCAAGATATATAATAATTCAAATTTATGAAAAAAATTAGAGATAATTTCTGACGTTGAAATAACTGCAGCACGTCCGAGTTTTTCCGCACTTCTGTCTCTTGTTAAAATGTATCTACTCAGGAATACCCCTTTTGTGTGGGTGGTGTGTGAGTGATAATCCTTATCACTTGCCGATTCTTGATTTCATTATTCGACGTTTTTCTTAAATCGATTATATTATCTCGCAAAAATGAAAAGACTTGTTCATGATTTTCACGTAGTTCATTTGTTACGTATGAAACTATTGTTTCGTATAAACATATAATCGGTCTTCCGTTGTGAGATTATATCTTCTGTCGTGTGATCATCAGGCTCTCTTATCTTCACAAGCTTCCTCTTACTCTAATCTCTATTCTTGTAATAATGGAGAACGAAAATATCATGTCCTGTTCCGTATACTTTGCTTTTTTCGCTTTTTAAATGTGGATAAAGCGAGTGGAAGGACTAAGAGGAGAATATTTTGAGGAGAATTATTTTGTAACAATTGTATACAATGGTATAATTGTTAAAACAGAAAGTTAAAACACAGATTTTAAAATAGAAATCAATATAATATGAATATGCTTCATTAAGTAAATAATCGACATGGAATCGTTGAATTAGAATCAATCAAGAGACACATATGAAGTATTGTAATTGTGGGATAGAATTATGACTATCCTAACCAATTCTCCAAATTTAAAGAGTGAAGTTTTATAGCTTTCCAGCGTATGATGTAAAAATTGAGACGATAAAGGAATTAGGAAAAGCAACATGTTATAAGATTAAACAATATTTAATTGTAGAACCATGGTCCTATACCACTTCCGAAACTAAAAACTGTTGTCTTACTTCGTACACACATTGTCTGTTATTACAATCATATGTTTTAATATTATCTTATTTTTTTATTTCAAAATTATCTATTATTTATATATTTAATAATTTGTATTTATATTTTTATTATTATCAAGATTTTATCCAATTTGTTTTCATCAAGATATTCGGATTGTCATACCAGATAAAACTATTTTTGCAACAAGAATTAGCGAGTCATGGATATAGTTCTACTTAAATTGAAAAATTAATCGATTTCAGATTAAATCAATCCGCTCATTTCGAAAGAATTATTAGAAATTCGAAAGAATTCACATAAATATAAGATGTATAAAATGTACAAAATGTTCGAGAAAAAAATAGCAAAAGGACAAATTGTCTTTATCGTGTATATTTGAATCTATTTCCTTTCTTTTTTGATTGATGAAATATTTTAATATTATTGTGTGTTGTGTGTGTGTATTTATAGTTATGTGTATGTGTGTATACGCACGTGATACGCCAAATCTCATTTGCATGATATGAAAGACATTTAATAAAAGAATTGCAAATCTGAATACTCAATGGTACAAAACTTAATTAATCTATATTACTTCACAACAGCATAGAATGCATTTGGAATTGCGCTGATATCACGCAGTTAATGACAATTAATGACAATTAATAACAAATGTCATCGATTAGAAATGTGTTAATGGTATATTATTATATAGTCGAACTCGTCGATTCCCAGAATTATTCATGAATCTTAAAAATTTACATTTTAATATTTCAATTAATCTTTTTACTCAATATTATATGTAAATTATCTATATTTTTAACATTATATATAAATAATATATAAATAATATATTAATATATTATATTATATTTTTAATATAAATTTTTTACATATTAATTATATATATATATATATAATTAATAGTATATATGTAATATATATATATATATATATATATATATATGTATATAAATTTTAATTAGCAATGATTCCTTAGAAGCATTCTCCAAATAAATATAAATAATATGTTAATAGTTTAATTTCTTTAAGATAATAGAATTCCACCTCCAATTCTATTATTATCAATAAAGAATTTAGGAACCGACGGATTCTTTAAGGGAAACGCTAAAGTCGAGTCCTTATCTGCGATCTCTATATCTGTGATGATCGCGAGAAGAACGATGATCACTACGCCGACTGTGACGACTAGCTGTTCTCCATAGGAATTCGTCGACACTCCTCTCGTAGCTACGCTTCTCTAGTGCTGATGCTGTTGCATTATAATCTGGAGGCAATGGTAGACCGTCGTAATATCTGAAAAAAAAGATATCTCCATTTAATCTTAAGCTGTAAATTTTTGTTTAATGCAATATTAATAGGATTGATATATTAAAATTAAAATTATTTAATTTATATATTCTAATTTAATTTTAATAAATACACTTGATCTCTTTACTTTAAATTTAAATTTCAGAGAGAGAAAAAGGAACAGGGAGGGACAGATAGAAAGGAATATTTATATTTATACTGTTTGTGTTCTGTGTAAAAAATAAATAGTTAAAGCAGAAATATTTGGAAAATAACATGAGATAAACGTTTCTAATGAAACTTTGAATAAACTTACCTTGGAGGTGGAGGAGGTGGTGGCAAAGTATCATATGGATGCGGACCGTAAGGTGGTAATGGAGGCAATTGATGTTGCATAGTACGCATATAATCTGCCACGTAAGCCTCTGCAACTGCGGCGACACCCAATCCAGTTCCATAACCCCTGAAATAAATGAATTATTATTACAGATTATTAAGATGACTTTGAGTACATAGAGTATCTTTTTATAAAGCATAAGAATTTATATCTGTTTTTGAAGGATACCAATTTTAATAATTTTACGGTATAAAATGTTATTAACAGTAGTAAATTATATTAAATTTTTAAAGTTATTTTATGTACACCTTCAAACGCCATGAATATCGGATATTGGATCATACTTTGTGTAAGGTGAATCGCCTCGATTGAACCATGGCGTGTATCGATAAGAATGATCCCTAGAGCTTCTATGATTTCCTGTAATATCTTGAGATCCTCTCGCCAATGACGCTAAACGTGATCTCGAGGTCAAAAATAGTTTGCGTCCTCGTCCGCCTCTTCGTAAAAATCTAGAACTACCTATAGGTCTTTTGTCGCGATAACGTGATGACTTTACAACATGTTTTCCCGCTTCTTTAGATTTTCGTAAGATGGGTGTCATTTCAATCCCTACAAATACAAATAACATTTATATGCAACATGACTTACTAATACAAGTGATTGATATATATATATAATATTTAATAAATATTTGATTAGTATGTTATTATTTGTTAACATGTAATATTTGTATATTAGTAGATACCTTCGTCTTCTGGAAATAATCTGCATAATTCTTCAGCGACTCTGGGCTCAATTTCTTGACCATCCCGACCGATCTTGACTTGCTTACCATCATTCCATGGATTGTACAAATGTAATGTGGCTGTGAATGGTAATTCCTTCCTACAGATCCAATCAACTTTAAATACACCACCTAAAGCCTTTGCTGATAATCCAGGGGGTAAAACCTGAAATGCGTTTCATGATACTTCATCTTTTTTGACAATCTATTTAACAAGAAAAATTTCAATAAAATGATATTAAAGTGAATTAGTTAATTGTGAAACCAAACTATATAATTATTTATTATATCATTATATTTCACTTTGCGTTACCCAAGAAACTGAACCGGCATCTCTTCTCGATTCTGTACTGAGTCTTGCAAAGCCAGCAAACTTCCCTGATTCCTTCACAGAAAATACTAGCAACACATTTCGCGATTCTCTATAAGCTTGATTCAGATTTGCTTCGTTTTGTGGCAGTGTGCTCCACACTCCCTTAGCT
This sequence comes from Crematogaster levior, assembly GCA_901521435.1. Taxonomy (NCBI): domain Eukaryota; kingdom Metazoa; phylum Arthropoda; class Insecta; order Hymenoptera; family Formicidae; genus Crematogaster; species Crematogaster levior. The sequence continues at coordinate 28,890 of CABEGB010000827.1, read as the reverse complement.
TTGGATAGTGTCACATTCTCTGCATTATTGGACTTGATGATGAAAAATCTGGCAAAAAAGACTTAAAAATATTTATTCCAAATTTAGATGATCAATTAGAAATATAAAATTTTGAAAAATGTAAATCTTTCTATGAAAACATGGTTGTTATAAACATATGGTACTATATGATCTTGTATATATCCTGATTTTTATTCAATATAAAGTAGGATAAAATTTTAAGCTACATACAGAATATGCAATTTTATTATGTTATGGCAGAGTTTATATTCTATAATTTATAATAATTATAATAATTTATAATAATTAAAATTAAATCCTAATATTTGTGTGAAATTAAATTAACACTTTAAAAATATTTCAAATAGTTTTGTTACAAAGATTGCAGTAACTACTTATTATCCTCATCGAACCTTGCATCTCTAAACAAGTAATTCAATTTGGTGGCATAGTCGTAGCTCTTGGTAGTGGCCTTGCTTTCCTTGGATCTGGCTCTCTTCGGCTCAGGACTAGACGACTTGGAGTCCCTGGATCTACCTCGCTTGCTCCTGTTCCTCTTGCTGCGTTTATTGTCGCCACGCGAGGACTTGCTAGAGACCGAACTGATGGTAGGATGGCTGGAGTCAGAATTGGAACTGCTGGAAGAGACTTCGCTACGGGTGTCATAGGTTTCGTCCGCGGCGATCCTTAGCTCGTCGCCATTGTCATTTTCGCCACAGCTGAGATTTAGATTGTCGCCGTCGGTGTTGCTACCCATGATCAACCTGGACTGTCCCTCGCTGCCACCGGATCAGGTGTCCTGCAACGCACAGACGGGAAGTAGCTTATTACTACGTCGCGAGCTGCGCGGGGACACTCTGGCAAGAGGAACGACGTGTCGTAACGTTTCTCGTACAGCTTACGACAATAATGCGGTAGCAAGGGACTATATAGTGTACAGCGAGGATAGTTCGGGAATTCCGAATCAAGCGGAAAGTTCACACTGTCCGGAGTATTTTCTCTTAAAGCACCTACGCGCGCCGTAGCGACACCCGGCTCTCTTAAGCCTAACACAAATCGACAGGGACACATGGCAACCTCGACCTGACCGGGAGCTAAGAGCTCAGGCCAGAGATCTGGATGGAATACAAATTATACAGCTTTACGGACAGTCCTTGAGATTACGCGACGACATTCGATAGCACATAGTAAGCTCGCACAAAGGGCCGTTCTACGGAGTCTCTGAAAGCATGGAAAAACTTTTTTTTTCCGAATCGCCTTCGTTTTAGTTATTTATCCTCTACGCTTACGCTCCTTCCGCAAGCAGAGGTTACTTATCGGACAGATCTTACAGCGTACAACCGTTTTACTCTCGCCCGTCAAACACGTTAAAAGTCTGTCGGGAGACTTCATTTATATTGGGTTTTTTCCTCTCTTTTCTTTTTTTTGTTTTAATCTTTTTAGTTATCTAGAAAAGTTCGTCGCAAGGCGATTTAGACCACTAAATACATAAATTCTCGCCGTGATTTACAGCGCTCCTTCTATCTCTCTTTTTTTCCTCGAAGTCCTCGCGATATCTTTCATTTTTTTTCTGACGAGTCCTCCCGAGGGCTCGGCGCACACTTACGTGACACCCTTTGTCCCTTCACTGACACACTTCACACCGAAGCACGCTCGGGGGATTGTCCGACGCGATCGATCTCTCGGGCACAGCACGACACGCACGTTTCGATTTCGCAGCGCGGGCTGCAACGTTAAAAGAATCCCGGCGACGGGGCGACAGTAAACAATCGGACAGTGGATCGTTTACGAGTCACGGCGTCCATTGTCGTCCATCGTGTGACGTGCAGCGACCTCCGTGTGCGCCCTCCGGAAACTTCGATTACTCCGAATCGATACCCCCAACCTTTGCTGCATCGCGTCTACACTCTGCTCCCTCGAGCAGCGTGCATTCGATGCGTTCGAAAACTCAGGCTCGGCTGTTATCGATGAGGAAAATGAATTTAGCAACAAACTATCGACGAACGGCGAGAATACAGACTTTTGCATAAGTGCATACACATAATCATGTGTATAAAGAAACTGATTAGTCTATTTGCTTATGGACCAATCAATTTCCTTGTTAAGAAGTGTTTTGTCCCATTTGACAACATTGCGACCACCACAACCACTTACAGCCAACGGTGCCTGGAGTTTTTTCACTGAATCAGCCAATCAGAAATCTTTATTATATTAAATCGATTAATTAGCGACGTGATCAATCGTGCCTTATCCTTTTGTCTTTTCTTTCAGTAAATTAGTGTTTTAAAGCTTGAAATTGGAATTATTTATTATAATTAATATGGCGTAATAATAATTATAATTGTAATTATTAAGAAAGTGACCATGATAAATCGACGGTGGAAAAAAGTTTGGAAAAATTATATTACAAATGCAATAGAATTTCTATTAATTTACAAGTTTCTATGTGTACAAATGAAATATTTGAAAGAAATGAATGTATCTTGTTTCCATCTTGAAAAGTGAAAAATTCTGAGTGCAAAAAGTGCAAAAAAGTGTAACAGTGCAGCCACAAAGAACATACCTAACATTTGTGACCAATTTCATTTTGACTCGTAACCAACTTCATGCTCTTTGTCAGATGTTGGTTATCATATATGTCTTTTTTTAAAGATCTCTCTGATATTCCGCAAACAATGTTTCTAATTACGAATGTCGCAATCATAATGCGATTCTCTGTGAATCTTGATTGCGATGAGATAGAAAAAAATCGGTAATTCATGATTCTCCATAATTTTTTCTACCTTTAAATAAATGTGCAAGAATTGTCATTGAGGTTAACTTGACAATTTAATCCTTGTAAAAGAACATGTCATTAAAGGTAATTTTTTTCATAATATTGTTAATATTTATATAATTTTTTATCTGAAAGTGTGTACGTTTCTTGTTCATAGATAGCACATATTTATTTTACGTGTATTTTTATATATATTTTATTTATTAATTTGGATATGTCCATATATATATATATATATATATATATATATATATATATATATATATGAGATAATCCATTTGTATTCATGTAAATTTATATTTATTTGTATATAGACTGAATAAATAAATAATTTTTATAAAATATAACAATTATATAATAATTTATAAATAATAATTTATAATGAAAGCTGAATAATAAACCTAAAAAGGTGACAGAAACTAATCAGAAAAAAAATAATCAAAAAAGTTTGATTCATATAAAACTTGTGTTTGCATTTTTATAAAAAAAAAAAAACTTTATCCAACTTAAAAAACACACCTGTTGTTTTCATATCTTAATTTTAGGTATCTCTATTTATTATTTACAATTTATATGTTTTATATGTTTATATTCAAATATAAAATTTTTCTGTTTGTCAGCACAAAAACGAGTACCGTAAGTCCATCGACGACTATCAAACTGCAGCACCTGTACAACGTAGGATTGGCCTCTATTGGATTTTGGCCACATTAAGAATAGTCCTCACTTTTGCTTCACAGACAGGCTACATTCATCCTGATGAGTTCTTTCAATCTATTGAAGTTATTTCTGGTAATGTTACCATTCTGTTATCCAGCTGTTTCATTTTACTTTATATCTAATATTAATATCGAATATTAATTATCCGTTTCCTTCTTATAGGAGATCATTTTGATATTGACGTGTACAAACCATGGGAGTTTAACGCCACCTTTCCCATACGTTCCATGTTCATTCCTCAAGTCGTCGTTGGGTTGCCTTATGCGATTCTCAAGAGATTATCTCCGTATACATTTTACTTCTTCGGATTGTCATTGAAGAGACCGTATTTCTTCGTGCTCTTTCCCCGGCTTTTCATGTGTGCGCTCTCCTTCCTGTCGGATTATTTTCTATACAAAATCTGTTATTTGTATGGCCAAAACTACAGGGTCAGACTTGTTACATATGCTAGTTCTTATATTATGCTCACTTATGCAACCCGTACGCTATCCAACTCTATTGAATTGGTGTTGACTGCCGCACTGTTGTATTTAGTTTCCCGATGCATGGCATATTCGGAGAAGGTACGTTCAACTCCTTTATCGATTAAAACAATCGACGAGAATTGTAAAGAGAAACTTATTAAGACTTAAGAAATCCAGTTTGGAATTAATTTCTCGTCTCGTAATTATTAATTAAGAGATTTCGATGCCTTCAATTACTTTGCATTTCTTTAACAGTTTTATTGTTTTATGTCAGGTGGTGTTGCAAAGTGACTATCTCTCTAAGAAGCATAGCGAAGCAACGACTGCAGTAGAGCGAGTCAAGTACTACAAACTCAGAGCATTATTGCCCTCGCATTCTCTGAACGACTGCTTTGTGCTAGCCACGATAACGGTAATAGGAATATTCAACAGGCCAACTTTCGTCGCATTTGCCTTCGTTCCCATCTTCTTCTGGCTACAAAGAGGATTGAACTCGAAAAGCGTTGGCTTCAAAGACTTTCATATCAGGATGTTCGTCTTTATTCTCTGCGGACTGCCAGCTGCAATATTTTTCATTCTAGTCGATAGTTTTTACTTCGGATATCTAACGATGGCGGAGATAGGTCAATTGGAAATTGGAATTAACAATTTTATAGTGACGCCAGTTAATTTCCTCAAGTACAATGCGAATACGAAGAATTTGGAATCGCATGGACTGCATCCTCGTTTCCTGCATTTCTTAGTGAATATTCCGCTGCTATTTAATATTTTGGGGATTATTGGATTACTGACGTTTGCGAAGATGGTGCACAGGTGAGTTATATCGATTGATATAAAACGATTAAACGATAATAATATTCATTTCCAGCGGGCTGAAGGCACAATGGTTGCATCTACCGCGCTTGCAGAGCATCGTAGGCCTGATGATGTTTACATTCATTGTTCCAGTCGCTTTGTTGTCTCTCTTTCCTCATCAGGAACCTCGTTTTATAATCCCAGTGCTCTTCCCGCTGGTATTTCTTTATGCGCCCGAGCTGAGTCAAGTTCCCTGTTTGGACATCGTCCGCAGGTACGTCAACGATGACGAAAATAACGAGACCTGCTGTTCCGAACCAACGAGGCACAAGTCCAGAAAATTGATACTCTGGTACGTGAGCAATCTGCTGTTGGCTCTCTTCTACGCTTTCGCTCATCAGGGTGGGATTTTACCGCTTGTATCCCATATTACAACAGAACTGAAGGCCAAACCGCATCTCACTCATGTGCATTTGTATACTTCGTACAGTTATTCGTTACCCACAGCGTTGTTGCAACTGCGCAATACCCGCAGGACCTATCGCAGTAGCAGTAATCACAAGTACAAACTGACGCAAGACTTTCACTTATACGAGCAAAGTTCTAAGCCTTTGCCGTGGGTGTTTGACATCATTGTTAGGAGGATCAGAGATTGCGAGGAGAAGTTCGCTGTCAAGAAGATCCCATATAGAGTGTATTACGCATTACCGGGTTCTGCGATAAGAGAGTTCGCGGAATTGTCGAGCAATAATTCACATTTGTTCAGGTTTCACGTAGTCGAGACTTTCTATCCTCATATTTCTACAGAGAAATTGCCGTCGTTGCATTCACTCGGTATATTGGAACATTCGTTAAGTTTGTGGGACGATGGCATTTTTAACAGTATCGTTGCGACTGCAAAGGATGTTTATGAATATGTTAAGCAATTTAGATTAGTATTGCTAAAAATCGAATTGGTGTTTGAATCGAAGCAAAAGAGACGCAATAATGAATAAAAGTGGCTAGTACTACTGAATAAACTTAAAAAATTGTATTATTTCCACACTTATAACATGTAGAATATTAATAATGATATAAGTAATAATTATTTTTAATATATTTAATATAATGTATATTTATATCAAATATAAAATAACTAGTCAAAGAAACTAATCAGTGTAAAGAAAGAAGAGTTTAAAATTATTAATTTATTGAGATATAAAAAAATGTTGTAATACCTCCTTTGACTGCAAAGCAGCGAATATATTTTAGTTTAAAGAAATATTTAGCGATCAGTAACTTTTTATATGATTAATAGACAAAGAGTATATTAAATTTTTATATAATAAAACTTATAAATTATAATTAATCTAAGTATAAAATATAATATTAATAAAATATATTTTTTTGTGAAGAATTTCTCGTGGGACAATATATATAAGATACATATTGTACCAGAAAATTTTCAGTAAAGAAATATTTGTAAAATAATAAAAAAGGTTTAAAATTTAATATTACAATTAATTTTACAATTAATAGATAATTTTTAGTTTAATACAGGTGTTAAATAAATTATTTCAACATATTATTAACATTTTTATAGTTTGATTATTTTCAGCAGTCCTGACATGTTTTCAGCGGATTGAGTTTTCTTTTTTTTTCTTTAACAGGACATCATTTTTAAATTTATCATTATTCTCTACGGTATGTATTAGATTTCTGAAAAAAACTTAAATTCAATTAATTACAATTGAAAAAAATAGTCAAAATTAACTTTTATATTTTCAAGTTTTAATTTAATTTATTTAAAGTTAAAAAGATAATGATTAATATCAACTATATATATCTGCATGTAGACTTTAATTAGATTGCGATAAATTTTATGTTTAATGATATTAAGATTTTTTTTTTAGAAAAACCAGATTATTATCTTTCATCAATTATTTTTTAGATTTTTATTTAGTCGCGCATCAAGTTTAAAAACTCAATCCCAAACATTTTACATTTTTTATAATTATGTAAAATATATTTCTTTGATTATATTTAAGGTGTGCTACTTTCGCTATAAGTCCAGGGAAGCTCCTCATTGAACTTGCTTTGATGAGCTGCATTCCTTGCCGCATATAATCGCTAAAAATATAATGTAAAAATTGTAAAAAAAAATATAATTTTCAAGTATTATTTACATTATCATAAGTTTTAATTATCTTATTTGAATTATAATTTTTTAAAGACACTTACAGGATTATCGATATAGGCTTCACAACCATAGCACCAGACAGAGATATCGCTGAAGCTGAGCGTGATAGGATGCTCATACTCCTCCGCGTGTTGCATCGCATGTTGATTAACACTGCGAGCGCAGTGCACAGTATAACACTGCAGACAAAGCCAATTCTCTGCGGTGCTGGCACATTCGACACACGGCGAAGTTACATCGATTCCACTCGGAGGAACTTCGTTGACTGTGAATAAATGCGGACAGTCTCGTAGAGGTACGACCGCGAACATCTCTCCCGCCGTCAGAGCCTGGACAGAGAAAAATGTATCGTTATACTTATTTGTATCTACATAAAATAATAAATATATATGTATTAACATATACGTATTTTGTATCGAAATAGGAAGCGTTTCACCTGAAAATTGTCAGAGAGATATTCTGAGAGAGTTGTGGATCGTGTCTCACGTTGTGACGCTGCCGCACCTTCGTCATCGCGATCCTCGCGTATGTTAGAATTTCCTTGCTGGCTGTCTCTTGGTTGGTTCGTTTCGTTCACGCATTTTTGTACACTTTGTGAAACTGCCAATCAAATATATCTTTTCAGTCAGAGAGCATATAATAGTTACTTTCATTAAAATTAATCAATTCAATACCATTTTTCGCTTCGCTCTGCATCAACTCGAGATTTCTCTTCGTCTCGACCGCTTCGCTTTTCTCGTGTAAATTTTTAATTTTAATATTCTCTATCTCGCACGTTAATTTCGAAATCTCCTCATCCGTCACTAAATTCAAGCGGTTCTTGTCAATCGCCAGATCCAACTCCAGTTTTTCGCTCTCGATTCCCTCTAAAGCAATCTTCGATTCTGTTTGTTTCGATTTATCTGTGTTTTTCCCTTGCTCTTCGAGTTTATTAGGAATCTTCTTATGTCTGGGAAGTAATCTTTCTTTCGGTAAGGACATTCCATATAGCAGATTGGGCCAGAATTTCTTGTGAGTCTTCAGTACGTTATTGATGGAATTAATTGCGCTAGAGCAAGGAATGAGATTAGGATCCAACATTGGTAAAGGATCACCTAGAAGGGCCTTGGTACACATGGTCATCGCATGAGAGATGGAGCTAATGTTGTAACCTCCTTCGAGACTTAGGATTATACGACCGTTGGCCAGGGATGACAGCCAATGGGTTAAATGACCATAGAGTTCTGGACTTACGAGACAACCTGATAAAAGTAAAAAAATAATTACTAGGAATTAGATTTTCTTTGTAAATTATTAGAATATAAAGCGTGTTTGATACTGATATATTTTACATTATACAAGTTTTTTTATTATAGAAGCATGTATGTATATGTGTAAAAGAACTTTATATAGTAAGTTTTTCGTGTACGTAAAAAAAATTTTTTTATATTATTTTTTAAATATTTTAATTAAGTACATACAATAATTGATGTGTGTTAAAATTTACCTCCAAGCGTATCACCAATACAAGCATCGAACCCAGCTGAAACGAGGACTAATTCTGGATTAAATTGATAAGCGATAGGCATCGCAACTTGTTGAAAAGCCGCTATATATTCAGCATCGCCCATTCCTTTCTATAGAAAATGTAATAAAAGGAAATGTAATACAATTTTATCAATTTTAAATTGCATGAAACTGTAGACTTTGTACTAATGTCAAACGAATGTTTGTAAATATTTCTTGCATAGAGTTCTGGATTTACTTTGTTCCACGGTATGTTCACATTGAATCCTTCGCCTGCGTTTAAGCCAACACTCGTATAATTAGCGCGCTTAGAATTTGGAAAGAAACTTCCATTATCATAACGATGAACGGAGATGTAAAGGATCTTTGGATCTTCCTCAAACACAGATTGCGTCCCATTTCCATGGTGCACATCCCAATCTACTATTAATACCCTATAATAATAATAATATTATATAAATAATAGTAATTTATATCATGTTTTTCTAATTGGTTTTATTGCTATTCAAAGCCATATTATTAAATATAGTATTATACCTTTTAACATGATGAAATTGCACAGCGTACATCGCTGCTACAGCAACATTATTAAATATACAAAAACCACACGCGATGTCTTCTTCAGCATGGTGTCCAGGCGGCCTTATGATGGCCACTCCGGATTGGCACTCCCCATTTAACACCGCATCCACCACTTGCAAAAGAGAACCGGTGGACATGCAGGCACTCGACCATGTTTCGGTGTGAAGATAAACGGAATTGTAATTTGAGGCTTTCTTTTGTAATTCTTTAAGCTTTAAAGTCGATGTTCTTTTGATATCGCTTATGTAGTCCTTCGAATGGACCAAAGATAATTCTTCTATCGTTGCGTTCCTTCCCTTTGTGGCATAAAGAAATTATGAATTATTGTTATTATATATTATTATAAATTATTTATATACAATACATCCTGTTCTTCTTCTATAAGATTTTTATAACTTTCATTCATATAAGTTAGAATTTTCTATTAAATTTAAAATAAAATAAAATAGTTCTTTAAAATAAAATAGATTATGTTAACTTAAATAATTTATATAACTATATAGATAAAATTAAATTTATATTAAATAAAATATGTATACATATGTATCGTCATACTTGTAATAAATGGCATCGTTGTAACAAATCATGTTCTTCGTGATTTTTATAAATGCTGGAAATGCGACTTGGTTTCTCCGGATGAGAGTTGTCAGAAATGTTGCAATGTTTCTGCATCTTTTCATCGTAGACGATACATACTTTATGAGGTGCTTTACGCAAGTTTGTTACTGCAAAAATAATAAATTTTTAATAATAATTAATAAACATTAAACAATTTTTAATATATATTTTTGTAAACAACTTTATATATAAATCATACTAGTTCCTTTTTACTATAAAAATCTTTATCTAATAAACCGTTCGAAATTATTTTTAACAATGTATTCTTGTTTTTGATAAGTTTAAAAGCTTTTAATGAAACATAATAAAAATTTCTATTATAATAGAATAAAATTTAATAACAAGCCAAAATGTTAGAATTAATATCAAAGAATCAGTGCGGAACTTGCATTAAGTATCGCAAGTAGCAAGTAAATCATACATTACGATTTATTTAACTATTCCTACGTGATTTGCTTCAAATAGAGCAAATTTTTAATACTTACATTGTACCAATTCGTTCAATTTTTTCTCCACGGCTTCCAATGTTTCTTTGTTTTGTACAGGATAACAATTTCGAGTTTCATATTTGTCTAATTTAACTTCATTACCTCTGAAAAAGGAGGAAAAACAAGTACAATTTGTAAAATATGTTAATATAATTTAAAACATTATATAATTTAAATAATTATAACAGATATGATCAAATAAAAATAATTAATACAATTAAGGTATAAAACATAATTTAATAATGGTCTAAAAATACATGCAATTTATTTCATAAAATATATCACAAATGTAATATATAATAGAAATTTTTTAAATTATACTATAATCAATCATATATATGCGTGTGTTTACTTGCACACGTGTATAAATATTCAAGTAATATATAAATCGGATGTCTGTAGTTGCTTACTTGTACGTAATCGTAACTACATGCCGATTAGCAATCTCCTCCTTATTGTGCGTTACACTATTAATACTGTGTGTATCTTGGTATTGATAACACTTCCAATATGGTTTATGTGCGTAGATTGCATTCAGGATAGTACAACGTATGCTGAAACAATAAAAGGCTAAATAGAGAGTGAAAGAGAAGATATTTTATTCTTAATATTGGAATAATAAAAATAAATAATGCAATAGATATATTAACACTAAATTTACCTTAATGATGGTAAATCAAGTGTTTGCAAAGTTGGACATGGATCGCCTAATAAAGTTCTTAAAGTCAATGCTGCACTTTCCGCTAATGATTTCAGACAATAACCACCCTATGTATTAGAATATTGCGTTTAATATTTATATAATATATAATTAAAGAGATGTAAACATATATTTAAAGATTCTTTACCTCTAAAATCACAGCGACTTTTCCATTTGCCAAACTTAATAACGATGATAGTAAATGTGAATAACATGCCGGAGTTATTAACATTTCACCCTGTATGTTAATAGAAAATATTAATTATTAAATGGATTCTAGGATACATTGTATAGATACTTAGTAACAGCAATAAATTATATTATTAAACAAATAAATTATTATAATTTAAATAATTATTAATAAGTGAAATAGGATCGAAAGTATAGATGTTTAGTTTAAATAATATAATAAATATAAGTAATGATAAAATAACATTTCTAATTAATATTAATATATTAGAATAAATATAGATACTAATCAATATTATTATATATTGCCTCATATTTATTTTTCCTTTTTTTCTGCTTTCTTTCACCTTTTTAAATATTTTAAATTAATTAAATTATATAAAATTTGTAGTAAAATATATAAATACAAAAAGAAAAGGTAACACTTAAAAAAACTTTTTAAATATATATTAAGTAAAAATGTTGATAAAAAAACAAATACAATGACACGAGTGCTATGTATAACTATGTACTAATAACACAATAAAAAAATATTATAACCTTTTCATCACCCAATGCAGCATCAAAACCAGCAGAAACAAGGATGAGGTCTGGGCAAAACTAAAGAAGAAATAAAAAATAATAAATATGTGCAAATTTACCTCTGGACAACCCAGAGCCGCATCGTAACCTGCTGATACTATTATCAAATCCGGTTGAAACTACAATGTTAATACTCTCATTAAAAAATTAATTTAAATTAATCAATTATTTATTATATATATTAATAAAAGATAAGGTATTACGTACTTCATAAGCCATTGGTAATAAAACTTGTTGGAAGATTGCAATGTAATCGGCGTTAGTCATGCCAGTTTTATTTAAAGGTATATTAAAGTTGAAACCTTCTCCAAGATCCTCCCCGATATAGTGAAAATCAGATTCTCTCAAGTTAGGCCAAAATTCGCCATGTTCATAACGATGTATCGAAAAGTAAACTACACTGTAATGAAATTTAAAAGTAATTATTAATTAATTCTCGTGAAGCAAACAAAACTGTTTTGAAGAAAATAGAAAATAATTTTAAAGAAAAATAAAAAAAAAGATAAATATACCGTGGATCATTATAAAACATTTGTTGCGTCGATTGCCCATGATGAACATCCCAATCTACAATTAAAATCCTATTCGCCAAACCAGAACTCAGAGCTTTTTCTGCTGCCAGAGCTACATTATTGAAAAAACAATAACCGCAGTATTCTGATTTCATTGCGTGATGACCAGGTGGTCTGAAAGAATGTAACAATTTACTAAATTATTTCTTTCTCCAAATATTAATTATTTCATAATTATTATTATTATTAATGTAAAGTAAGTTAATTAAATTAAGTTAATCCAAAATTTATTTTTAAATTAAATAAAAAAAAATAAATCGCTAAAGGTAAAATTAATCACATAAAATAAGTAAATATCAATATTTTGTAAAGATCTTTATTGACCTACCTGATAATAGCCATGCCATTTTGTATCTCGCCTTTACAAATACTTTCCACTAAATTGATCGTCGAACCCACGGCTAGCAGAGACAATCTATACGTAGACTAAAAATAAAATAGGTCTTGAATGTTCTTTTAAGATATATTTGAGATATATTTAATGTTTTTGATATAGTTGAGAAATTATATTGATTTAAAAGGTCAAATTTATTGCGTTATTTATTTTTATTGCTACTTAGACTTTTTTCTACTAGAAAAAATGTAGAATTATATTATATATCTGCACATACCGGGTGGATAAAGACACAATCGTATTTGGATGACAGCAACTCTAAATTTTCAGAATCCATAGAACCGTCCGTCGCCTTCAAAATATCAATCTGTTTCTGACTGTGCTTACTTAGAAGTTCGTTCTCTGTGGCACGTCTCGGTTCGACGAACTTGCATCTCTGCACCAAGCCTAGTTCCTCACATCTCTGCAAAACTCGTGTAAATCTGGCTGGACATTCGGGATAATTTGGATCCCAGAGGCACTCGTGTTCAGCCATGCTTCGATCAAATACGAGGCCAGTCTCCTTTCGCACTGCTTTATATGCATCAATTGTTCTCTGATATATATCTGGTACAAAGGTGTTGTTAGATCTTTTATCTGATAGTGTCTTTCGTTTCGCTGCCTCTTGTTTGGCAGCCAACAATGCAGCTGATGGGCGAACCTGTCATCAGGATTATCATCAGAATACTGTGTATCACATAGATTTTAAGATATTTCAAAACAACATTAAAAAAATCTTTTTAATCATTATTCTATTATATATTCAAACTTAGATTGATACTTTTGCAAACTTTTAAGATATGCGCAATTTTTAACAATGCAATAAGTCATATAAATATATATAATATTTACAGTTTTTGATTTCCCAGACTTCTTTGTTTTCTTGGTATTCATGAACATATTTACAGCAATTTTTTGGCACTTGTGAGAATTTTCAATCACTTTTATTAGCTCGATCTCGCTGTCTGCTAATTGCTTAGCAGCAGTGAATAGATCTAGATTCACCGTAGATTCGGTCTGAAAAATTATCTTATTAGCAAATAATTTAAAAAGACACAATTTAACAAGATACAATTATAAGTTATTATCAGTTATAATCAATATAAATAATATTGCAGTGTACAGAAATTTCAAGGTAAAGACAAAGTTGCAGTAGCTGCAAGAAAAAGAAATAAAAAATGGACTTGTTCCTAATTTTTATTTGAAAAAAATGGTTCTTAAAATCTCCGTCAAGAAATCTGCAATCAAATAACTAAGCTTTCCAATTAGTGTAAGTTGACAAAGATAATTCTAACAGGTGAAGAAAGAGGTGGAATAGACTTGCTAATTTTTGTTGAATAAAACTGTTTTCTCCAGAATCGATTTTTGATCGACGACACTAAGATCTATGACAATAAATGTAAAACTTGTCACAAAGAAGCTATTGGTCAAAGTGCAGATGTGTGGTGAACGTACTATGCCCTTCTATGGATATACAATGTGATAGGTGTATCCCTCCCCAACATGTATTATCATCTTGCATTTAACAATCAGTGATGATAAGACAACTGCGCAGAAAGTTGTTTGTATGATGATAAGAGACCTTACCATTTGTTTAATATTTCTTAGCAGAATTTAGTAAATGTCGAAACGATACATCTTAGATAAACATTGGTTCATCGGAGGTGTAACACAGGTTACATATTTCGATTTTTTTCCCTCGAAATCGAATTAACACGGTCTAAGGGTAAAATGTTTTAAATCCATTCGCATCGCTTCGTTTGCACTCCTATTTTCCTTGTTTACGTCCGTCGATATCTCTGTATTTATCTTTGACGGAAGACAGCGGCATATACACTCGATGTCAAGATGGTTGTGATACGCAGCTATTGTGTTTAGGCCTTTAGTAGCAATTTAACCTATTGGGTATTGTTGCCATGTGTTTACCTCACTTATTTCGTTAAAGTTTAACGTGGTTTGCTCCAGTATTAATAAAAGCAGATAAATAAATCCAGATAAAGACAAAATTTCTTTTCGATGTAAATACTTCCGTTTATAAAATGTTTTGTCAAAAATTACGTGCGACAATCAAATTTAAAAACATTATAGGTTATATTAATGAGTTAAATCATCTTATCGTATCAAAACAATGTACGTAAAATAACGAATAAGTATTCTGTATTTTATACCATATTTGATTATGTTCTTCCTCTTTCTTTCTTTTTTCTGATTGTTTTAGAAAATAAAATTTTTTTTTTTAATCTTTAGAGTATGTATAAACACACTATAGATTAAAAAATTTATAAACACTAAAAATATAAAATTTAATAAAAGAAGCATTATATAGTAATTAAGAAACAAATAATTATTATACGAAGAGGGATTTAATAATATATTGATTACAGCCAACAATAAGTATTTGCAGTGCAGATTGCAACTCTCGGTTAGCAGTTTTTGTACAGAGAAGCTTCCAAAGAGTGCCAATATCTTTGGGGATATTTCGGGCAGGAAATTTGAGCATGTCGCAATGGACGAAGCCGAACAAGAAGAGGAGAAATTTCAGGATACGGAAGTGTGCGTTCCGCGTCGACTGAAGCCAAGCATGGGCCAGTACGCAAAGATGATCAAGTTGCATACATCTAAAAATGATTTGAATTCCGCTTTGAAAGTGCTCGACTTGTTGAAAGAAAACCGCGACAAACCTACAATGTATTTGTATAATCTTCTGTTATACTCACTTGCTAAGCAGGGCGACATCAAGAGATGCTTCAAATTGTACAACAAGGCAAAGAAGCATGGATTGAAGCCAAATGCAGCGACCTACACCAGTTTGTTTAATGCATGTGCTTTAGCTAACAATAAAGCAGTAGCTTTGGAGCATTTGAATAATTTGCGACAGTCGCTTTATGAACAGCAATTTCCATTGAATGAAACACACTACAACGCTATGGTGAAGGCATATAGTTGGCATGGTCACATCGTCGAAGCTTTTCAATTGGCAGATGAGATGAGGGACAGACGTATTCCTATCGGGGAAAGCACGTATAACTCACTGTTCCACGGAGCAATTTCTGACAAGGAGGCTGGTTTGCGTCACGCTCTGATTGTGTGGCATTTAATGCACCTGGAGAATGTCAAACCAACTTTGATGACTTATAATCTTCTCTTGAGAGCGATCAGAGACACCAATTTGGGAAATTTAAAGCCTGATGATGTCCTTCTCTCAGGATTGGATCAGACTAGGATTTCATTGATAGAAGGCGAAAGGCCAGATCTGTTGGCCTCACCGCCTGTTTTGAGCACACTTTTACCACTAGGAAAGGAACAGAATATGCAATGTGATACTGATGCAAGTATACAGAAAAGATCGGTAAATTTGAATGATGTGTTAGTCAATAATCGTCTGATTTTATTCGGTGGTCTAGAAGAATTTCTGAATCGAATGTTTAACAACGATGTTAAACCCACCGCGAAAACTATTACGCTACTTCTGGATTTAATTCCGAACTCCGTACCCGCTGAGAATCTGCTCATAAAGATTGCAGATGAGAAAAATATTGAACTGGATATTGATTTCTTTAATATGCTCATTAAAAGACGAAGCATGCGACTCGATTACAAAGCTGCAAAGGTAAGTGTTAGAGATTTCTGAGCTATTCGAATGTCAGATATGATTTGATAATTTTAGGAAGTCGTAAGCATAGCGGAGAAGAAAAGCCTCTCTCCAAACGTAATGACATTTGGGGTTTTGGCACTTGGTTGTCAAAAATGCAGTGAAGCCAAAGAGTTCCTGGAAGGAATAGAGGCCTTTGGCTATAAACCCAATTCTGTAATTATGGGTACTCTTATCGATACAGCTTGCTATAAAAAAGATTTCGAATATTTGTTGTTTGTAATGAATTATATGATGAGATACAACATAAAACCCACTGAGCAAACCATCAAATGTCTAGAGGAGTTTTCGAAAGGATTATCGAAGATAAAGAAACCGACAGTACGTTAATCAAATTGTTATGCTTCTTCTATGGCTATTATTAGAATTAATTCTTAAATGGAAGATGTATACATTCAAATTTATACATGTATAACATTTTTTTCAGGGAAAATACAGATTTCGAAAACTAAAGCGTTTAGAAGAAAATATGGAGAAATTTGAACAGCAATATCCTAAATGGCAAAAGACGATAAAATAATAATTCATTACGAGATATTATTTCTGTAAAATATAGATTTCCAAGAAAAATTTATATATTGTTGCTGGTATAATTGATATGTCTTGTAAATATACACATGTATGAAATGAAGGAGACAGTCGGTAATAAATTAACGAAGGTACGTAGGACGAATTTCTTGGGTCCAAGGTCGACTTCTAGTACTGCTGCTGATAACACGCGATGGGCACGTTCCACGAATGTTGAGTTTATTGTATCCGGTAGGACCGGTTGGCTGAGCTCCGCAAGTTTCTAGCGCCACAAATTCGTCCACGTGAAGAGATGGTGGCCTTGAGGTATTAGGCGGCCTTGATCGGAAAGGATCGGATCCTCTACCCACCCCTCCGCCGACTGGACCACCTCGTAGGGAATTGGCAAACTGTGTCCGACCTCGCACTGGCGTTACTAAAAAAATAGAAAATTGTTAATCTTTAATCAGAAGCTACATAATTGAATACAAAGAATTAAATATTGTTCATTTTACTTTTAAAAAATATCTTAATATTTTTAGTATGGAGAAATAAGGAGCAAAAATCATCTAATACATTTTTAATGATCTTACCAAATGGCTGTTTCGACTTTGCCATTGGAGAAATTTGTTTTTCTGCTCTGTTTTCCTGTTCTTCATCTTGGGGTTTTGATTGCAGAGGTTGAGTGGTGTCATCAGGAGGTATTTTAGAACATAAGTTTTGCGCCTCTGCTAACAGATTAAAGTCAGCAGGTAATAGTTCAGTGGCGAGTGCTAACAAGTCTACTGTATCTTCGGTTTGTGTCTGATTGGTGAATGAAAACTTTTTGGGTCGAGCTGGGCTATTATTATTCGTACAAAGACATCTTTGTGAGAATTGGTTCAATAGTGCTTCCGGCGTTGGCAACAGAGGCTCTAACATCTCCGGGATAGGTTCTTTCTCTTCTCTCTCTTCAGCAGCTTTTAAAATTTCTGTCAACTCTTCTGCGCGTTTCAATTTCTCTAAGGGATGATCGTTCTTCTCCCAAGATATTAAGAATGCCAATTGCTGTGCGCGCAGATGCAAAGTTCTCGCTTCCGAGTCGGAGGCGATCAAGTTCTCCAAGAAAGTCACGGTCAAATCCACAATAAAATTTGTTTCGGATTCCTCTAAACTGGACACGTGGTCTAGTAACGCGCGCAAGGCGCCGGGATTGTTTTCCAAGCAGCTCTTTACATGATACAGACCATAATTGTGGTTGCTGAGGGACAAGAGAATGTGCAATGTACTTTCTATCACATCCAACGGGAACTTTGTGCTAATTGCTAGGATATCAATTAGAGCCGCGAGGATAGATAAAAGAGGTTCCTTGCTAGGCACTGAATGCGTCAGTTTCTTCTCCAAAGGTTCGTTGTCCTCTTGTACCAAACTGAGGCTGCAGTTACACATAGTTTCGAAGATGCTTAGGATTTCGTATTGTACATTAACATCACTACTACTTTTCAGAGTAGAGCACATCATCTCGATGACCGGCGGATACTTTTGATCGGATTTTACTTGTGCTCTGGACGCCGGACTGGTCAAAGTCAGCAAAGTAGCCTTCATAGGTGCATGTCTAGCCAGATCGCTGATTAGAGCGAGAATAGGAACGTTGTTTTCTAGAGGAGTGGCTGCTAAAATACCATCTAAAAGACACCTTCCAACCAAAAGAGCTGTCGGTGCTGCTAGGTCGCTTAGTTGCTTGCAAACTGTCGATAAAAGAAGCAAGACGTCTCCGTTCCAACTCGTACAGAGTAGCCGAAGAGTTTCAGTGAGATTTGCGGCCTGAGCTTGAAGATGTGCTGACCAGAGTTTCCTTAAACCCAGAATCCTTGTAGAGTCTTCAGTAGTGGTCTCTTTCGGTGTTAGGACAGGTGGTAGTAGACGAGCTAGCAGCTTTAGACCCGGCAAAAAGTTGCAAGGGCGGAGGGAGATCATCTTTAGAACTTCGCCCAGCATCTGAGTCCACAGCGATTTGGCCACGTTGCCAGAACCGTCGGAATCGACGGCCTGGGTGAAGACGAGAAGCGTTCCCACAATTTCTTCGGAGAGAGTCTGCACCATTAAGTTAGACGGAATGGCTTCGCTCAAAGAGTAGACTCCGAGCAATGGAACGACGGCCGTAAGATCTTTAAAGTCCGTCGCCATGCATTTGACGAGTCTCTCGAGCAACGCCTTAGTCAGCTTTACGCAAGGAAGCAATAAGGCAATTAACGCCATTCCTCTGCGACCAGTTAGAGCAGCACGATGAAGGAACGGTTGCTCATAGAATTCAGACACATTTGCCATTACAGCAACCAGAGCGGTGAGGCCGTCAGCAGCGAATAGTTGGGTCAGAGCGTTCCTGTATTTGAGTTCGATATATGGCTCCAAAGGATCGATGTCGTTATTTGATGGGAAGATGAGATAATGCAGGATTCTACAGGCGGTGATTAACTGACCGGGAAGTGATGCAGCCTTTTCAGCACTTTTCCTAATAATAGTCACCAATAGGGAGACATCACAGTAATCCCAATGAGAAGTTTGAGCCGCGACTGTCAAGTATGATATCACATCTCTGAGGATGACATGTTCACGAGCTTTGTCCAGTATTAATTCCGCACGATTCTGGAAGATCTCTACTCTGTCGGAATAACGGACAACCGCGGAGATCACCTCAGCGGCGAATTCGCAGAGATTAGAGTCTGACAAAAAAGGGATCAGAATATCTATAAAGTCCTCCAAGGGCAGAATCGTGAGAATAGCACGCAAACCGTCTGGAAAAATGAGGAAGGAGTGCAATCTCTTCAAAATCGTCCAGTCGGAAGTTTGTTTCAAGTGAATCAGGCACTGCGCGATTTGTAGACGCCATGCTAGAATGCGTCCGGCACCTGGTAGCTCGTATCTTAGAGCTTTCAGTATCAGTCGAACTACTTCGACTTCCTTCAACAAATAGAAGAGGCCCTCCTTAGTATTGGACAGATGCAAGAGGAAGCGACGGATTAACTTGATCATTTGCAAATCGCAATTGGGAGAAGATAACTTCAGTAGAAGATGATGGGCCAGTTTATGGTGTTCGAAATAAGCAATCAGATGAGCGCGAGGATTGCGCGTATGCTCTCGTTCGAATTCCATCTGAGCAAAGGCTGGCAATTGGCGTTTAGGTTGCGCCATCAACGTCGGAGCGTATACGTAAGCATTCATTAGCTCTGCTAAACCAAATTCATCGAGATTCTTGATCTCTTCTAGATATTCGTACACATGGACTTTGCGGAAAAGTGAGCTGAGGGCGTATTTGAGCCTAGCAAGTTTTGCCGTGTCCAGCATCGTTATTGAATTTCTATACAGATTGTTCCTTAGAAACTCCTGCACGATTATCGGGCTGATCAATGCAGCATCGAGGGCTCGCAAAGCGGAAAGTTTTACCGGTAACGCCACGTTCTCACGCATACAAAGGGATAGCAATTTGTATGGGGCTTCAACCTTCAACAGAATTACTGGGCCCTTTGATAATCGACAGAGAGCCTCCGCCAAGCGAACCCCCACCTTCACGTGACGCACTTTATACGCTGGTTGCGGTTGAGCCCTGGCGAGTTCCATATCTAAACCGGCATTGACAATATCAGTCAAGTCATTGATATCATTTACGTCGGAATCAAACGGACCCAATATGGCGCATAAAGTCTCGCAATTGTGAACGAACGTTTCCTTCTCCTGACCGGACGCATTGTGAAAATGCGAGACCGATTTGGAGAGGGACTGTAGAATCTCTCTGATCTTCAATAAAGTCTCATGGTTCACGTAAGTGTTTTCAAAGTCTTCTGGCTTTTCCAAACTTAACAAATCGGGTGGCGTCATTGCATAGATTTCATCCATCTGCGATGCTTCACACTCAAATTCGGTTGTAGACGGAACATCGTCCGTTATTATGTCCTCGTCCGACAATATCGGTTCGAAAGGCTCGCCAGTTTCCGGTTCGCCAGTTTCTTGTTGTTCCGCTTCTTCTTCTTCGGCGGAGATCGACTCGGGACTCAGAGAAATAAGAGATTCGATAGGAGGAGACAAAGGTCGTTTTGACGATTTTTCGCCTGCATTGGACGTCTCTTCTTCCCATCTCGATTCTGTCTTTCCTGTGTCTGATGTAGACGTCCGGCACGGTTCCACCACCTGGATCGGTTGTGGCGATGGAGTTGCCGTTACGCATGTTTCCTGCTGAGTTCAAGTATGAATTTAGATGAAAGTTGAATTATATTAAAAAGATAATGTATAAGAAAAAAATGTATAATTATATTACTATTCTATAATTATCAGCTCAATATGTTGCCAGAATCAAATATATCACAAACGACAATTATTATATTATACGACAAAATTACAAATTGTATCGAAATCGGAAAATGTCTAAAGACATCTAAAGTATGCAATGTCTCTCTACATTTTCTGGATAATCCTTTGGATATTTTTATTGTTTGGAATTTTTAATGAAATAGACATTATTATTATAATATCAACAAGCAGATTTCCTCACCGATAAATTCGTTTGATGCTGATTCTCGTAATACCATTCGGACTGTTGTTCGGAAGAAATTTGTACAGCACTTTCAGGATTTTCTTCTATGGAGCTGACGCAAGCGGTGGAACCAGCTGCCGAACTGATGACTTCCTGAGGATTGTTTAGTGATTTGGTCAAAGTACCATACACCGCTAACGTTATGGTGGTATACCATCCTCTCAGCACCAACCCATCCGTTGGTATTTGCTTCCGTTCGGATTCCAGTTGAATATGGATATTCTGCTTGTATTCTAAACCACCTAAAAATTCAAAGGTAGAGGCTCCAGGTTTGCTGAGATCGTTCACGAAAAACTCGATCTCAAATTGAGAAGGATTGGTCGCTCTAAAAAAAAGAATTAGTTTTCTTTGAATCTCTTAAAAGTTTGAATGCTAGTATCATTTAATCGCAGGAATTGCTCCTGCAATTCTTAGTGCCAAGAACAAAGAGTGATTACCCAAGTCTCACTCCTCCTGGAAAGTCTGCCTGTACTCTGGCACCTAATGGAATTATTCTCACTTCGCTAATATAAACAGGCTTGGGAAATTGAACCAGGTCCAAATTCAATTCCTGAAAACATAATTTTGTTATTTAATGTATTATAAGAACTTAAAAAAAGAAAGGTTCTTGAAATTATGTTCTTACATAAAATCTTGTAAGTAAAGTGAAAATCTGGAAATTTCTGAGCAGTTTATTTCTAAGTTTAGTACAATATTTTGAAAAAAAATTAAATTCTTTAAGAATTAACATTTTATTATATACACAACATATAAAAATAAAAAATAAAATTGACAAATAATAATTCTAACCTTAAAAAAATAATTTTCGAATATAAATAACAGTATCGAAAAAAAGTCTCTTTTACACAAATCTATATTCTCTTCGTGTAGCAATTACAAACATAAACTTTCACAAACTTGATGAGAAATATTCTCTTTTCAATAATAATCATAACCTCAAAAGCATATTTGAAGCATGCGGTTAAGCATTATAATGCGATTATAATAGGAAGCAAAGCTTCTTTTTCATTAGTTTTACTTTAATGGGTCATCAGAGTAAATTTTAACACAAAATCCTCAGATTTAATTAATTGTTATTAAATTGATATAAACAAACCTCAGAAATGTCGTGGGAAAATGTATCGAAGAACAACAATTCAGTGTTATCCATGTCTTACGAATAACTTTCGGATAACATAATACATTAATTTTTTATAAAAAACCGAGTATTTAGTCTACTTTTCATTTTACCCATTTATATATTCCCTTTTTCCGTTTTGTATATATACATTAAACTAGCACATCCATCTGTGTCAAATGTCTTCTTGTAATTTATAACATAACGTAATATTTTATGATACGTGTTATATAATAAATATTACACAATATCTTGTTATATTTTTATTGATATTGAAAACTGTTTTAAACTACACCATACAGGATATATTCCAAAATACAGCTGTCCAAAATACAACGACAGTACTTGCTTGCGTTCCAAAAATCATTATATTGTAAGTTAATACAATTATTACTGCTTTTAAGGAATGGGTAGTTTACGATTGATTTCACAATGTAGATTTATTCTTCTTTAAGATTTGTTTGAATTGCTTGAGATTTCTAAATATTTTTACATTAAAGCGAGATAAATCTATTATAGAAATTATTGTATAAATTTGTATACCCAAATATTGGAGAGAGAGAGAAAGTGACACAGTATTTTCTGATTGGTTCATTGTGGGAAGAAAGCACCAAATCATCTGTCGTTGTGAGTGGTTATAGATTAAAGTCACTAAATTTTGTAAATCTGGTGATTTTAGTTATAGATCCGTACGGGGTGCCTTTATCCGAAAAGAAATGCGACCTATCTCAAGTCTTTCTTTGGTTTGAGGTGGAAAATATGGCAGCACCCATAGAGCACGTGTGCGGATAAATACACGAGTAAACATATGAGGATGGATGCGGCAAGTAAGCCAAAGAAAGCACGCAAGCGAACCTCAAGAAATGAGAATAAAACGTCGATAAAAAAGACAAAGCTCAACGGCTCTCTCGAGGAAGTTCTTGAAAGTGACGTAGCACAAGAAAATGTAAAATCTGATAAAAATGACACAAAGGACGAGCCTGCTTGCAACGACAGTCAAGATATATTTAATGGACAATGTCTGAGAACACTCTTTTCTTCCTCCACCGACTTGACCGTGCTAAGGAAGTTCGTGACGATATGCAACGAGAACAAGGAGAAGGATATTGCGGCAGAGTATCTGTTCGCCGGTGGCAGTGTTCTCGAAGTTCTGAGACTTTTAGAGTCTTCTGACAAGAAGAATACTGCCAATGCTACCACTATATTCTCTGCCGTTCATATTCTACTCATGAGGTACGAGATACTGAAACAACATGCTTGAGAATCCACATCTTTACTTCATTCAAGTAAATTTTTCTGCTTGTAGGGTCTTAAAGGAGTCAAGCAGCTTTCAGCATCGAAATAGTGCGATAGAAGCTTGTCGTTACTTGCTGAATTCATATATGTCCATTGTGCACTCTATGCTTTCGACTCAGAATGTTAAACAACGTAAGGTGGTGTTGAGATTGCTAGCAGCGATAGCGTCCCTGGATAACAGTTTATCCAGGGAGCTGCTCATCCATCTGTCACTACAACAGCAAACGTTAGAGAGTTTAGTGCAATACACTAAGCCTACAGATTCTCAAAGTGTTAGAACATGCTTCATTCACTTTGTTCTTGCTTTCCTTGTGGAAAAAAACACATTGGTGATCAGAACGCTCTTAGACAAGCATAATTTGCTCTGCTGTATCTTCTCAGATTTGCTATACGATTCGAAAGACGTTGTCACCTTGGTTCTGACCACTGTGAAGAAATACGTGCTGAAGAATATTGGCATTAGTAAAACGACAAAGCTGCATGTATTTTCTGTGCCTATTGTATTGAATCTGATATCATTGTACAACTGGAAAGGCCCGAACAACTGGTCCAAAAACAAAACTCATATTTCCGATGAGAGTGAGAACTTTCTAGCAGACAAAGAAGTAATTGTCATCATCTCTTTATTTATAAATTATGATTATTCTTACTATAATTATTATAAATTATGATTGTTTATACGTTTAATTGTAATATCGATCTTTTTATTGTATAACAAAAAGATTATTTAAATGAATAAAAATAGATACAAATTTATTTAATATTAAAATGCTAATTCTCTTATATACTTATTCTTAACTTATTAGTACGTTTAAATTGGATATCGAAATCCTTTTTAAGTGTATAAAAACAAAAAGAGTATTTAAATGACTCACCCTTACTCCCCCGTTCATTTCATCTTACTGCCCATACCATCCAACGTTTGTATAACTTCACTACTGTTGCCCCACGGGACATCCCCCAACAAGTATATTTTTTTAAAATTGAGGACCGATATTATTAAAAATAATAAACTTTAATATTTTATAATATTAATTCATGGCTATCGAGTTTTTTGTTATTGCTTTTTTTTAATTCTTTGTTGTAATTTAGGTCATCAATGACATAGTTCATGAGTTTTTAATTACTTTGTTAACGTCACATCGTTATGGACTCATTTTCCATGACGGAACACTGGGTGGTTCACGAAGTAAGCATAATCAGCTGGTACATACAGTCCTTCAGAACTTGGAGAAACCTTGGGAACATGAAAAGCCATCAGATCTGATTGTTAGGATAATGGGTGCCTGCCCGGATTTAATTCGTTCGCAATACAATGCCATCGAGTCGTTTCTTGAACCAAGAGTATCACCCAAATGGAATTGTCTTCTTAAATTTATAGGGAAGGTGAGAGATACTTTTGCGCTGTATTATTGTTTTATTCACCATCTTTTTTTTTGGTTTATCATATTTTTTTTCACAGATAGTGAAATCAGTCGACCCGGTTAATTGTATCAAAATTTGCGCTGCAGAACTGAAGGCGAACAATTTGATAAGTGCATTACTTTCTCTGGCAGTTCCAAACATGATCGTAAAAGTTGCTATCTTACCAGGTTTAGATCACGATAGTCTCTCTGTTAGACACGAGGCTTTATCTCTTCTCCTAATAATGGCTGAACAGTTGAAAGCTATTTCTTTAACTACAAAAGAATTCTATAAAACATCCACAATCCAAAATCAGATAACGGATTTTATTTTAAAGACTATCCCCACTTTGCCAGATTCTGCCCCTCGCCTTGCGATATACCTTCCTTTCTCTCTCCTCACCCCGATTACGTCCTGCGTCAGTCGGCCATCCTGACGCTCCTCCCACGCTCGAAGGCTGTTGCACTTTATCGAGCCCTCCTCACTAGAGCGTGTCGTCTTCGACCATTTCTCATGCTGCCATCCAAGGCTTCCGGCCCGTTCCACCGAGTCGCACCCTGATACCGGCATGTGTTACTCTCATTGCTATTATTTCCTAGCTGCGCGTCTCTATAATCTTCCTATTACCCGCTCTTCCTTCTCCCCTTTCCTTGAACCTTTTCCCTACGTCCCTCCGTCGTGTAACTTTCCGGGGTTATCTGGCGTCTCCTGAGAAGACAAGAGTCTCCACGTTTATTTTCTCTTATTTATTCACTTTCACATCTCATTCGCACTTCGCCAACATTGGTCGCGACGCCTGACAACACAAATTCGTATTCGATATTCCATCCGATATTGTCTTCTTGCAAAGATGAAGATGAAGACGCAGACGACACCATATCTGAATAACATAAATCGGATAGAAAAACAAATATTAATACCATTGCAACAAAATAATGTCAAGTGTGTATTACTATAAAAAAAATTTAATTGTATGATATACCCATTTTTTATAAAACCAATTCAAAGAGTATAAATTATATTACTAGAAAAAGTCGGTCATCCTGATAAAGAATATACTGAAGCGTCTTTTCCGCAAGTTGTATTTCAATCAAGAAACAGTGTTTCGCATCAAGAGTACGTGCAATGGTGAAGCCTATATATAATATCTATAGTATATGTAATCTATAGTATCTATACGCGAGTTCTATATGACAGTTCGGTAATTATTTACTTTAGCAGAAGCAGCTCCGATGGTCTTGACCTTGACATATGTCAAGGACATGACCCTAAGTAACTTTTCCTTATAACTTAATTGGCATTCATTGTTTATTAAAAAGTTATAAACAAAAAAGTTTAGGAAATATAGCAGTTATTTTGAGTATTGAAAGGCATAAACATTTAATATGTATGTGGAAATAGTACAAATATTGGGGTGGAAAGGAGCGGAGAAATAGTGTATGGTGTCGCTTGCAAACCCATGTGGAACAAAACAATTATAAATCTCGTTTTGAGCTGGAGCAGGGGGTGGGAGTAGGGTGAATGTCAGTTCGCATGGATAATCGCAAACCCACAGTATACATATACAGTAGCGCAACTCTCCCCGATTCTGCGTGGCCAAAACGGAGTGCACATGCGCGAAATAAGTAAGTTCTTCTCTCTCGCTTACTCTTATTGTTTTCGTTCTGTCTCACACAAAATACCAGATTAAAAATGAGAGGATAGTTGATCTATATAAATATTATACAGATCCTCAATTTTCTTACAGGAAAAGCACTTTGATCTTAGCTCTGTTTTAGGTGTACGTGTGTATTGGCGTAACTAGAACATTGACAATTTTGAGGAAAAATGAGTGACAAAAAAAAATTCATATTGTGCAGTTCCTGGATGCAATAAACAAAATGTAAATTTGAAGAAATGCCATTTTCTTAAATTTTCAAAAGGAGCATGACAGGTATGATATCGCTTTAATTATTATCTTTCATATAAATTGTATTTCAATCTATCAACTATTCTTTTATATTATCTTTTATATTTATAATTATAAAATAAATAAGCATTTTATTTTCTTATTGATATATATGTATAATATATACAGTTGCAATGGGTGCGAGCATGTGGAAGACTGGATCTTGAACCAAAAGGTCCAGAATATGCTGCAAAAAATTGTCGTTTGTGCCACTTGCATTTTGAAAAAGAAGTACAATGTCAATAAAATCAGAGCTCGCCTTCACCCAGATGCCATACCAACAATATATAATATTCTGAGCCAACTTTAAAAAAAAGTGAGTTTACATATTTTTAAAAACCAGATTACTCTGTACGTGAAATTTGAAATAATCTGTTTACAACATTTAATATGTAACTAATAAAATAATTATTTTACAGTATAACTATTCCAAACATGGAGAAATATAATATGTAAATAATTACATCTATTAAAAAAAATAATAAATGCAGAATAATAAGAAAATAATTAAAATCTTTTTTTACAGAGATACACAAATTAATACAACACAGCATGTGGAAAATGAAAAAGATGAAACAACTGCTGTGAAAAACAAAAAGGATGAAGCGGACATAAACAGCAGGACATAATTATTGATGTTGACAGAACTAAACATCATTAAAAAATTGAACAAACACTCTAGAAGCGAAAAGAAATAGGTAAAAGCATATATTTCTATAAAATTTTATATATGTTTTTTTTCTATAAAATATAATCATAAATTTTATTATATTCTTTCTAATAGAAGTAATACATAATAGTCCTTTAATATAGAAAATATATTGTAAAATAAGTGACATTATATAGACATAATAGTTGCACATTTTGGCTCGATTCTTGAGTCGACGCCTACCGCTCTCCCACTACCGCGCGACTGCTAGCGGCCGAGCCGCCGACTCAGGAGCGTCCGTGTAACAAATAGGCTGACGATAAGCGGGCATCTTTCAGAAAATAAAATTTTCTTTGTTGTAGAAATAATATTTATTCTCACTGATTATAATTAAATATCAGTGAGAATAAATATTATTTCTCCAACAAAGAAAATTTTATTTTCTGAAAGGTGCCCGCTCATCGTCAGCCTATTTACACGGACGCTCCTGGGTCGGCGGCTTGGCCGCTAGCAGTCGCGCGGTAGTGGGAGAGCGGTAGGCGTCGACTCAAGAATCGAGCCAGAATGTGCAACTAACGCCGAGCACTGTTATATATTATTACTTTTTATTATATTGTACCTAATTTGAAATTACATAACTTATAATTATTTATTTCACTCATTATTTGTTTAATTATTACATTTTATTATAACTTCTTTAAAAATTAATATACAAAGATTTAATACTGCATGCATATGTACACGCACGCAATTGCAGATTTTACAAAAAGTGTTATTCATTTTGTAACATTTTGTTCAAAACGCTATAACTTTTTCAAAAAAAGTCGTAGAAAAATTTTAAAAATATGGATTTGTTTGGAAATGAATGAGCTTTAAAACGCATACGTTTTGATATCAATCAGTCAACTCTTCTGAGCCATGCAATAGTAAAAAAAAATTTTTTTCCCCATTTTTCCATGTCTACCTTCAATGTCTGCCATTTTGTCAATTTTGTTGTAATTCAATTTTTGTTAGTTTGAATTTCAAGAGAAATGTTCAAGCTTTAATTTAAGCTTTATTTCATCTGAATACGATGATTTTTCGATGAGTTGTCGCCATTGAAAGATGTTAAAAAATTTTATTAAAATTTAGTGGCCCGTTTTTTTTGCGGGTGAGTGTATATATATATAATATTTGATTCTTTTATTCTATTTTAATTAAATTGCA
>CABEGB010000826.1:0-201119 GCA_901521435.1 Crematogaster levior | reverse complement strand
ACTTCTACCAGCTCTCCAATTTTATATGAATCCATCATTTGCCTCGCATCAGTGGAGTGTCCAATATCCTCGAAAGATTCCGTAGCATCTCGTCCATTTTGCTCCACGAGTACCTCCTCACCACCAGGATGCTATTAACAAAAATTAACACATTAGTTTTAATTAAAAAAAAAAAAGAATTCTTTAAACACTCATGTTTTAAATGAGAAAACCTAAGATTTAGATTTTTATCGAATTTAATTCAAAGGTCAGTATCTAAGTTTCTCTTTTAATCGCGTGGGAGAAAAAAATATTAACCTCATGAAGAAACGGAGTGACGTTGTAGACGTTATTATGAATGACGATCCACGTATCCTTGGAGGTATTGGCATGCTTAGTTACTTCCGCCCGGGTGAAAAGCTTGCCGGTTGAAGTGGCAGCGGTGTCATCTTTAACATCCTTAGTTGCCATTTCGTCGGTCAAAGGTCCTTATCTTCTCTACACCAATTCTAATGAGACTCAGCAACCAAGTCGCAAGCACGTCGATTGACTCAGCGTTTTTCTTCTGCTACGTCACCAACACACGTAACCATCAACTGACGACTGGAGACGTTCACGAAAGGATGAACCTCAGTCACCAGCGTTATAATCAGCGTCCCCGATCAGGCGATTTTGTTATCGTCAGCCGCTGGTTGGCTTCGTGCTCGCGGTTCTGTTTTTGGAAGAACGGAAACTTGTACGATTTTCTTGAAGGTTGCGTTCAGATTTCCCACCCGGGTGCACTATAATACTAAAAATATTAGCATAGATTGTGTTTAGATTCCCCACCCGGGTGCACTATAATACTAGAAGTACTATAGCATACGTGACATGTACTATAACAACTTCTAGTGTTAGAAGTTGTTATAGGTTGCTTTCCTTTTAGAAGACACAAATTAACACAGATTAACACACTCGAGCACAGTTTGCCACAGTTAAATGGAACGCGATATACACGCAGTGTGTGTAGTGTGTACGAACTTTTAATACCTAGCCTAATAAGATTTACTTAAACTAGAGAGATTTCTCAAACTTTCTCAAACGATGTGTTTCCAAATTGTATAAATGTATGTATATATAATATGTACATTATAAATACTGTAAATATATTATATTATATTTATTATAAATATTTTAAAAAAATAGAGTTTTATTGTTATTACTGTATTTTCAAATGTAAGAAAAAATAATGATATAATTCCAAGGGCAATTAACAATTCGTTTTAAATAAACTAGAAAAATAGTAAACAAATTGAGAGTATGTACATATATTTTTATAATATAAATATTAATGTACTTAATCGTTATTTACGATTACAAAGTACATAATACTTACCATTGTAATCTTTTATTATTAATAATTATTATATTATTTTATTTTATTAATTATGAACACACATTTCACGTACAAAGTATGTTCATAGATTTGACACTGAGAGTGAATGCGTTCTAATATTGTTCAGAATCGGTCAGAAGCACACTCCGACTCTCCTCTCAAGCAGAGTCGAAAAGTGTCGATTGAGTTCGAATGAAATTGTAAATGGAAAGCGACGTGTGTCGATTTGTGTCAGAAGTGTCGACTGTGTTCTCTAAAAGGAAAGCAGCCATAGGCTGCGTTCCGATATTCACTGCCAGTACTGAAAATCTATAGTATACGTGACGTAAACTATAGATTTTTAGTACTAGCAGTGAATATTGGAACACAACCAGTACAGTCACGAAATTCGATTTGTTTCTTGACTCATTTCCGCGGAGCAAGGGGAATATGGTGAATATCCGTGGCGCAATCAAGCAGCAGCGAACCGCCCTTGATTTACGGATATTCTCCATATTCACTCATAAAAATTCAATAAAATTTCGTTCATTATTCCAATTAAATCTTTCTACTGGGTCAAACTGTGTTCAACTTTCTACTGTGTTAAAAACAAAAATTAAGTTGGCTGTACTAAAATATCGATCTTCTTCACTCCTATTTTGCTTCCACCGAAGTCTTCAATCCGATTCTACTTCGGTGCAGAACAAATTTATTATGCTGTTTCCACTGGAAGTGAAACAGGAATGAAGAAGATCGATGGGTGCGTTCAGCAGACTCAACAGTTGAGTAATTCTTTTTAATGCGTTAACATAATTGGTCTAAATTTCGGGATCTAACAGAAAGGACCAATAATCACTGATCGCTCACTGATCTGCTCTGCTGCTGAACGCAGCCGATATTTCAGTACAGCCAACTTAATTTTTGAATGAATACAATTTTATTAAATTATTTGAACGTGTTAAATATAAACCAGGTAATGTACAAATAGAGCTAGAATAGCCAATAATAAAAAGTATAGAGGTTAGCATTACCTACTTTCGACTGTTTCCACCGGCTAAACTTTAGTGTCAATTCGCTCCTACTCCGATTACCTTGGTGAATCGAAACGGGAGTGAAATGAGTTAGGCTGCTTTCACATGGAGCGTAACTTGCGTACGCGTAACCTACGCCAAACTCATCAACCAATCACATCGTTTTAGTTATCATACGCAAATTCATCTAGTTATTTAACGTAATGCCGATACGCCAAATTCAATTTTTTGCGTAAGCCGCCGAAAGTCTCATATAGGCATCAGTCAGATCAGTGTATTTGCGCGATTTGCATTGAAAAATGAACCAAATTCGGGTAACAAATTTTAACAAATTTTATATAAAATAAAAATTATCCATTCAATTTAGATGTAATTCATCGCTTGCACAATGTAACGAAATAATTTTAAGGTTATCTCTGGTTAAAAATATTTTCAGAATTTCTCATAATAATTTTTTAGATTTCTTTTTTTGAACTTTTCTGAAAGATGTGTCAGTTCTCATAGAAAATCTTAAAATTTTCTGAGAAAGTTTTAGAATTGTTATACGAATTGACGCATTTTTTAAAAATGTTCAGAAAAAGAAATCTAAAAATTGTTATGAGAAATTCTGAAAATAATATTCACCAAGTAAACCTTAAAATTATTTCGTTATATTGTGCAATGAATTATGTCTAATTGTAAGTATTGAATGAATATCTTATGACCCAGTGTGTCCAATCATTACTCTGTCATTTGCATGCTGGACGAGTTTGAGCAACCTGTTGTGACTTATGTATCTTTACTTACATATTTCTTTTTTAATACAGCACAAATGCGGATACTGTGGATGGCTTTTTAAATTTACCACAAACTTTGCTGAGCACGAGTGCTTCAAAGATTATATAGAAGAAAGAGATCACATCAATGTTGACGAGAACTATGTCGTTACAATAGGTATGATTACTATACATATCTTTTCACTCACTCATTTCAGTCTATTAAATAAATTAAATAATATAATTATTTAACAGTTAAAAACAATGCAATGGTTGACAAAAAAGAAAATTTAAACGAATGCTTAATTGAAGCAGTTAGAAGCAAACCTGGCTTATATGATCTTCGTGTACCTGCTTTAGAGAGGACAACGTTACGCAAAAAAGCATTATGGATAGAAGTGTCAAATATACTACAAGGTATATTTTATCATCTAGAAAAATATTTTCCTTATCTTATTGCATATATAAATAAATTTTAAAATAAATTATTTATCAAGGTTTCCTCAGTCCAGAAGAGGCTAAGGCTCGTTGGAAATATTTACGAGACAATTTTATAAAAGCTCGTAAGAAAGTTCGAGCGTATGTACCTAGCGGATCTAGCGCTAATGCCATTGAAAATAAATCAAAATTTCAATATTATGAGCTTATGGCTTTTCTAAACGATTCATTGCAAACACGGCCGTAAGTTCTTACTCTTTAATATTCTCATATATATTTCTATTATTCTGTCAGAAATTAAGAGAGTTTATCACATGTGTAATCCATTCATTATTATATTCTAGGACAGTGAGCTCGTTGACAGATGCTAGTGCTAAAAATAAAAATGATGAAGTAATTTCACTTGACACTGAAAACGAGCAACATGAAGATAATATTACAGCTGGGCCTTTAACAACTTTTCAAAGTTCGGATGACAATTCTCCTCAGACATCCTATGTTTCTTCACGAACATCTACACCTACATATATTTCTCCACGGACGTTCGACGATTCTATCGACATTCTTTCACAAACCACCACACCTACGAAAGATTTTTCATGTATTGAAAATAGAAGACCTACACAAACACGAGTTATAGGATCGAAACGTAGGTTTCTTTATATTTTTATTTATCAGTAGATGCATCCAGTACTATAACTGCTCACTGAGCGGCTAAAGGGCCAGTTTCACAAACGTAGGTTAACTTTAATCTTCGATTAAACTATATCTTTGTCTCTTTTCAAATACATTCTTAAAAAAAGACATATTATATAAAGACATTATAGTACTGGATGGACCCAGTGTTTCTTTTTCTTACTACTGAAATGATATTTTAATTTCCTAGAATTGGTACAAAAGTTTGATGATGAGCCGCCTGTTGTGAAAAGTAAGTACTTTTTATTTAAATTCCTTACATATTAATATGCCATAATAAAACATTCCCAGTATTAATATCTATTAATGTATTTTCCTTCATGTTTCAGAGAAAAAAAAAGATACTTCTTTGCAAACTTTAATAGAAGTCTTAAAAGAGCCAGTAACACAAACGATTGATCCGTTAGACGGATTTCTTGTCCGCTTGGGAGAAGGGATGCGCAAATTACCATACCGAGATAGAGCTCAACTAGAAATCCAGTTTTTAACATTGTTAGCTGAAAAGGAAGATCTTTGCCTCAATCTTGACAAATTAACGTAACCGTTCAATTATTATTACATACATACATACATTCACTTACACGTATACATTACCGGTGGGTGCTGGGACTGACACCCTTGGGTGGCAGAGTCCGCACCGGTAATGGTAATAATATATAAATACATATATATATATATATATATATTATATATATATATATATATATATATATACATACATATGTATACATACGTATATATATATATATATATATATATATATATATATATATATATATATATATATACATATATATATATATATATATGCACTATATAGTATATAAGATATTAACTACAGAATATATAAAAACTTTTTATTATTTTTTATATAAATAAATTTTATTTGTCAATTTAAATGTAATTTTATTTTTCAAAATATAAATGTATGTAATATAATAAAATAATATAAAAAATATATCTATGTGTAAGTAAATGTAAATAATTTATATATGTAAATGTAAATTAAGTTTACGCACAAAAGAATATCGGGCAATGTTACAAAAAGTTGAACATAGAATCTATAATTTCTCATAAGAGTGTGAAATAATCGTTACACGCGTATATTACATCCTGCACTATAAAAAAGGTTAATATTTTTTTAAATCGTGGATTTAAAATAAGACCTTGAAACAAAAAAATTTTAACTGGCATTCAAAATATATTATTAAAAATCATTGTTAAGGACTTTCTGCCACTGCCAAGGTACTGCTCCGCCGTTTTCAAAATATGACGCAAAATCATCCCGAATTTTGGAGACAAGTCGAGAGTGAGCGTTAGCTCTGCCAGCATTGTTAATTTCTTGCAATGCATCGTTAATCGAGACATCATTTCTGTCGATGCGAGTGTACCGCCTTTGGAAATTATGCAACTTATTTTCATTTTTTATAACAAAATTGTGTAAGCATGTAGTCGCTTGAACAATCTTTATTGCAGTGGAAATAGACGAGATTATCGGCCGCCGATAAATTCGCCATCGTGCTGCCATAATTCCAAATGAGCTTTCAACCACTCTTCTCGCTCGACTTAGACGATAATTGAATACCTTTTAAATAAAAAAATAAATTAAAATTCCCATCTCTTCCGATGCAAAATAATTATTAAAATAGTAAGAGATGAATAGATGTTAAAATTAAAAGTTTATTCTGATAAAAAATACAATATGAATATGTGAATACCTTTTTTTGCCGATTTAATCGGCCACATCGAGGATATGGTCGCATCATATATTGCTTCAGAGCGAAAGCCTCATCTGCCACTAATACATACGGTAAAAAGGATCCATTAAGTTCTACTGCACTCTGTTGCGGCAAATCCATTTCATTTTCTCAAATCCTTGACCAAATTTGGAGTTCACAAAGATACCTCCATCACTTTGTCTTCCCTGTGCTCCAATATCTACTAGTGTGAAGCAGTAATTGGCATCTGAAACTGCTAATAAGTTGATACTATGAGTCTTTTTATAGTTGAAATATATTGATCCACTATGAGGTGGTGCCTAAAAAATAAAGAAAAAAGTTGATCATAGATTAATTTTTTAGCACCTCTCAGTAAATAAATTTTGAAAGAGTAAATAAATTTTAAAAAAACTCACCTGAATCACAACATGCTTTCCATCTATTGCACCTATACAGTGTGGAAAATCCCATTTTTCCTCGAACTCATTTGCGATTCTCAACCAACTTTCTTTGTTTGGTACTGGTATAACATCTTTGTGGAGAGAATTCCACAATTCCTCGCATGTCTCAGAAACAATCTTTGAAACAGTGTTCACTCCAATCCTAAATGCATAGGATATTGAGACCATACTGTCACCAGAAGCTAAATAACGCAAACATACTAGAAGTCGTGTGCGAGCTGGAATTGGATCTCGAACAACAACTTGTTTTTCCAGAAGAGGCCCAATAATACTCAGTAAATGATCAAATAATTCTTTAGGCATTCGACAGTAATTGTAGAACATTTCTTGATCTTGTAACTCCATTTCTTTGATCAGATTAT
Source organism: Crematogaster levior (assembly GCA_901521435.1). Classification (NCBI taxonomy): domain Eukaryota; kingdom Metazoa; phylum Arthropoda; class Insecta; order Hymenoptera; family Formicidae; genus Crematogaster; species Crematogaster levior. The sequence goes on along the minus strand of CABEGB010000826.1, from coordinate 194,325 downwards.
CACTATCTCCTTGCATACATCTTCGCAATTGTGTAAATATTGGACGAACCCATATCCTCTTGCTTTTTCCTTCTTCATGCTCCTCTAGAAGTTTCCATATTGCAAGAAGTTTTAATATCTTCTGTTTTCCAATTTTACGGTGTTGAAACATTTGTTTCGTCTTTTTCCATCTTTGCAATTGTATACTAATAATTGCTAACATAAGATTGGAATCCATATTCAAGGGTAATTCCATAAACTCCTGAAAAACGAGTTTTTTAAAAATATACTTATCTAATAAAGATTAAAATAATAAAAATTAGAATATTTTATTTTTAATTAGTTAATCAAAATTAATAATTGTTATTATATATATATATATATATATATATATATATTAAACACTTTTGAGTATTTGATCGCGGAACTATATGTGTGAAACCTGTTAAAATATTATTTTCATTTATTTATATATATTTATATATTTTCTTATTTATTTATTATTATTTATTATTTGTATACTTTTTATTTATACACGCTGCACCTCATCCATTTACTTCACCATACATTACGTTTAACCATATGATTACGCACATTTATAAGTACTTAATTCACATGGCGCGTATTTAGCAATACGTCTAAATAATATTAACCAATAGAAAATCGATTTTAGTATTTCTGCTATGTTCTACAACAGAAAGTCTAATCTTTATTGGTTAAATTTGTTACGCTTTACGCAAAATTTAACGAAATACGCTCCATGTGAAATAGCTTTTTTCAAATGGCGTAAGTTCTGGCATGTTACTAGAATACGCAAGGTACGCAGCAGTACGCGCGTACGCAAGTTACGCTCCATGTGAAAGCAGCCTTAATCTATCGCGTTTTCATCGACTCAAATTCGGTTCTACGCCGGATTAGGTGCTTCGGTGGAAACTAGGCCAATGACGTGTATACCTAGGCCAAGCATTCCTATTCCTACTTTTGCTATAGCATCGAGTGAAGCCGGAAATGGCAGTTTAGAACAGAGTGAGAAAGTTGATTTGTCCCTAGTGCTTTCTCACTTTCTCCTATTGACTATCACAAACATGTTAGAAAGAGAAAAAAGATGATCGAAGAGAGAGTAACAGAGACAGAAGATCATTGCTGTGATTGGCGGCCACCAAGTCCGCGCATGCGCACTCATTTTGTGCCATGCAACATCAAAGGTGCCGGCAGAGAGTTGCGCTACGTATATACTGTGGTATAGATATGTGTGGGTTAAACCGGCTTTTGCTGGGTCAGCCTGGGTTCTGTCTGGGGTTATAATCTTCTCCGAAACTCGCATCGAATTATATTTCACATTGCGATTTGAGTCGCGATGTCCTGACGTATACGGTTACGCGCATTTTCCAACCGGCAGATCCAATTAAATGCGAAATGGAAAAACGATGCTGGCTTGTGACACGATAGAGCCCGGCATGACACCAAGGATCTGTTATGTGAGCAATTGATTTGTGAGAAAGAAATAGAAAAAGTATACTCGAAGCCATGAATCTCGCTAATCGCGTTTTGTCGTTACTTATTTTTACGTTCCTCACATCTGCACGATGCGAACCCATCACGTTCGGTATAGCTGCTGCGTTAAGCGGTATAGGTTATTTCGCATATGACAAGTACAAGTGTTCGTACATGGAATGCTGCACGAATGAATACATCTCTCCTGACTTAGACAGTGAGTGTGAATTCACTTTCTTCTTACGAGAAACATTCGTTAGATTAGATTCGTGTCTCCATTATGAATCGAAGAAGTGTTTCCGATGAAAGAACTCTTCCAGATGGATTTATTATTTTTATTAAAATTAATTTTTGATGCATTTATCTTCTTCAATATCCTGTCACATGATCATCGATAATCAAAAATTAAATTTTCTATTTAATTATTTGTAAAAAGTATTTAATTTACATATAAATTATTTGTAAAAAATATGTAATTTATATATAAATATTGTAACTCTTTTATATTAAAAAGATCTTTCTATTCACTAATTTAGTTATGATATAATTACTGTTTTTTAAAATAAAGATATAGCTTCGAACTTATTCATATTGTGCTTCTAACAGTGCTTTTATATTTTTTAACATAAGAATAGCATTTGCTCATTTTGTATTGCTTGTAAAATTTAATATATATTCCCTTTAAGATAGAAATATTAAAAGAATTATTGAAATTATATAGGATTAGAATACATGCTTTCTGCTAAGTTGTTTGGGCAACAAATTGCTCGTGAAACGATCATAAGTGCACTGCGGGGCCATTTAAAAAGTCACAATTCACCCAAGGCATTGGTCATGAGTTTTCATGGCACACCAGGGACTGGCAAGAATTACGTCGTGCAGATGATTGTTAAAGCTTTTTATAAATACGGTGCCCAGAGCAAGTATTATCATTTTTTTAATGGCCGTAATGATTTTCCTCTGTTACAAAAAGTAGACGAGTACAAGGTACGTTTGAATATACATAATTTGTTGTATATGTTAAGAGAAAATTAATACTTTTTACAGGACAAATTCTTTTTACAGTTATTTTTGAATGCAATTATTTCCATTAGTTTGCAAAATTGCGAGAGGTCGCTGTTTGTATTCGATGAAGTGGATAAAATGCCAGAGGGTCTGTTGAGCACGCTGGTTCCCTTTCTTGACTACAACAGCTACCGCAAATCCACTAAGAACAGTGAATCTATGTATCAGAATAAAGCTATTTTTATATTTCTCTCGAATACCGGTAGCACTCAGATAGTGCAACATCTTACGAATCTGTGGGAAAAGGGTAAAAAGCGAGAGGACATGCAATTACAAGATTTTGAGAAATTGATAGCCGATGGAGCATTCAACGAAAAGGGTGGTTTGTATCATAGTGATGCTATACAGGCCAGTGTGATCGATCATTATGTGCCTTTCCTGCCTCTTGAAGAGGTACACGTTAGAAAATGCTTGGAAAAAGCTTTCATCGAAGAAGGGGTTACTCCGAAGGAGGAGATGATAGAGGAGGCGCTATCACACTTGACCTTTGGCCCCGAGCCATACAATTTGTATTCGATGGCCGGCTGTAAGAGAATAGAACAGAAAGTTGCTGCTATTGTGTATCGTAAACAATCGGAGCCTAAACCTAGTGATTGAGATAATTTGAAATACTGTTACATAAAAGCAACAATATTGTATATGAGACGATATCGTATAAACATTTCTATAACATCTCAATAAAACCCTTTATTGATTTCTTATTGGCACACTCAGAAAAATATGTCTAACAATTAAAAAAATAGTAAAATTAATTTTTCATACAATAAAATATATATATATGCATGTATGAAAGAGATAAATATGTATATTTATTATATATATATTTTTGTATCTCTATATAGTTGTTCGATAACCAGTAATAACTATTAAAAAAAAGAGAATAATTTCTCAATTGTCTTGAATAATTAATTAATTTTGTTGCTTGGAATAACGGTATATCGAGCAAATTTTACAGGCCGTTAATAAGATTTGGTGTATTTTCCTCCTAGGGTCTTGAACTTAGTACTTAAATATATCTTCTCTACTATTCTCTCCCATCTAGACAGAGTTTTGATTGACACTAATTGAGCTTACAATAAATTAAGATTTTTAGGCAGCTTTTCTTTCTTGAATTTGTAATTTGTTACTCCAAGCAACAATCACATCATAGAATTATATACAACTACATTTTATTTTATCTAAATATTTTATCTAAATGTGTAATATTATGAAAATCAATTAATAGACCAATAATTAATAGAAAAAACTTATTTGTGAAATTACCTCAAGAATCATAACATTGCAAAATGAATGATGATTCTTTAAGACAACAACGCGAAATGAATACAATTTATACAAATATATGCAGATATAATCTTATTCTTAACTTGATAATTTTAATGAGAAATTGCTCTCTTTGTTCTCCAATTACCGAACACCCTGTATATAATTTGTGTGCTCATTTGTTCGTAATTTAACTAGCAATACCTCTTATTAATTGTACGGATAGGATGTACAATTAATGCTTGGCAATTGACTCTGAAATTTAATCATAAAGAAGAAAGTTGTTCAGCAAGAGAAGAGATATACAGGATCACAATACACAATATGCCCATAGAAAAAAAGGGAATCGGTAGTAGACACATTTTTTAGGCGAAAAATTTATTTTTTAAAGTTGAAGTGAAGAACTACGCACCTATAAAAATAGTTTCAATTCTTTGGTATAATCTTTCTCTTCAATTTTCTTTAAGAAAAATTTAATTCAAAGAAAACAATCAAACTCCCATTCTTTTCAGGGACATTTTGTATGCACATATATTTTTCTAAATTCATATTTTCGGACAAACAACTTTAGTCTTTATGATATCGCCTAACAATAATCAGGAATGATACGCGTCGCAGTAAAAAATATATATACGCAATTATTATTTTTATAATACTATACACGTGGCTAAAAATGTTTGTCTAAGTTGTCTAAGTGTAGCGCCATGCATTGACATTGATGTGACATGTTCGTATCTTTAAACATAAAAGAACAGTAGCGTCAAAGTTACGCATGCAACGCGCACAAACTGTGCATACATTTATCTAAATTTTTTATACAACGCAAAAATGCCTCGTGAACTTGTCTCTTTATTCTTTCCTATTTTATTGAGGTATGCGTCGATAGAATTATTATAATTGCACCGTAAGATGGTAAAACACGGCATTTATTGGCATCGAGAGGTCAATAAATATTAGATCGTTGCGTATAAGATGTCGGTTCTATTGCTCAATTTAGCAAAAATTAGAAGTCTTGTATTAGTATGATTTAAATCAAAACCAATTTTATGTGTGCGGTAAAATCTTATTTTTTATATATAATTATAATTTCTTACAAGAGCTCATCTTACTGTGACTGAAATAAAAAGTGACTTACATGCTTCACTGTCATAAAGCATTATTATCATGTGAGTCATTTATATACAAATACAAATTTATTGCATAGTTTTGTTTATAGTTACTGCAGTGGGGAACAGTATCCCACCAGGACACTCGTTTTGAAATCTGTTTTGCATGAGAACTGATATTAAGCACAACTCCATTTTGAAACATTTGCCTAATCCATTGGTAAAAGCCGCTTTTTATTTCAGTCTGGACAAAGATGACCTCTTGTCAATTATATATAACATTCTTTTATAAGGTTAATAGATCTTATGTTATCACGTACAAGATTAAAATATCTCCTAAATGTAAAATTATGTAACAAATATCATCTGTGTGCAGGGATCTCGAATAATAATATAATTATACATATCTTCTATAGAAATATCTCACAAATTTTTCCACCAATTCATTTAAAACTTGAACATTTATATTTACAAGCATGCAGTAAAAGAATTTTATCATTTTATCATAATATAGCAATAACAATCAATTATGAAAAGATAACAAAAAATTTGGAAATCCGATATATTATATGCAACGATAATGGTTCGTCTTTAATAGTCCTATTCTTCCTCCACATATTCTTTTGGGAAGAATCCTACTTGATCGCCTATTTTACCCTTCCACCATCCTTTAGCATCACCTTCCTTGCTCAACACAACGACTCGACAACCGCGTCGTAGGCTCAGTTGATTACGTTCGCAGCCGCGGAAGTCGAATAGCGCTTTGGCCAAGACACGCCGGTACGGCCATAATAGACGCTGGTCCAATTTCTCGAAGTTTTCTGAAAGCGATGCGCGTTCATAGTACTCGACCAATTCAACGACGCTCTTGAAAAACCGGGACTCGCTGAGATAGTACAGATCCGCACCATCGACATCGCGTTTGAATACTCGAATATGTTTCACCGCGCCTTCCGCCCTGAAAGATATAATATAGTCCTGAAAGACTAGGAAATTCAAATAGATAAATAGAAAAACATTTAACTTTAAATATTTTGTAATTTAAATATGTAATTTAAATATGTAATTTTAAAATGTAAAAATATATCGAAATAATGAAATATAACTAAATATTTTTTTTCTTGAAAATAATAGGGAAGTGCATATAAAATTATATAAAATTTTCTTAAAACAGAGAGATTTTTTGTTGTACGTTCAAGCTTACTTAATACTAAGAGCATAATTGGTTTCATGTTTGAGGCGCGGCTGTCCAGCCGGACGGACGCGTAGCATGTAGGTGCCATCTTCGCGGGATTCCAGTTTATTAGAAGCTGCATCTCTACCCATCTCCCCAACGAACCACAGCTTCATGGTAAGCGCGCGTTCGCAGGGTAGTGGCGGTGGCGGTGTCGGCGACGGCGGCGTGGGCATACAGCGACCCGAGTGCGCAATGCACTGCTTGTGCACAGCAAGGCGACATATCTCACATTTATAGCCCTATATGATACCATTAAAAGTTTGTAATTTCCTGCTTTGAGAAAGATATATTTTAAATTTGGGAAATGCTAATTTCCTAAATTGATCTTTTTATATTTCTCATTTTTCATAATTTTAAATTTATTCTTTCTTTTAAATCTTGAAAATTATACGATTCAACATAAGTTCACGATAAATTTCCAATAGAATTTTATTCTTCAAGATCTACACACATAAGATCTACACTTCAACTTTTAAATTGCGCAATCATTAAAGATTAGATTACTTATTTTTTTGTATAACTATAAACGACTATAATAATGCCAATAATTAAATATTGTAAGAACTATTAATTTACCTGGAATATACGACCCTTAAGGAATTTTCCACATCGTTGACAGCTTCTAGGAGTATCAAACGTTGTCAACTTAAAGTTATGATTGGTATTCCGACAAGCTGCGGGATTAACATTATCCATTGCATCCTGTAATGCTTTTATCCACATTTGCTTCTGCTCCTCTGTTCTTGCATATAAAGTGTATGCCGTATATAGCTTCTTATGTACAAGTAACCATTGGTAGGACCAACGTGAATCTCTGCCCAAAGTTCGCCGTCCTATGTAGTCTTCCAATCTGTAGTCGTCTAGTCGTAGAGTTTCCCGGTAACAATATTGATCTCCTCTGCCAGCTTTGCAAATTAATACTACCTGCTCGAACACGAATGCATAACGGGCCTTTATTCGCTGGTCGTTATGAGGTTTTACCTGTAGAAATACTGAATTAGCTACGATCATATTAAGCTTCATATGACTACGCTAGAATCTGTTGCAGCATTTTCTTGGAAATTAACTAAACATATCTATTTCTGTTTGAGAAGATATTAAACCTACCTTGAGTTCGCCGTCACGAAGTAATCGGCCAAAATCCTTTAGCTGTGTATCCTCAGGCACATCCCAGTCGATTATCGATGCTTGAATGTCCTTGATGATGTCCAGGGTGTCGGAATCGCGTTTTACTTCGTTTATATACTGAGCGACATCAACCATCACTTCCCTCGCTTTCGCCAACGCACGGCAATCCTCTATCCACTCACGAGGAGTTTCTTCCACCAGCTTATCCAATAGCAAGTGATACTTGAGCACCCTTTGCATCGGCACAGACAGTATATCACGCAGCTTAAATTTGCCATTGTTAGCTTCTTGTTGGCACCTCTGTAATAAACATCAATGTTAAAACAGCTCAAATATATTATTCTCTTTAATGAATCAGTGATTTTATATGGCAGGAAATTTTAGGAGAGATTATATTTCTTATATTATATGTAAGAATTAAATTTTGAAATATTAATTTCTTTAGCCTTATAAAAAGTTTTAATGTGAAATATAAAGTTTTTAGTTTTTTTGGTAGTTTAATGATTTTTACGATTTGTACTTACGATAACGTCTTGATTGACTACTTCGTTACGCGCACAGACTTCCTGTAAAGTATTTTGTGCTAGAGTGAGATTTGCGCAGTAATCGCCATAAATGAGGAATTTCTCCCGCCAGTCCAGGAAGACTTGGGCGAGCGCGGCACCATTTCGCGCCTTGCGTAGTTGACTGTGAAAACCCACGTGGATTTCCGAGAGCTCTTTGATGCCGAAGAAGATACGGGCGGAATCTTCAGGTCGGAGTAATGACGACAGTGGTCGAGCAAAGTGTCTGAGCAAGCTACTGAGAACCTCTGTATAATTTCGCTCAGTCTCCACGAGCTCCTGAATCACGTAATCTCTCTTCTCGCCTCCAGAAATGGCACTACTCTGTTGCACGAAGATTATTTTGATAAAGAGAAGTGCTTTATGCGAATTACAAAATAATATGCAAGGTGTGAAGAAGCGTAGCGCCATGGTGGATAACAAAATTAATCATACGTAAATGCGCTAATAATAAACAAGAACTCACGCGACTTTTCTATATTCTCAACGATGAGATTAAACATTTAGTACATTCATGCAATCTTTTTGTATCTTAATCGACGATCTCTCTGATTAGGTGCTTCTTCTTCAAGTTTTTCGAATAACGGCCAAGGAAGAGTTTTATTGGAACATCTTATATAATTATAATATAAAAAGTTGTTAACTGAATAGAAATAAGGACTAAAAAAAATGATGACCTGCGCAACTGACGGAGGAGGTGGTAAATGCAGACTACAGAGGTCCTGGTAGATCTCCTCACTTTGCGCGTGACTGCAAAAAGCTCCATACCCGTCCTCTTCGCCGACCGGATCCTCATTATCCCTCCCGCCGCTCATTTCGTCACCCTCCCGTCTCCTAAATCTCCTGCGGCGACCCTCATCTTCGCGGCTTTAGCATAAAAACACGAAAAAACATGGCCATGCACTATGACATGCATACTGACGGGAATTGCTAAATTCTCGGCAAAAATCAAATTATAATACAGCACAATTATAAGGTCTGCCATTGATGAACTGCGGTCAATATGTATCTTCAGCATGAAGAGTGAAACAGTGCCACCATTGTATCATGTATACAGTACATACAATGTAATGCATCGATACATAATTTAATATATAATGTAGTTATATTTAATTAAATGCATCAACATGTAACATTTAATAATATATAATATGTGCATACATGGATTAGTTATACATATTTTGAAAAAAATATTATATTAAAATCTTTATGCTTTATAAGCATAAAAAATATCCTGAAGTAGAGCCTCTTTCATATAGAAACACACACATCTATAGAGAAATATACATGCATAATAAAAACTTTTAATATAAAAAAAAATATAGTCTTTCTTATAATAACAAATTTACCGTAAAAGTTGAGACGAAATTTTAACATCATAAGAAAAGTATCAGAATGATTTGTACATTAAAACGAAAACAAAACTGAAGTAAGTTTGAATCAAAATAAAATTGTGTTGAACAATAGGTTTTAAATCACAGTATAACATCTTGTTTGTGTATACAAGAACGTTTCGATTCATGCTTTGGAACATTTACTATTTATAGATTGAAGAGGCGCAAACGCATTTACGAAAGAAAGATACAATGATGGCTGGCATTCTTTCAGCAAAATATTCTTAAGATTGTTAAGCCGTAAAATGACGTATACCTTCTCCACAGAAGGCCAGTTATGTTGAGAATTGCTTGAGAAGCAGAGCAATTCCTGATAAACTCGAGATTCATCTACGTCCACAGCCCTAGTTTTTATGGTAAACGCCACCAATCCATGTGTGGCGCTAAACCAATTAATATAAAAATTACTAAATTACTCTTTGCTATTATTTTTGAAGGTTGAACAATGTAATTATTTCTTTCTTAATTGTTATTTGAAAAAATACACGTGTGTAACATGGCGATAAAAACTAAAAGTTTTATTTTAAAAAGATAAACATATATATATATGTTTATTTTAAAAAGATAAACATATATATTTGTTTATGTGTATGTGTGCACATACACATATATATGTTACCAAAATGTAACTTATCTTAGCAATAGACTCTTACCCTGCGCCAGCACTTTGTAAATCCTTATAAATATCCTCTTGTGATCTTCCATGACCAACAGAGAATCCACTGCAACAAATAAGAAATACATTTCTTTATTATTTCTCGTTATAATTATCAATTTATAGCACAATTATAAAATACACATATTAATATATGTATTTTATAATTTTGAAATTTCAATGTGACAAATAGAAAAATCAGGCTACTCACGGTATACCCTTTCGCCTCAGTCTTGGACAATTGGACAAGGCGGAGAGTGTGCAGAGGACGCGATGGAAGTTAGAAAGGTCGAATAACATGAACGGCTCGAAGAGCTCCGAGTCGGACAGGCCAAAGACATTCGAGCACGCTGATAAGAACACTTTTATATTACGCAGACACAGGAACTGTGCCATCTGAGGCTTCTGGTTCACATCCTGGATGTCTATGCACCCAGCATCCACAATGTTCAGTAGATTACACAGCAACACACCGTCCCGTAATGTATAGGCCAGGTCGAACGCGGTAGCCTGTGGCCAGTTAGCCTTGTGATCTGCTCGTAATGCACCACATCTGGTCAACCAACTGGCACATTCGTGCCAGCCCTTACCAGCATCCTCGCTCTCTGCCCTATTCATTTTGATACTTCCTCGTTCAATGGTTACGGCGTTGAAGGCACATTTATAATTTTGCAGATACTTCATGCATTAGATTCCAAGGTTCCATTCATCAAGCTGTTACCTGTTAAATATAAAATTATTACAGATAAATATATAATATATAAATAAATGTAATTATTGTAAAAGAACATATGTAAAAATTCTTTAGTGTTTATTGTATCACAAAAAATAATTAACACTGAGGGACTTGAATAAATTTTCATCACTTAACTTGTGTTACTCTCTCACAAAATTTAAGACGAGTTATATTGAATATTATATAGGAACAACAAAAGATAAAAATAAAATATTTTTGTTGTAAATAGCATATGTACAATACATATGTACAACTATTTTATGCTACAATAAATATGTACAAATATAATGATATATATTCATAGTATAATTCTTTTTGAGGAAGAGCACATGCTCAAGGTTTCACCGTAAAAATTGCATTTTGCATCACGACAAAGCGTGTACGAGCGAAAGAGTCTAGAAAACGGGAATCACCGTTGAAGAGGCCAATTTGCGGAATTGAATAAATCGCGTATGTCGCGCACGATCTTTCTCTCAATTCGCTAACGTGCGTGAACTGACCGACAGTTCCACAGAGAGCATCTCTCGGTCCGAGGAAGGGCTGCTTCGGGACATCGGGACGGAAGTCATCGCTCGGTTGCTGTCGGAGTCAGCGACACGCTCAGTGCGATCCGCGACACTCGTCAACTCGTTCCGTGGACGGTGCTATCGGCTATCACGGCACCTCTTCTCCTGCGAGAAGGGGGAAGGATACGGATACACAACGGCGGACGCGAGTGTTGAAGACGGTGGTAAGGACACGCAGCGGGACACTACAGAGAGACGGTAGTCATTCGCGTTGCACGCGTGGCCTCGTGCCGCACGCCACGCATCGCTCGGTCATTCTCGCCGCGACATTCGCACCGCGTTACCTCCGCACGGCGAACTCACGTCCGCCATATAACGCCGCGCGAATTGACTGGCCGCAACCGACGATAATAACGCTACGCTCCGTCTCGTCTGCTCCCGTTCCCGTCCCGAGCGCTAGATATCCCACAGGAGCGGCCGAATGCGCTCGGGAGCCCTGGCGCGTGTACCGGATGTCTCGGCACGACACCGGATGCGGATCTTTGCGGTCTCGTGACGAAAAATTTTCGTTCGACGAAAAGAATCTCGAGGCGGAATGCGCGAATAAAAATATCAATTTTTAACTTGACAAAATTTCGATAATATTCCTCACATTACTGACATTTGTCACATTTTGGATATTTTTGGGGGATTTTAATTTTGTGTGTTTGAAATATATAATTGTATCCTTTTGTGCATGGTGCAAAATCGATTTTAATTCGATCGAATTTAACTTCAACTTGAATTGTTTAAAGCGGAATTGTTTGAAGCAGATTTTCTAACTACAATTCATTATACCTAATTTATATGATCCTTTGTCCCATGTATCTAGTAACAAAAAATTAATCGTTCTATTGTATGTTAACAAAATAATGCAAATATTATTTGGCAAGTTAATCATCGATTAAGTTAAGGAGTTTAGTCAAAATTATAAGACATATGTTTCTTATCACTTGAGGTAACAATATAATCGATTACTCGAATTTTTTGAATCGATCTTGTGGGTCGCGCTATCGAGCTTAAAGTTATTAAATGCGGACGCATTTATCATCTTATTTATTATTATTATTATTATTTATCAAAACATCTAACTAGACTGAAATTATTATTTATAATTCAAAGAATGCAAAGAACACAAATAAACGCGATCAATACACAACACCAATTTTTTAATAAAAATTTTTTATAAACTAGAATATTAATAAACCAGGACGCAGTTTTAAATTAAAAATAAGTATATTCAAGTACAAAAATGAATGCACAAGCAAAGCATTGTAAAATACGTGTGTAATAAATGCATAATGCAAAAAATGATAACTTCTCGATGTTTCCTCCGTTTTATTCTTTTTCAGAAATTTTTTTTCTTCGTGATTTATCTCTAAAGAACAAATATAATCGATAATACATACGTTATTTTTAAATTAAAAATTAAATCAGTTTGCATATACACACAACACATAAATACCCGTGAAGCTTGACTTTTGACATGCCCTTGTATACATAATCTGACAATTATTTCAATCTTGAGGATTACATTTCAATTTCTCGTGATATGATCTTTCTATGTTCTTGCAGAAATATTCATTGTCTGCACGCGTGTGGAAGGGACCGTGTGACGTCATCAATCTTTACGGTCATTTTTCTTTCTTGTGCCTGACGCGTCTTGGAATCCTCGTCAGTCGCATACGTCGTTAGCGAAGTAGCCCTACAACAGGATCGATATCATCAGTCGAAGAAGCAAATTGCAGGAAAGAGTGTAGGTAGACATTTTTTCTTAGATGTATGCATTTCTCATTTCGGATATTAATTCTCACATGGCGCTGCTCTCAAAGGTCATCGTGTGAATATAGGCGCAGATCACGTGTGGAGGCGATGCACAGCATCGCTCTGACGTTATCTACGTGTGGAGGCGGCGGTATCGCTTTGTCCTCTTCAAATAATAAAAGTTTTGCTGTGATATATCTCCTTTCAAAATGCCAAGTTAATTTAGTATTTCAAAGTGGATACGGAAAGTGGTAACGTGATTTTCAATATACTGAACGTCAAAGATTTTTGACAAAAATTTTTATTAGATCAAATAACTCGATTAAAACAGAAATTAATTTAATATTAAAAGCTCAAGACAGAACAAATAGATCTCATTTTTCCTATTAAGCCCAAATAAATTTTTCTATAAACAGAAATTGATGTTCAATGAAACTTTTGATATTAAAAAATAACATATCAAGATATCGGTAAAATAAATAATAAAAAATAAATTTTGGGAAAGTTTATTTTATATAGTTCATTTGATGATGGGTATTTGTAAATATGAAGAATTTATTTTCATTGGAAACAAAATAATATTAATAAAAAATTCTTTTTTCCTTTATTCAAATTTTTAATATTCAAAATTTTTCATGAAATATTTTATTATGCAATAGAAATTTGGAAATAAATAATTAATGTACATAATAATCATTTTATTTATATATTGATAATAAATAAAATAAATTATTATTTTATGTGAATTGAAAATATTATTTTATTATTTTAAGATAGCCAAAATTAAAAGGTAAACTATTATTTTTCGCTTCATATACGCGGATATTATGTAACAAATGAGTTTAATAAACAACGCAGTACTTTTTATGAAGAAATTGAAGCGATTTTTCAGCCAATTTTAACTGGACGCTATATTTCTTCGCAATTTTTTTTGCAACTTTTTATTGCAGACAAATTGCTTGAGCAAATTTGACAAAAAACATTTGACAAAATAGTTTATTATTCTGAGCACTTTACATGCATACATTTTTTACGCAACTGTTTTTATCGCAAACATGTGGAATAATAATGATAATATATTACAAAAGATAATTACAAAACATAATTACAAATCAGTAATTTATTATTCTGAGCACTTTACATGCATACATTTTTTACGCAACTGTTTTTATCGCAAACATGTGGAATAATATTGATAACATAATTACATGCAAAAGATAATTACAAAGATAATTACATAAGAGACATTATTTTCACAGCCAATACCAATATTATTGTAGCTGCAAATTTATATACAAAGTCGCATATGTTTCAGAAAGTGTTCCGACTGAAATGTGCGATATTCACTTCATTGAACCGAAAGTAATATAGACTGAACTGCTCGTTGGCACGACTCCAGTTTTCGCTTTGTAATTTGTTGCTTTGACGTAACTGCAAGTATAGCGATACAAGGACAGTAGAAGTGTGTTGGTGCATTTTGATTAATGCCGTTATATCCAATAAATATCTGCTGATTTAAAGAGTAGCAGATCGTGACCAGATGTGCTCGCGATTGTTACGGATTTTCGTCGAATTTGAATAACATAATTTAATAATGTTTCCACTGTTGTGCATAAGCATTTTATTATTTGCGTGTGATGCAGCAAATTCTCGGTGTAAAGATGAGAACAATCGAGTCGTCGATTGGTGAGTGCTTTTAATATATTTTGTATATGTTTCCACTGCTGGTCACAAACTGGTGACAAACTTTCACAGATTTTAGTAATGTTTTAAAAACAAAATCGATTGTCTTAAATTATTAATTAAAAAAATGCTTTAAACCTAAATGAATAAAATAATATGAAGAATTTAATGTACACAACTCGTGTTAATTATAATATACAAATTATTATACTTACAATTTTTATTTAATTATTTATTTAAATTAATAATTTCAAAGAACCCCGCAGAATTCTTATGAGAAATGGCTTTCGGTAAAATTGGTTGAAATTGTAGTATAATGTAGTTCATTACATCCTGATGAAAAGTGTTAATGGGCACAAGGTCGAAAAATGGACAGTTTCCGAGTTATAGAGCGTCAAAGATCGAAAATGAGCAGATAAATCCATTTTTCCGATCTTTGACGCTCTATAACTCGGAAACTGTCCATTTTTCGACTTTGTGCTCATTGACACTTTTTATCAGGATGTAATGAACTACATTATACTACAATTTAAGCCAATTTGACTGGGATCCATTTTCCATAAGATTTGTACGGGGTCCTTTAAAATAAAATCTACGAAATTGTAGTATAATGTAGTTCATTACATCCTGATGAAAAGTGTCAATGGGCACAAGGTTGAAAAATGGATAGTTTCCGAGTTATAGAGCGTCAAAGATCGGCAAAATGGATTTATATGCTCATTTTTCCGAGCTTTGACGCTCTATAACTTGGAAACTATCAATTTTTTGATCTTGTGCCCATTGACACTTTTCAGTAGAATGTAATGAACTACATTATACTATAATTTCAACCAATTTTACCGAAAAACATTTTTCATAAGAATTCTACTTTTTATTCAATTATTAATTTAACTTAATACACACATACACCTGTAAAGATACGCGCGCGTGTGTGTGTAAATGAATTTATTTTAATTAATTCTACTTATTTTTAAATTGTTACATTTACTAGAAAAATTGAATATGGAACGAAATGTATTTCAGCGACTTGACTAATTTGAATAATCGTTATTTTTTAATGAGATTATAGATGAGATTAAAATGATATTATTTTGTAATAATGCTTCTCTATCCAGTGTTATTAACGTGTTACAACGTTGTATTTATCGTCTAACCATATCGTGTTTCTGCTATCGCGGAAACACGATAACTTCATTAATAATTACTGTAATGCAATTTCAGGTATGTACTTTACAAGTTGCCAAAGGAACCGCTAAGCAGCAATTCTGTAGTTAGAGATGGATTAGCATACTTATATATGACCAATAAGACTGTCGATAAAGGTTGGCAATTATCTACGAAAAAAATCAGCGATAAGAATTCTATACCGGGAAATACTTTAGCACCTTTATACAATGATGTAAGAGCGAGTAAACCGTAATAGAAATGTGTATTTATTTATTCAGGTGCCCTCTTAACTCTTAGCACTTAAATTATTTACACTGACGCTAGCTATCAGTTTCATTACTTGCTTGCACAATAAATTTAATGAAATTTAACCTTTTTTCTATTCAATTAATTTTAATTGTAAAATAATTTTTTATTTAATTTAATTTTTAATTTATTACAGTGTATTTTTGAGAATTTTTTTTTCAAAAGTTATAACTTATAAGAATGTAAAATTTCTAATTTTCCAGATTATAGATTTTTCAATTATTCTTTATGAACGTAATATTTATTTACATATTTGTTTATATTGTTTGTGTAGTCAAAGGCATCAAAGGCTTTCTGGTTCTTGTACAACGACGATCCGCCTAACAGACCTAGCAATGGAAAATATGGTCATGCGAAAGGCACTATAGTGGTGGATAAACAACAAGGTTTCTGGTTAATACATAGCGTTCCAAAATATCCACCTTTACCCAACAGTGGTAACGATACAAGACCGGTACATACAAACATTTCGAATTTTTATTACTTCTTGTGTTTTTTTTAAATGTTTGATACTTTTATTACTAGCAAAATCATCAGATAAATGAATCAGATAACGATCATTCACTAGCAAAATTAATTGTTCTAATTAAAATTAATTTTTCTTTTTTAAAAGACTTTCCAAGAGATTTTTTAAAGTTTATTAAAATTATTAATTATTTGTCTTTTTTTAACATTTTTGTTGCAATCATAAATTAATAATTGAAAATAATGCTTTTTACCAGAATAACTCATTCGACAGTTACTTATGACATCCAAAGATATTTTTGAATAAACTTTAAACTAAAGTATTCTTAGGAACAAAATGTGGATAAAAATTCGGCTCCAGGAAACAAGTCTGAATATGATTACCCATCATCCGGTACGAATTACGGACAAAGTTTTCTATGCATTTCCGTGGATAGCGATCAATTTGATCTGATCGGTCAACAATTGATGTACAACCAAATAATAGTATATAGGAGAAACATTCCCGTTACATTCGCCACAGCATTTCCAGTACTGACAAACGCGGCTAATCAGAAGCGTATCAGACGAGCACCCTTCACCAGCAAAATGTTATTAAAATCATCTGGCAGTGTCGAATTTGTATCGTTTGCCAAGAGCGACAAGTGGCAGAAAGGTAAACACCCTTTAATATTTTTGTGTATCGATATGTTGCGTAAAATAATTTAGAGCGATGTCTTCAAAGTGAGACATTAAATATTTTGTCTATCCTTAATACATAATTTTAGTACAGCATATTTTTTACAAGTCTTATATAGCAAGATACATATTTTGTGATGTTGTTTTATAAGATTTTTTTATTCTAATGAGCAATGTCTTTGAAACAAGGAGTATCTGAATGTTGAATTTTAAAAACTTCTATTTTTAATTTAAACTGTTTATTATATGATTTGAATATTTTATGAGTAAATGTATGACTTTTGATTGATTTGAATTTATTTTACGAGTAGAATATGTATCTTTCTTTTTTATATATAATTAACATATTTTTGCAAAAGTCTGTCAAAATAACTAATGTATTTTTTAATGTATTGATCTATAGATTTGTATGACGAGTTTGTTGCGCCGACATTAAAAACCGATTTATTTGCCGAAACGTGGTTGAACGGACGGGGTAGATTACCATCGGACTGCGCGCAAGTAAAGTAATACCACATTTTTTCGTTTTGAACGTTTAATAAATTTTAATTAGACTCATATCTCATTTAATTACAATTTTTATCGTTTTTGTAGAGTGTACAACATCGTATCCATTAATTTGGAGGCGATTGACATCAGTTTTAAGAGCAGCCGCGATCATTCAAAGTGGGCGGTGGCTATTGAAGGTAAAGCTAACAGAACTTGGATCTGTATTGGTGATATCAACCGAGCGGTAAGTGCACATTCTTTGAGATTTTTACAAAAAAGAAAATTATATATAAATTAGGATTGAGAGAAAATTAATTAATAAAGGAGAACAATTTATTAAATAGGGCAAAAAGAAGAATTAATTAATTAAATGGATTATCTTTGTTCCAAATAACAAACATATTTAGTTTATAGCTTTTAACATTTCTTTTATGTCGTCAAAACCGATCTAATTTGATAAAAAAGCAACTTGATTTTTTATTATCTTCCAGGATACGCAATACATACGAGGAGGTGGAACTGTCTGCTTCAACAATCGGAAGGTTTGGGGAAATTATCGAAAAGCGGTGAATGACGTGGAACCATGTCCTAAGCAGTATAAGACAATTTTAGTTTAACATATTTGTTAATAATTTGACTCAGAGACGAATAAATATTAGTGATCTAATAATTTTATTGCATATTCATTGTATTGATGTATAATTCGTGAATTATATTAGAAACATTCCATTAATGGAATAACAGAAATAATACAGTACTCGACATACAATACTCGACTGTATGATAATATTTTTCAGAAAACGGATTGTATGTTTGAACTGAATCAGAATATATGCAACTTTAAAAATGCGTTTTGTTATTTCCCAAACCTTATCGACAGACTCTCGATGAAATATGTTACCGACGATATGAAAACTATTGATGCAGGATTATTACATTTCACACGAGAGGTCTCGTCGTTGCTACATACTATATATGATTAAAATATTAAAAGATATGTATAAGTAAAAAATATTAAAAGATATGTATAAATAAAATGTGTCAAAAATAAAAAATATTACTATAATAAAATATTATTTAAAAATTCAATGTTGTAGTTATATGAAAGGAATAATAATAATATAATATATTCGCTTTTTGTACAAAAGTATTTTTGTTTGTATTTTTCTTGAAATATAACTTTAGATTGAATTTAATAGCGCCTAACGCAAAAATAGTTAGTTTTATAAATAAATTTTATTTATTAATATAATTAATTTGATAATTTAATTATTAGATAAAATTGAGAATTCTGTGTTCTTTGTTTTCAAAAGTTTCATTTTCTACTTTAAAAAAAGGAAAAAATATACAGTGTTTACAGTTCCCTACTTCTGCACATTTTTAGTATACATTAACTGCAATCTTGGAGAAAAATGTTCTGTCGGTTCTTCACCACTTTAAAAAATAAAAACAAACAACACATGACAGGGGAATCAGAGTAGTTGTTAAATTGGATTTTATGAAAAGCCGTGGCAAGTGGAAGAGGGGAGCGATGCTTCTCCCCCTCTTTATACCTTTTTCTTTTCACAGCTGTACTTATTGTCTAGTCGAGGAAATTGTGGAGTAGCCCGAGAAGGGCCGTTAATGAGAGCAAAAAAAAGGTGATAGACTTAGTGGGGGAAGCCTGCTTCCTTCAGAGAGGAACTCCACTCTCCCCTCCCCAGAGGGTGAAATACGATTCGCTCACTAATGAAAACTGTAGGAAATCGAATGAACTTCGGCCGCCGCTACTTATCGTCCGACAACTTCGGGGCTTCATCCTTGCGATCGGCAGAAATTTTTCCAAAGTTATCGCGCGGACTTTATTTCACAGCAAGATGGATTTTTACCTCTAAGCGCTTTACAACTTTCTTCGACTTTAGTCGAAAGCTTCTTCGTTGCCCTTTCCCCTATACTCCTCGATCCCCGTTACATGATGGTGCTGGTGATCCAAGTTATGAGATGTATTCGATCGATGTAGAAAATTTACGGTTTTGCTGTCAAATTCCGTTATAAAGAATATTCGAATAAAGTTACTGATTCGAGTTTCTTTCGCGGAATTGGAAAGCTTCTTTTTCTATTCCTTCTAGATGAAAAAGAATGTTCTGAAGTTTGATGATAATTGCTTAGATTAAGAAGTTCAAAAAGTACTCCCGTTCTATTAAAAAAAACAATGGTAAATCTTCTTAAATCGTTATTAAAATAAGGAGCTTAGAAAACAATAGACGTCTCAGCTGTTTAAAAATTCTCCGTGTTCTACTGGAATTAAAAAATTATTAAAAAATAATATGTTAAGAATTCATTTGTAAATACATTAATTCACCGATTAATTTCTAATCACTTCTACGGCAACGTTCGCTCGCCATCATTCACATTTTTCCCTTCCGATCCACGTAGGCGTACGTGATTCCTAAAACACCAGCAATAACGGGCAATAAATCATGACAGCAGCGTTGGATTCTCTTTCTTGGCTCGTCGAAACCAACGTGCTGTCTGAATACTGCAACCATGGACCAATCCCGCCCTGAGGAATTGGCCTGAGCGTTTCGTTGCCAGCTGCTGGCTTAGAACCCTCTTAATCCCCTTATCCTGACGACAGCAAGCTTGTTTTTCCGAGTACTAACTAGAAGCTTCCAGACACCCTCGAAACTTCCTTTCCGCTCGCTTTCCGCCTCGACGACTCGTTGTTTTGCCGTTCGGCTAACACTCAAACTTGAGATGTTTGCTCCCCGCTTAAGCAGACATCGATTAGACACGTAAGATATTCAACTATGTCGATGGGATTACTGATTCCGTCTATGTAACCCATATCTGTGTTCCATTTATTTGCCAATGGCTCCGTTGCTCAATTACTTGGTAAACACTCGTCAGAGAGAGAATGGTTGTTGTATAATATTAAAGCGTTAAAACTCTTCTATTTACAATAATTGTACTAATATATTATATATATATATATATACGTAACAAAGTGTGCAAAGGGGTAGATTTGAGCGTGCGGTTAAAGGTTTTGCACACTCGTGTCCCGAAATATCGTGCGGCAAGACGACGACGACGATGACGGGGCAACATTGCGACGTTCTAGCGATATTTCAGCATTAAAGGCCGGTCTGCTCCGCATGCTAAAACCCCTCGGCTATGCACCGGCCAAATGTACGCGACGTTATGTGCATGAATCGTTTCGCGCGTGTGTGCTTAAGTATTCGTGCAATATACGTGCGCGCATATCGTAGGATGTTTTACCTTTAACGCGTTATTTTCTGACATTCTCTTTCACCATTCAGAAAATTAATCTTTTTGAATAGAAGTGCCGGAGTACCTTTTTTACAATATTTTAATGATTGAGAATGAAGACGTGTGCCAGAGACAAACTCAACTGTAGAGAAGGTGAAATGATAACAACATTATATTCTTGGATTAATTTTAAATAAAATTTAACAGAGTTCTCATCTTGTATGTTAAAGATAAAATAGCGATAAATAATTTTTTTAACTTTTAAAATTTTTCAATATCAAAATTCTTTAAATTTCTAAGAAATATCTAAAATATTTTCCATCAATGCTCAAAAATTTGCGAGGATGTCCCTTTGCATCGATTGAATGTTTCATATGCTATTTTATAGGAAGGATAAAATCCTTATATTGGTCAAATTAACGAATATATCTTGAGTATCTTGCAAATATTGAGTCTATATTTTAAGTCGCATATTGCTCCTCCTCGTAAATATAGAAGCGAGATAAAAGTGTATCAATTAAATATATAAAAATAAATATATATAAATATAAAAAAAAAAAAAAGATACATAAATAATAATATAGATAACAGAAATAAAAAAGCACATGAAACATTCAATTGATGCGAAGGGACATCTTCGCAAATTTTTGAGCATTAATTGAAAGTACTTTAGATATTTCTTAGAAATTTAAAGAATTTTGATATTGAAAAATTTAAAAAGTTTAGTATTGAAAAACTTAAGAAAGTTTTAGTTTTTCAAATAATTAAAAATATTTTCGCCACTATATATTTTATTTTTATATACTTTTTAACCTGGAACTTACGTAAACCCTAAATATTGGTAAATTTTACTTGACACATTTTTATTTATTCATAATTCTCGAAAAAGTGATCAAAATTCAATGTTTTATTTAAGTCGGTGTAGAAAACATTAGAAATTACGTTAATATTTTTACGATTAAATAAAATTGAAAAAGAAGTTACAATTAAAAATAAAACACATGTTTCTTTAAAATTGACTTTTCTCTAATAATAAGTTGATCTGGATAAATATAAATTTTATCCATATTTAGAATTCTAGGATTAAATATAATATTTGGCTCGAAAATATAATTTAGAAGTAAAACGAAACATTGAACATCTTCTTATCAAGTATTAAAAAAAGGGTCGAAAAAATACGCAGCAAGGAGAAAAGGATTTATATGATCAATTTTGCGTATGTACCGTACATACACACATCTACTTGTACGCTTCGTTGAGGCAGACAAGATATATGCATCGTGGCGGATAGCCCTATATGAAGCTTCATATTGCCTTATACGTATTCATATCGTGAGTTAGAGGATTCAGATCCTTTTAGGTGGAAAGAGCTTATGTCCCACGTCCCGCGGATGTAAACGAAATATGCGAACTCTTCGATGGAAAATTGCGAACAGCTCGACAGATTGGAAAGCCAGTGTGAACGAAGGTAACGCGTATGGTGACACGTTGTTCGTCGCAACTCAGACTTTGTTTGCCTGTCGATCGCAAAGTGCCATAACCGGTATAACAGCAGATCCTGCAAAACTAATATAAAGGTACAAAATACAATATACGATATTTGTAGTACGGACATTAGCGTTGCGTTAAATTAGAAGCGTATATGAATTTCTCGATGCCCTATCAAATATTCTGTGCAAAATGTTAACACCATTTTTGAAAATTAAAAATTAAACATTTCAAATTAAATTTTCGTTAAAAATAGCACGATAAAAAATCACCAGCCATTAAAAAATATATTCTTGAATAATATAATTCGGCGGCAATTCGATATCATATATTAAATTAATATCATATGTTAAATGGTTTCCTTTTAATGCTGATGGGATAATTCTCAATCTGGATTAAAAAACAGATTCGAGGAGAGGTGCTTTGGGTGTGTGATCAGTTTCATTAAATTCGTTGAACGATATCGTGCGCATAGCATATCCGGTATGCACAAACGAAACGGATCAAGTAACATTGGGAACTGCATCGGGATGAAGGGCACACTTAACTTTCGTCCGACCCCTTTCAAGCGAACGTTTCCAGGCAGATGGATGCTCATTATGTAAATTATATGCAACGCGAATGTATGGGTGACGCGAGCCGAAGTTACGCGGCACTGCATTTCCTCGTGTTTAGGTTGAGCGAGCGCCGTGTGTGTGCGTGCCCCGTTATGACGCGTCCTGGCGTAACTTTAGCACAGCCTTATACGTATTCATACCGTACTACACCGACGAACCGTCCGGGAACGTCCGGGAAACATCTCTCTTCGTCCGTGCGCCGCGCCCGACGGATTACGTTTGCGGACGGGATAAAATGAACTGCCAAACTTACGCCCCGCACCCATTTTCGCGCAAACCTTGTTCTACCGATACGAATAAACAAGCAAGTGCGAAATTCATACCAGCCCGGGTCGGGCCCTATGCGTTCAGACAAGGGATGACGTGTTGATAGGACGGTGATGGCCGACGGCAGTTAAAGCCGTCCCTCCACGAAGCGTAATTGTAAGACGTAAATATATGTGTGAAACAAATGAAAAAGCAAATAAAAAGACAATTGTTGACAGCAACCTGGCAATATTGATAGCTTTATTAGTAATGACGTTTCGATCCTTGGTTTGAGTCCTCTTCAAATAAAAAAGCTATTTTCACATTCCATCTTTTCCGGGATAGTTCAACAGCGGAAAGAAAAGTAAAACAATTAACTCAAGAATATAATTTTGTTAACTATCGCGTCTCTCGAAGTTCCTCGGATTTATTAGAGGTC
The DNA here is from genome assembly GCA_901521435.1 of Crematogaster levior. Taxonomy (NCBI): domain Eukaryota; kingdom Metazoa; phylum Arthropoda; class Insecta; order Hymenoptera; family Formicidae; genus Crematogaster; species Crematogaster levior. Next base: position 170,569 of record CABEGB010000826.1, on the reverse strand, counting down.
TTTTATTTTTTTAAATGTTAATTATTCGAAAATAATATGTGTATCTCTAGATACTATATCTAGTGCACTGGAAAAAGCATTCGTTTATTAATGTAGGAATATCGTAGTAAAATGGTATCGGTTTTCCACCGAAGACGCCGAGGTCGAAGGTGAGACATCGCGCACACCGTTCTCGACTGAAGTTAGAGAACGGAACGGTGCACTCCCGGTTGAAGTTTGATATTCATGCCGCACTGGATAACGCTCTAATCGAGCCTTTGCGTCGTGCTTTGGGGTCAACGGCGAAGTCCGACGAGGTAACGACAAAATCGCCCCGTGTGCATGCCGTCGTCCAGGGCAACTTCTGAGAACGGGACGCCGAGAGCGGAGCTTCGATTAACAGCGAAGACTATTACCACGAGCAAGTTTAAGACTGAGTTTAGTTAAGCTCAGATTACGCGAAAGGACAGAGATATATATACGCATACGGGGAATCCCTTTACGAGGATTAGAGTGATTCTCAACGGTTCCGTTGTCCCACGAGAACTGTCGGCATACGGTTACGGACAGTTTCATTGATAATTTATCTCTCCGTCTCTCTCTTCCTGAATAGATTTGCATAATATGCAATCGTGTATTGTGTGTAAAATATACATAATAAATCTATAACACATGGAGGCGTGTGGGGAGGGGAAGATGTGAAGAGAATTTAAACATATTTTAGCTGTGACGCTTCTCTCTCCTTTTCCAATTAGAAATTTATTTTTCATTTTTTACATTTATCCTATATTAATCTCTTTTATATGTATGATATACTTGGTATATTTAATGTTTGATTTTTATGTACGTTGCAAAGTTCCCTGATCCTCTTTCGCGAATGTGACACCTTATAAAAAACTGATTCTTTGTTTTCTTACCGGAAAAATTTATGATGTTTTCCTTTTATATTATTTGGTTCTCCATGTAGAACGTCTATTCTACAACGTGCTACGTATTCATTGTAAAACGGATTACACACACTTTGTGTAATCTTGACTGATGCACCTGACTTAACGCGACGCAAACGTTGAGCAGCTAGAGGCTGATCTCGTTGTCCTGCCGAAAGAGAGGAAGGAAGAGAGAAGAGAGTGAGAGAGAGAAAGAGTTTGCGCCATTCTCAAACTAAATATAGAATCTACCTGACCACGACCACTAACGACGACGTTACACACGGCTGATGACGCGGTCGGGAGCGAATTGAAAGTTTCCGGTATCTGTCGACAGGCGATTCGTTCGTGCGACGTAATCGCTCGGCGTGAGCTAGAATAACCGCTACGACGAATTCCGTTGTCAGTTATCGTCCCGAGCCAATTACATCGAGTTTCGTCACTCGACGGCAACTCGCCCGTGCATTCATCTTCCGGTTTGCACGCGCGTTAAATCTTCTTCTTTAAACAAGAATTATAGAGGCAGTATGCCAAAGATAAGAAACTTAACCTGGAAATATTTCTTTAAGAGGAAAAGAAATAATTGAAATTTTTGAGAATAGTTACAGAATGAAACGCGTAAAAATATATAAAATGTCTCGCTTTTATCTATAATGTAATACTTGTAACATAATTAAATGAACCGAATAATATTAGGACCTTGAATAAGTTCTCGCTGTTTTCCAACAGATGATGTTATCAGAACTGCGTGCATGTAGTTTAAGATGGTAACGCATCTATAGGGAAGTACTATAAGCAAGCTTGAAATTCAGTGTATGTCATTGCGCCGAAGTGTAAACAACTTTTTTTTTCATAGTGTTAAACATGTCGAGTTTCGTGCCAAAAAAGAGTATTTGCGGGGAATTTTACTGCACTACTTTATTAAAAAAAAATCTGCAGCTGAAGCACACAGAATTCTTGTTGAGACTTATGGCGACCATGCTCTGTCGGAAACAACATGCAGAGATTGGTTTAGACGCTTCAAAAATAATGATTTTGATGTTGAAGATAAAGAACGCTCTGGCGCACCGAAAAAGTTTGAAGACGAAGAATTGGAGGCATTACTTCATGAAGACTCATGTCAGACGCTAACTGAACTTGCAGAATCATTAGGAGTGTTTTTTCCTGTTTTTTTTTAAAATAAAGCATTAATTTTCATGAAAAAACAGCGAGAACTTATTCAAGGTACTAATAATATAAATTTTTATGTACAATAATTACACATAAAAACCTATCAACAGTTGAACAAAATAAGAATATCAGAAAAAGTAATTTGGATTATTATTTACGTTATCTATAGTTTTAACGCTGCAGAAAATATATATATTTCTCTGTTTCCTTAAACGGCATCTAAACGGCATCTCCTTTTGCAACCAATCTCGTTACATTTTCATCTTTACCTTCATCCTAACCTTATGTATTGATTAATACAAATGGGGTTAATATTGTATAGTTAATTTTACCGTTAAATATAAGAATATCATTATAACGTGTTTACTTTATTAGTTATACATATTATAACGTTATCGATTTAATGGAATAAAGAGTGATTGTAGTGAATATGAGTAATAAGCAAATTATCATCACGCGTTTCAAATTAGAACGTCCTTGTATTTGAATTTTTTACGGCATACATGCGCTTATTTAATGAATTTAGTAAGTTCAGATAGTATTAGACAGTTTTTAAAAATCGACTATCCTTCCAATCTGATCGTCACTTTTAAACAGATGTTTCGTAATACACAATATATAATATGTTTTTCAAGCATCTTTGGTTATTCGAGTACATAGTAAATACAGAGAGAGAACAATAATCAGTCTTCAAAATTTAACAGCTGTTTTATATCTTTCGAGCAGGTCCCTCGTCAATCAACGAAAAGACGCGGACTCGACAGGACCTCGCGTTTTATGAGTAATCTCTATAAAATCGTGTCTACGTCGTATTATCGTCGTTTAGTTTGACCCAGATTTACGCTCACGGGGAAAACGGTGCGCGTAGGTACTCAGAAAGTTTTCGGCCATCAGCTCGCTGCCTCGCAACTAGCGGCGGCGCGATGAAGAGTTACGGCGCCCTTTTAATGGCGCGCTCGTGACTCACATCCTTCAGGAGTTTCCTTCTTCGCGGGCTCCAAGCGGGAGACTTTACCTGACCGGAAGTTGCGCGAAGTCTCTCTTAAACGCTATCTCGCCGATGTTAAGACGTGAATTACGAGATGCGAAACGTGCGCGATGCAACTGTATTTAAATTGTAAGTAGCACAACTCACGACGCAGGCGGTAGTCTGCGACATTGTCCCGAAGTCGACGGAAGTTAACTTCGACTTTTGCAAATGATGGAGACGAGCAAGATTTCTGCAGCGTGACGCAAAGATGACGGTGTCTGCTTGTGAGATGTCGGAAGTATTTTGCATGGAGTTGTGAAATCCATGAAAATGATGAACTCTGGATGTTAGTCAAAAATTTGGATGGAACGAAAAATGAGGATCAAGATGCGCAAGTTGAAGGTAAAGTGAAAAAAGTAATAATAAGGAATAAAAGATTGATACGCTGCATCATTAATTATTTTGCGGCAAAAATGATTATTATTGCTTTTCTATTTAATCTATTAAGACATGATAAAGTTGGAAGGTTGAATTTTAATAGAACGAAAAGAAGAGAATGTGTGTGTGAATATAAAGCTCTGAAAAGTATTTTAAGACAAAAAATTTGGAATACTTTTTTTCTCTTTCTCACACACACACACGCGCGCGTGCAAATAATCTTGATCCCAATTAAAAAATTTAAAGCCCAAGGAAAAAAAAGTAATTATTAATTAATGATGATACTTTATTGAGAATAATTACTTTTTTTCAAACATGTGATTCTTTCAGTTTATTATATTAAAAATGGACATAGCGATGAACTTAGTTATTTATTATAGAAGTTATTTATTATAGTCATTATAGAACTAATAATTGATGTTGTGATAAATAAGATGAAGTGAAAAATGCAAAGGCAAAAGTTCATTAAAAAATCTCTGATTTTTTAAAATTTAATTTTCTTAATTCGCTAATAGTTAAGTGTAATTTAAATCTTTTTAATTCAAATTTAATTGCATCTAATTTGAGTCTTCTCTCTCTCTTTCTCTAGTAAAATTAGATTTAATTAAATTAAATTAGATTTTTCCGTCCTCCTCGTAATACGATCGGCGTATTCCAAATAACCACTTTAAAATTATCGAATTTGAACCTGAACATCGGACCAGGTTCTTCATCGTGAACTTATCGGCTGGTAAAAGAAGAGAGTCGTTGACTTATAACTACCTATTCCGCTACTTCTACATTTCCGATTCTCGGAAATTTCCTAAGGCTAATGGCGGTTTAATTCGTCTTGCGACAAGCGAACCGTCGCGCTTTAAAGACGGAGTATCATTCCGGATAATTGAGAAAGCAAGAAGAGATATCCATCCAGACCTATCCAACTGAAGAAGGAACAAAGGAGCAGTATTCATCATCTGCAAATAGCAATCTCTTATAGCAATCTTATTAATGTTGCCTGCTGTTTCGAAAAATGCACCTGCATCCGAATTTTTAATATGTTTCGTCGTTTAATTAATGTCTTACAAAATATTAATATATATATAATTATATATATTCTTGGAAATATTAAAATATTCCAAAAATGAATTAAATTTTTAGTGTTGCTGCCATTGCAAAGTTATTCACTATGATCTGCTACAATTATTGTACTATTATTGCACTATTAATATACAATTTGATACTATTTTAATCATGTCGAGGAATAATTCGAGCAGTTAGCGAAAATGCTACTGAAATCATATTATCGAAAGAGTCTGGAATAGACAGAATGGAAACCAGAGATAACGAGCCGAGTGAGAAGACACAAGTTCACAATCTATTTGAATGTTACAGCTTATCAAATGTGCTAGGGAGGAAGAGAGGGGGTGAGAGAGGAGAGCGATGCAGGTCATCGGAGTACCGCAACAATTACCGTTTTGCAGTAGTAGAGATGCGGTTACAGTCAGACGCAACTGTACAATAGGTCGCGTTGATGGTACCAGTGTGTATACACTTATCGCGTTCCCTCTATAGGCTTTGGGAGTCGTCATTATCGGTTCACGTGGCCACGATGAGTTCTATACATACTATGAGTACGAACAATACTTGCTGAAAGTGGTTCCATCATTATTTTGACTAGGATTGAACAAAAGTCTGTCTAAAATGTCGTGAAACATTTCGTAGATTGAATAATTAATTTTTCTGTCTGTACATTATGAATTTTGTACTACCTACTGTAGTGAGTAAACAGTGCTTCTAACGCGAATAGATAGCCAAGAGCAGAAAAGGGACGAAGAAGCAGGTTGAGGCGACTGCGAAAGAGAGTTATAAGGGTTGAGTTGCGAATGTTGGTGAGGGGCGAAGCTACTCGTCTTAGGCAAAGCCTAACGAAACTCCTATTCATAGTGACAATAAACCGCGCGTATTTCTGCGACTTTTTATTTCCATTACACTTATTCATGACATGATGAGTGAATTTCATCCAGTACGAAATTCTGGCTGAATAGCTCTCAGTTGCTGCTGGTTTTCCGAGAAGCATTTTCTTCAGCTTCAGCATTTAGGTGTTTTTTATTTATTTGTTTTCTTTTTTTTTAGTCCTCTCGCGAAAAGCGCGCCTCTCGTGCGTCGGTAGTTTCCTTGCAACGGCTTTATTGCGACAATATTCTGTGTGTGATTTGTGTGTTTGTGGATATCTCTTTCTAATGGTTTACCCAGTGCAACCAGAGTAGATGAGGAAGAAACGTGAGAGCTAACTAGACTCTCACGTGCGCGAGAGATTTGTGAGAAATTTCAAAATAGCTTGGTAATAACAATAAGATTGAAAAAGACACCTTGCTAATTCACAATTTTGATTTTTTTTTATTGAAAAAAATGACGGTTTTTTAATCATTTTCTAACTATACAATGTAACTAACTACATAACCAACTATACTATAATATTACAATCTATAGAACAACCGGCGATATAATTTGATTATAAATATCTCAGTCTTTGAACTTTTGGCTTTTATTCAGGTCTAACTGGAATGATAGAACTTGTAAGTCATTTTTAATAATATAAAAAGCTATACATTCATCTTTATATTAAAATATGATTTTTTGAATAAAAAATTTATTTATTATCTAAATTTCTCCTATCCCAATTTACTATCTACGAGACGAGTAGAGATGATATTAAAGTGTACTTGTAATTTAATTTGGTTTATTAGTAATTATATTCACCATAGTAACTTATGCGAACCAATTATTTCTGGTTCACCACGTACATCCGTATAACACAATTTTTGTTTCTCCAGTTAGTCCTTTCTTTCCGTAGGATTTTTCAAGTTTTTCTTGCTCTTAAATCTATCGGTGGTCGATGGTTTTCGAGAAAGAGACAGAGAGGACGAGGAATGTGAGAAGCGGGACAGGGATATGTTAGTGCGGATCTGCCGTTGGGGTAAGCGTGTCCCCGACGTAATAAAACTCCCGGGGGAGGAACAGCCAGCGGCTTCGTAGTCGAAACTTTTCTACAAAGAAGAAGAATCAATCGGCCAGTAGCGACCGGGTTCTCCATTCTCCACCTCTTCTTTGCGTTGCGGTTACGCGGAAAACTTGCAGACGGACGAGCTCGTAACGAAGTTTGTTTTTCTGCTGGGCAGAAACTTGTACATTTATCTACTTTCCGATGGTGAGACCTCTTCGTAAAATCACGTCTTTGTAAAAGGATATTTCACGATTCGACAACGCTTTGCGATTTCCGATACGTATTCGGCTACATCAGAAAAAATTAGATTGACGTTGCGTTTATAAACAGTATTCATACTCCGATCTTACAATTGAAGATCGTCTGGTCATAAGCAATTAGATTTCACCCAATCAATGAAATGCCTATACAAAATTTCGAGGTCACTACTTAAGATTCTTGAATTGAATATGAGACAAGATTATACGATTAACTAGCCTATATTTCATTTTTTCTCTCATAGGTAAATCGCCTTTTAAATAAACGCATCAATTTAATCAAATATTAAAAACATAGAAGTGTGATAAATTAATAACAACATGTGAAAACAAACATAATAAAAACATAGTTAAACATCAACTGTAAATTAATAGAAATATATTTAAAAAAATAAAAGAAAGAGGCATAAAATTATATAAATACATAATTTTCATAAAAACTATTTCATAAAAGCTATTTTTAGTATGTAAAAGAAATTTATTTCAAATTTTTTCCTTCTTTTTCTTTCTTCAATTTCCGTTCCTTTTAAGATAAAACCCACTATTAATAATATTTTTATCCTCATTTTTGTTATTTTATTATGTCCCTATCATCTTGTATGTACTGATTTACGTATCGGGTCATTCGCACGAGAAAGGAGAGATAAAAGCCAGAGAAATGCGGGAACTCGCGATGTGCCCAGTTGGCGCGATCGCGTTCGCGCTTTTACAGCGAAATCAGGTCATGTGATTTGATGATCTAACGAACTGTGGTACGTGGGTCGGGGTTAGTCGGCACCAGTGTGTTTTACAGAACGATACCGCCGCGGTTTTTGCGTCACAGAACGGCAGCGGGGGTATTGGAGCGGTAGAGTATTGAGACGCGACCAGGTCAGTCACGAAACTCCGGCTTCGACTTCTTGCTTCGAGGAAACTTGCACGTCCTCTTGCTTCCAGCTTTATCTACTGCTCTCCTGCTCGAACCCCTATCCCTCTCTCGCCCGACGTACTGCAGGAAGTCAAGCTGTGTGACCGGAATCGTAATATTTCGAGACGCTGCTTCGACATTTTCCACAAGGTTGACCCCGAACTCATACCCCCTTCTCCTCCTTAACGCATTGTTGTTACAGACTTCCACCTTGTATAGACTTTGCAGCCTCTCTTTTTCCCCATTCTCAATACTTCGCAATACTTTTATTCTTTCCTCCGAGTGCCTCGGGACTTCGTAGTTGGGAAAATGAGAGAGTACCAGAAGCTGATGAAAGAAGAAGGTACAGCGGAAGAAAGATATTGTCGACAAATTCAAAAGTCGATCCGATCGGGACACATGTAAAAGTTGCGAATTTCGATCCGCCTTGTCGTTGTCATTGCCTTCCGCTCTCGTCTTATCCCTTGTTCCGGGGAAGTTCATCTCACGAAGAGACGGGAGTCACTTCATGAAATGCTTGAAGGGAACGGAAAAGCGAGGACACGAACGGATGAGATAATATCGTTTCGCTGTGAAGTCCAATTCGAAACTGAATCAGGAACAAGAGTTGCATCTACCGATATCGCATTGAATATCGAGTAAATAATTCCCGTCATGTGCTATTTCGGATAAACGTCTATTTTAGAAATGATACGAAATTAGATTATAGAGCGCATGTCTCGAATTAGCTGCAAAACGAGAACAAATATTTTGAAGATGATGGCAAATTGGATTTTCTCAAATTGGAATCAGATAATGAAATTACAAATGGACATAATAAATTTATTTTAATGAATTTTTCAATAAAAAGGAAAAGAGAAGAAGAGGTAAAAAAATCAGCTTTACTCTCAAGAAAAGATTGTAAAGTTTATTATATTATAAAGTTTTAATATATATTATAAAGCTTTTATGCTCAAATTTGAAATACCATTTTTTAATTTGTAATATAAAAACGGAAGTTTTTCTTCTATTACGTGTTTCCGTCAAAGATTGAGGTATTATGTATGAACTTAGTCGTTGATTAATGTTGGAATTTCATCGGATCAAGTTTGCTTGTAAAACGTGATGCAGATAATAACCGAGCGGGTGTCGGGACTACTTGCAGACATCAATCAAAAATTTAGCGTCGCCCGAAGTAATCAGAAACTAATGCTTTACTTTGTCAATTAGCCCGTGCTTAAGCATGCGAGGAATTCCTATCTCGAGTCGGTAATAAATCGCTCGGAGAACGTTAAACTTTCCTAAGACCTTGGCGAACGTCGAATGACAACACTCTTTTGCTTTTTCGCTTTACAAAGCAAAGTCAGAAGGCGGAGGAATTTTCAATAGCCTTTATAATTTTTCTTTACAATAAAAAAAACCGATATAATAAAATACATAAAGAATAGATTCTTATTTTTATAAAGATGTAGAAACTCTTTTCATAAATATAATTATTTCAAAATCTTCCTTATTTGGTAAATATAGGAAAAATATATAACTAGATAAATCCTTTTTCCATGATTTTTTGTTATCACAATTGCTCTTTATTAGTGAGAAATTTGTAAATTTTTAATATAACATATATATGTATATCAATAATTAGATTTTAATTACAAAGTATCAAATAAAGCTTACTTGAAATTAGACGGGAACAAAACTGTAAACAATGATCGTATTAATGATCGTATTAAGTATACCAAACCACTAAGCTAAATAGACATATCACATTATATGATATATTAAGAGTTAAATGATCCGAGAAACAGCATTACGTACAAGACTAATATGGTTGTATAATTAGCGATTGTAAAACCGATCGAAATTAATCAGCTTTACGCGATGCTAAATAAATTGCATACAAGCACGAGAGCATCCTGCTATCGGTAATAAACGTCCAGCGATAAATAGGGCAAGGAGGAGCAGAATCGGCGGGGTCCTTTGTTATACAAGTGTGATAAACGCGACGCGCTAATTAACAGCTCTCGTTAAACGATATTAAATTATTCGCCGCTGCCATTCAAATCCTCTTCTTATATAAGAACGCAAAAGACAATTAATGGCGCTCGCAGAAGGTAAAAAAATATCCTTCTAGCCTGATAAAAATACAACATTATGTCTATTTTTATTAAATTATAAATTCGTTAACTTTAACGACTTTCTAACCACGAAACAAATCTAATATATATATTAAATTTCGTGAAACAAGAATATGGCAATGGTTTATGGTGGAATATTTGCTTAAAACTTGAATTTAAAAAGAATGCTTTAGTTTGGGAAGAAAGTTTAGTACAATATTAAAACAACTTAAGATATATTAAACAATTAAGACAATTTAAAATAAATAATGTTATTTTATAAATTTATGAATATCATAAAAAAAATCTTCATATCCTTTTTTATGCAGCAGTATTTTCATGTATTTTACTGACTGTAATAAAAATTAAAAGTTCCGGTATAAAATTATTATTTGATAAGATCATTATTTTTTTAATTTTATGTTTTAACAAAGTAAGATTATTAATTTATAAAATGTATCATTGATTCAAAATAATTATTTTATATACTTTAATTAAAGAATTTATTAATTATTAGAAATGTATAACATTATTTTTGTCTATGATTATAATTTTCTCTTCCTAACATTAATATAAGTATAAGTTTACCGGTATCAAATCCATTAGTCCATTTAAACTAAAATACCATTAGACTAATATCTTTCTGCAACCAATTCACTATTTCTCACGGAAAGCCGCCGAGCTCAATAACACCGATCGACAACGCCGGGGAAGAGAAATCTTACGCCTCATGGCAATTTCCTTGGCGAAGGAAAATTGATAATAAGGAACGCTGCCATTAAGCAGTGCGGAAACTACGTTTCGAGCTCGATGGGATTGATTCGTGAGTGTTCCCGAGAAATGAGTGTTCCCGAAAATGGTCCGGCTGTGAGGACGGCCAAAAGGAGGGAAGAGCGTCGGGAAGAAAGCGAGACAGGCAGCGGGCTGACAAATGCAAGGGAATGGCTCTGTCCCCGAGAGTGTCTGGCAAGCTCTAGTCCCGAGTAATCGAGCGCGTGATCAATGGGCTTAAGTCCTCCTCGGTGGTGGTGCGAGTTGAAAGGCGGACGGGCGGAAAGGCGACGGCAAGTGGAAAATCAGAGTAAAACGAGACGAGCGGAATGGGGAGGAGGAAAACGGAGGGAAGAAGATGGGAGGTGTTTCTCATCGACAAGTTCCTCGTCTATCGCCAACAAGATCGTCCGGAATTATTGCGACTACGGGAAATTGATTTACAGCCGCATCGAACGTGGAATTGCGTTTACTATTCGAAAGTGAAAAACAGTCTGACGTCGCAAAGCGCGCGGTCTGTTTTGATATAACTTTTACGTTTGCGATTGAATTCGACGTTATATCATCACAGGATTTATGATTTTGCACGGTAAACATGCAGTCGTTCGCGGCGGGTATGCGTGATGTGCACGAAAAGAGATACGACGACAAATATTGCCTTGGAAGGGCATTTGGTGTTGGTCCTTTTTGCATGACTGAAGACAAATATTACGATTGGTGTGCTCCACCATGTAGCCACTATTACATTTTAAAGTTAGATACTAAAATAACGACTAGAAATAAACTTTATATGTGTAAAAGTACAAATTGAAATTATACTAAATTACAATATAAAATGGCATTAGTAAATATTAAATTTAAAAATTAATACGTATTTTATAACCACATTAAATTAAAATTCGATTAATATCGTCATTGCCATTTAAAATTTCAAGTTTGAGAAATATATAAAATTGTGTGTGTGTGTGTGTATGTAATTTCTACAAGTGACAAATGAAGTGGAAAATAATAATTTATTCACATGGTTGTCTGATATCAGATTTCTTTCTTCTTTCTTCTTTTACAAATTCGTTCGTTGTACTCGTATAACGCAAAACTTTCGAAAGCACCAAAATTCGATATATTCAGATCTTATAATCAGATCCTTATTAAAAAAATTATTATCTTATGTATAGATATTGTGGTAAGTTTATAATTTTCCACTTTATAATTTCCATCCCCTGTTTCTTTGATTTTCGAAGTAAATCGAGAAAATTATACAAAATATTCACTTCGATAAAAATAGTCGATAAATTATATATGTATGTCGATCGCGTTAATTACGTATGTCGTACGCGCTAATTGCTCGTTGGAAATAATCTCTTTTGAATAATGCGTTACCTGGAAATGGTTACCTGGCGTCTCGAGTCTCGGCACAATGGCAATAAAGGCGTGCGGCGACTTTGATACGAGAACCGTGCGCAATATTGAGACTGTCGTACGTCAAACAGCTTCGTAACATGAAATATTTAATGTTATTTCTACGAAATAGCTATGTCGAGTATTCCATAACTTGTATTTGAAAATAATTTCGATAAGTAAGCTATTATGGCACGATTTTGTGATTTGTTTTATGGACTCAGCATGACCTACAATAATGATTAACTCCATTCGATTGAAAAATAATTTTAAAGTGGAAATATTATTAATTAAATGCTAATTGATAAGAGAATTTATTTCTGATGCTCATACAAATATGTGTTATTAATTTTAATTGTTATCTACGGATTTTGTTTCTCTCTTTTAATGATAATTTTAATGATAATTTAAATAATTAATGTGCATTATTTAAGTATTTAATTTAAAAAGAATTAATTTAAATGCATTATTTAAAGAAATTAAAATTTATAATTACATTTAGAAATTAAATTAAATTTAGAAATAAAATAAATATTAAATTTTGCATTGCATGTAATATATATTGTAAATATGTTTATAATGATTTTGGGAAAATCTACATAAATAAAAGCAAAATAATTAAAAAAGAAACGTTTATAATTATCTTATCAAATTAATAACAAAATAGAAAAAAATTATATACCATTATTTTTCAAAATATATAAAAACAAAATGTAAGAATTTTATAATTCTTAATTTTAATACATTAAGATCTCTGTTAAACTTTAAGACGTATAAGTGATCGTTCTCTTTTCAACTTATAGCTTCGATAAATATCACAAAGTTTAAAAATTAAGAATCGATATTAAAACGAAACTCAGGTTGTATCTTAAAACGAATTTCTTCTGAGTTCCTTAATTGAGTTACAACTGCAAATATAACTGAACATCAATAACAAATATTTAAATTGACTCTCAAGGTCTGTTTGTAATTTATAGAATGTCTCAAGATGTTATTTTCAGTTCAGTTTTTCAGCAGAAATGCTTCTATGAATATGCCTGTTAATGTCGTGTTTTGTATGATGTTTCGCAATTCCGATAATTCGTCGTGAAACGTCACGCGGTTTAATTAAGTACGTACACAAAAAAGCGAGCTGTCATAAAAGTTTCACATTTGTCGCGTCATTTTTTTTTGACGTATTCTATGATTAATAGAATGTGACCGCGTGAATAGGGGGTTAAGAAATCCTATACTTTTTGTGTGATCGCTCATAAATACCCTTCTAGGTAAGTGCTACTCGGAAGTGAGCTATATTGTTAATAGCAATAGAGATTCTCGTATTATGTACAAAACTTCAAACGTTACAGAAAATAATACTAATAATAATAATAAACTTGCAAAAAGTTATAGGTATAAAATTGTAGGTAAAAAATAAGTGATAAACTAATCCTTTACACATTACACGTTAACTTTCTCTTATAATATCCGATTATATGCAACAATCGTATCTACACATAATAAAAAAATTTAATGTGCCTCTCTAAATTGAAGTACTTATTAAGTTTAATTTTCGATAAAAGAATAGTTATTAAAGTCTTTCTGTTTCCAAACATCGAAATAATTTCTTTGAAAGCGAATATTTACTCGTGTGAGAAGAATTACGATGAAATATTATTTGGACGAGCGTAGTGAATGTGTGAATTGAAATTTGGACATAATAAAAGGGATAAGTACATAAAGGGATTTGGCGAGAGGTTGGCCACTACTGTTGGAAGTTCCCTGTCCAGGGGTGGTTTCAGAGAAATGGGCCAATTACACGCTGCAAATAAATCTACGAGGCTTTTTCGGGTCGGTATATGACTGTTGCGAGACAGAGGCAGAACGGAACCTGCGAGCGAGAGGCAAAGAAACATGGCATAAAGCGACAGAACGATGACAAGGAAGAGAGAGAAACAGACAGAAACAGACAGATAGGTTGCGGAGTGAAAAGAGGGATAAGAGAGTGATGGGGCGTGCAAGGGTTAGGTTGGCGGTCTCCATTGTACGCCTCGGTAAATTTTGTTGGACAATGGAAAGGGTTGATTTGGCACTCGTGAATGTATATTACATTAGCACCACACTTTGGGCTAACAAGATTTCACCACCTTCACTACCCATCTTTTCTTCCCTCACGCACGCATGTGTAGATGTACACATACATGCACAGACGATCTTGTCCTATAGATATAATATGGAATATATATCGATGGTTTCGATAAACAGTAATATCGATCACCTCTTCGTTACGTGTAATTAAAATTTTACGAACATGCATTATTCTTGTTATCGTACAAATTACACCATTCGTGCATTATTTATTGCAACTCTATTTTCACTGAATATAAACGGTAATAGTTTGATAAAAGTTGTATAGTTCGATTAAATAATTAAAGTTTGAAGAGTTAAATTACTCGTGTTTAAAAATATAAACTTTAGAGAAGCTAAAATACATGTTAGAACAAATGTATGTTCGAATAAATTATTTAGCTCCATCAATACTTGTATTTTTATCATATTCTAGAAAAAAATTTGATTTTAATATTTACATTTTGAAATATATTTAGAAGTCTGGAAATTAAAAATTATCTGGAAATTATTAATCAATTAATTATATGTGTTCTATAATATTGGGTACAATAATAGAGTTTTACTACATTACTTACTACATTATTTACGCGACTTATAAATTTAAAAAAGTAACACACAGAGTACGTAAACATGAATGCTAAATTTCAAGAATGCGCTCCGTTGTTAAATCACTGGAAAAACGTGCGGGTGATGTGTTTAGTATTCCGACGAATGAAACGAACAGCGATTGTTGGCATTTATTCGTGCGTACTTTAGAGTCTAATTGTCTCAAGCGCTTTTAACCTTAATCAGCATCTCGAATTGAACGATTCGAGGAGTCGTTGCTGCCGGCAAGTCGTGAAAGTGGAAACAGACGACAGACACAAGTACAAAGATGTGCACGATACTACGGGTGGTAGTGGTGGAATGTATACCTACCACCGCACTCTGGTCGGTATTTACAAGAGGAATCTGGAGCAGGCAAACTCGAATCACTTCGTTCTCGCTCCCGTCTTTCTCTCTTTCACGAGCGGATGTACATGAGGGGGAAGAAGGAGATGAGAAGCTTTTGTACGTCGTTTGCGGGGGAGATGGAAGAGTTGAGGGATGCATTAGCGGTCGGAAAAGGTAAGGCCGGGAAGAGAAAGAGGGCGAGCTATGATGAAGAAACTCCCCGGAATAAGATGATCGTAAAGTAATAAGGATACGGAAAAGGAGGGAAAATATTTGAAGTAAAACTTGAATAATGATAATGATGTTAATGATGGTATAAGAACTCAAATTTTTGAGTTTGCGTAAGTGAGATGTATATAAGATGATTAAATGTTCATAAGATATTTATTTATTATAAAAAATTTTTGTAACAAAAACATTAAATTCTTATCTAATCTTTTTGAAATAATATTTTATATAAAGATACTAATGCGAATTATAAGATAGAAAAAAATAATTATTTTTAACAATTTTACTATCAAAAGTTTTGAAGAAAATAATAAAGAAAACATGAGATAATATTTTATAATATTTTGAAGAAAGGAATAATATATGCAATTTTTTTCTGTAGAGAGAGAAAGAAAAGAAATATCTTTTCATTAGTTAAGTATTTTTAAAAAATTAAAATTTATCTTTATGTATGCAATATATTAATTTATTTTTAATTCTTTTTGCAATATTCTGTAAATTCTACATAAAAAGTATAGAAATAAAGATCTTATTATATTTTATAATATGATTCTCTAATAGACAAAATTGTGTAGTATAAAATTTAACATTTAGTATTCAAAATTAATTTTTAAACTACAAGCTAGATTTTAATACATAAAAAATAATTCTGTCAACTTTATCATCTATTATCGAATCTCCTAAAAATTTCCTAAAAAGTAGACTTGAGTTTTGATTTTTAGGATTTATATCCTTTATACAGATTCCAATCATCATTCATTATCAATTGTGTCTTATTCTAATAAGCATTCACTTTAAAGGAAAATAATGCAGAACAGCAGAAATACAGAAGATAGGTTTGTTTGACAGACAAAATGCGAATTGAATCTTGAGTCATGGAAAAAACAGAGAGGGAGAGAGAAGGAGACAAAGAGGGAGAGAGACAACTTAATGCATCGTGATGGTTTCATCTGTGCCACCGCAGGCAATCGGTAACCAACGGTACAAACCACTTACTGGTTTTAAGTGGTGGTTCCGCCCTACGGGTCTTCGTTGTCTGCCCGAGAGAAGAAAAGGACGAGAAGGGGAAGAAGAAGGAGGGCTGGCACGCGGAAACGAGCGTGGTGCAAGAAGGAACCAAGCGATTGCTGGATGGAGCGAAACAAAAACAATCACAGTGAATGCAGTTCGGTTGCAGTCAGACTCGCCGTCGTGTAAATTGCGCCCGACAACTACTCGCGATAGTTAGATAGTTATCCTTCCTCGAATGGATGTTAATTGGTGGATAAATTTCATTTTATTAGAGTTCTGGTAATCGACACTCGTGTGATCTTGATGGAATCATTTCCTATTTGTCGTAATTATTGCCACGTGTAATTGATAAATAATTTGATGCAATTAAGAGCTATTTTACTCGACGAAATAACGAAGAGGTTACACGTTAAGAAAAATTGACTACTTGTTCTTATTGAATTTTCAATATTATAAAGATAGCTAAAAGATATATAAATGTTTATTTAAAGTTAAAATTTCACTTATTTTATTTTATATATATATATATATATATATATATATATATATATATTATATATATATATATATATACATACATATATATAATGATATATAAGATATTATTTTATTTTATTATATATTAGTATAATACACACACATTCCGTTCTTATGATTGGTAATTGCCTAATTGTCTAATTTAGACTCATAAATTAATGCCTTTGAATTTGGCTTAATATTTAATAAATAAGTATAAAATATATCAAAACTGTTAAAGGAATTAAAATATAATTTCATGTTTTGAAAGATAATTGTAAAATTAAGTGAAAGTTATATAACTATATTTCCTTTGTAAAGTAAAAAGCACTGAAAAATTGAAAAGCTTTCAAGAGCGTTAGACATGAAAAATTTAGTTATTTATTTCTCTAAGTTTTCTTTATGATTATAAAAAGATTAATTATAAAAATATATGACTGTTTCAAAATATTATCAGTCAATAACAAATTCATTTCGAATTGCCGAATAAAACTTCTATTCGATAGTTTTACTTTTTTGTCACATGTTCAATCATAGTATGTCATTTCTTTGGAACGAGGAGAACCAATCTCATTCTGTGGCTTGGAAATAGAAGAAAGGAAATCTTGTAGATATAGGTGTAAGATATATATATAGGTACAAGATATTCCTCCTTTTATCTTCAAGTTCCAGGATTACATTGGCTTTTCTTGTTTCAAAGTATCGAATAGGTTGTACCACCTAGTAAATATCTCAAGATGTAATTCCAAAAGCAATCTAAAATTTATGCATATTGTATGTATGTCATAAATATTAATATAATCTATACTACCAATTTTAAATATAGCCATTATTTTCCATAATTCTCCAATTCGCATGAGATAAGAAAGATGAAGCAAAATATTATTTTAAAGCTTCTATTAATTATTAGTAGCATTAGTACCTGTTATCATGTTGCTATTAATATTACTACATTACATGCAAATAATAAGACATCGCCGCAGTAGGAATGTGTGAAAGGCTTTCTATAATATTCTCCTCGCATTTTGATTTATCATATTCTTCTGACGTTCAGTATCTGTCTGATTAAACCTCTTCTTGTTCAGTGGTTTGTTCACTCCCGGCAATGTCCTGTCTACGGGGAGATGTCGACAGAAGAGTGAGGGCCGTGGCATGACGGCCGGAGAAATGTAAGATAGATACATGTACAGCGGAAAGCCGGAAGGAAAAGAGGTCCAGAGGGCCGGGAATGTGTAGGCGGATAACCCAGGAGGATTTAGTAGCATGATATCATAACCAACAGTGATTTCCCGCTGAAGCCGGAGCGATGCTATTCCAAAGGACCCCAGGGAAAAGCGCCGGCCTTCCGCTTGAGCACCGCCATTACGACCGGTTATGTATGAAATGCGGGATTACGTGTTTCTCGCTCTCGACTTTCGTGCCTTAATTCGCTGATAACAGCTTTTACAAAGTGCTAATGTTATCCGCAGTCATTGTGTGACTCGGCAAAATTCAAGCTTTCCTAACGGTGTTATGTCTAGAGCAGCGTTTCCTATATTGGTATGGATATACTGTATTTGGATAGATCATATCTTTGTTAAATCTGTATAGGTTTTTTAATAATTTAATTTGTATTTTAATAAATGCAACTGTAAGTTTTCTCTTCGATGGCTCGTAGTTTTTCCAATCATTCAACTGTATCATTATTATATTTATATGTATATATGTATTTTATAATATTATTGTATTTAATATTTTATAATATTATTTAATTATATTATTTATTTATATTATTTAAAGTAAAAAAATTTAATACATAAGATATGCTTTTAATACATTCAATTGTAGGATTTTTTAAATTCATACTTTCCCGAAAAATAAAGTATGCTGCATGCAACTTAATAACTTCTGATTTTCTAAGCTCTTCTCTGAAAGAATGTAGTATACATTAGTAACAGTAATCCGACCCTTAAAAAAAAATCAATCTTGCATTCGAAAAATTAAATTTGATAAGCAAATAAAGAAATTTATATTGATTTTTTATATATGTTTCATTATATTAAAAAGTTGAGAAAATGAAGTATTTTTACCATTTTTCAATAATGTTTAAAAAAACGAATTGGTGCCACCCATCAAATCTTCCGATTTATCTCAAATATTTATCCCGTGTCGGATATTCCACTTACTTCTTTGTCTTCTCTCAATCTCTCCCTCTTTCTACTTCTCTTTCTATGTGGAAAGTCGGTCGCACGTATGATCGAGTGTGTCGCGTGCTTTTCTGTTAACAACTGTCGTCGAGTCCGTCTGGTCGAGCTCCATAGGCTCCATAGACGAGGCGACGGGTAAGACCTCGACGTACGTGCCAGATGGAGGATCCTCGACTTCAAGTGGGTCTCTCTTCAGCGTCTCCAGTACAAGCAAACCAGTCTCTTGTTAAAAGGGGTTGACGAATCGACCGACCACCTTGCATCCTCCGCGAAAGATCAGAATCGCTCTCTAGACTCGGATTTACATATAAGTCGCGGAAAAATTAAATTTTATTGTTAGACTTTCTTATTATTAAAAAATTCACTTCATTTCTTAGAGAAATATAGAAAAATTCTTCTTGAGAAAAAAAAAACCTGACATTTAAGTATTTAAACTAATAAAAGCTCAAGTTTTTGGAAAAATTTTGAAAATATAGAAAAACGTATTATGCAGCCTCATGTAAGATACGACGATCTATAAATTTTATAGTCATATTTTATAAATCATACAGTCATATTTTAAACTTGAAAACTCTCTACAGAATCACATTTCTCTGTTTATATGTCTATCATATGAAGTCTATCGATGTCGCAGGGTTCATAATCGCGAGGAAATCGACACGGTAGTTTTTATGGCATGGTTATCTCTATCGATCTATTGGGTAAAAAACCGCGATATTGTACGTGCCATGACCACGCGAGCACTACCTAACTCACTTTCGATCTAGTCACCGCTATCGTTGCGTACACCCGGTATATTGCAGAGTGTCCCACAGCTTGTAAATAATAGTCGAGCTGTCAGGCACCGAATTTCGGATATCTCGGCGATTGTACATGTAAAACGCATGTGAATGTGTATGCATGTAATACACACCCGTATATGCTTGTGCATTTTTGCCTGCGGTATGTCGGCCGAAAGAGTGTTTGAATTGCCCAGAGGCATTCAATAATAGAGAAAATCCGGGAAATTTTCGGCGACAATTCGTTCAAACTTCATACACACACATTCCAAAAAATAGAAAAATAAAATTAATAAACTAGAAATTGTAACATAGTATCGAGCATACTTTTCGTCTCTCTTAACATAAATTTTATTAAAGTTTTTATTAATGCTTGATTATAGTACATGCATTTTGTTTATAAAAAATTTGTTTTGTCTTTATCTAATATAGTTGTATTATAAACATGCTTTTTTCTCATTCTATTTTTATTCAGTGTGAAAAATTATTGGCTCTTCTCGATATTTTTAATTTTCAGTATTACTTCAGTATTTTTAATCTTTTAATATCAAATTATAACTTGAGCATTTTGTTTGTTACAGATCGGTATAGATACTTGATAGAAAGTTTTGCGTAAAGCACGAGGCTTATGCGAGTATTTCATTTAGATGAGCGATACTTTTCTGCTCACTTAAATGTCAGCGGGATAACGGCAAGAAAAATAACGATGCGGGTCTCGCTCCGAAATCAGTCGTTCGATAAATCCCGTTTTCAGGATTTACTCGCGATTCGGCTGGCCGCTGGTACATCCAAAATGCTCCATTTGCAGCACTGTAAATTCTGTGTAGACGGATTTTTTTTTATTCCACTCGCCCCTATTTCGCTGTCTCTCTTTTACGCTACCGCATACCGGCCGCACTCTCGCAGTATTTAATCCGTGTAGTTTATCAGCAAACCACAGCGAGAGGAGGGCCTCGATACACCCTGGAATTAATTCGCGAGATTCTCCCCCGCTGCCCCTTCACTCTTTCTCCCTCGTCCTCCCTTCCCGGCTTTTTTTATCCTCGCGGTAGCACAATGGCGTGTCGATCGGCCGGCGCTCGTCGATCATTCGGGATTAATGGACGCGCGTGGCGCGCGATTTTTTCTTGCGCTTTTCGTTGGTATCGCGCATCGTGTTGAATACAAGAAAAATCGCTCGCCATGAAATCGAAAGGATCGTAGAGCTGAAAATCTCGCGGATAAACAGATTACTTACTGCTTAGAAAGAAATTTTATTTTATGATAAACTGTATTAAAAACTTAGTTTACGATAGAAATACAATAATAATACATACTATGCTATCATTCACAATTCTTTTTTAAAGGAATTTTGAGAATAATTTTCTATCGACAAAATTCTGATATTTGATATTTTTATGATTTTGTTTTAAGTCAAATTAAAAGTTAAATTAAATTTTTAAATTTATTTTAAAACAAAATTTTCAATGAATCAATTTTCAATTTTTAAAATTAAATTTTTAATTACGATATCATTAAAACTTATTTAAAAATAATTAATAATAATATTTTGTTTTCTACTTGTAATCTAGGAAAAACAGAATTTATAATAATTTAAAAGTTCTAACCATTTTTATAATTTAAAAGTTATATCGTTTCTAAAAACTATTGTTTTTATTTTTTTGCGTTACAAAACAGATGTAAAAACATATTACAGCGTAAAAATATATTTATCAATTTCTCTTTTCTCTACAAGAATAACAATATTATATAAAACAATATTATATAAAATAATATAAAAATAATCATTTGATTTTAATCGTATTTACTGGAAAAGTTCACAGGTTGAGAATTCTTTTAAAATATCAATTATAACAATTTAGATATTATATTTAAAGAAAAAAATATTATATTTTTAGTTTATTTTGTTTGCATCGATTTTTTATCATAAAGTCATATGTAATTTTTCGTATAACAGCATATTTAAAATTAGCAAATTAGTGTAAATAAAAAAATTTAGACACAGAAAAATCAAAAATAATTCTGAAATAACACATTTTATATCACATTTTTGAAATTATTTCTTCTCATTTTTTATTTGCTGAATGTTCTATTTATTTTGACAAATTTGCTTCTTGATATTCGAGAAGCTGAAATTCAAGGAAGATTGGATGTTGATATTTTATCGCTTTTCCCTCATCCTTTGGATCCAGAGAGGCAATATTCATGATGTTAACAATGCGTTATCTCGTATAAATGGATAATTATAATTATATATTATATATTATAATTATAATTACTATTGTAACAAAATAATTATAATAAAGTGTAACGGAGTAATGACGAAGATAGAATCCTATATATGTTACCAAATGATTGCAGAATGTTAATGAATGTAATAATTATAATCACAGTGTTAAGAACAATTGAGAAATTGTAATTTACTGATAAATAGAAAGTCAGATATATGTATAATAGATATACAATATAATATAGAAAGCTCCAATAGTTTATCTAAATAAGTATAATTGAATAAATTGTGTTATAGTATGATATTTATTATAATTTGTTATTTATTATTTAATATTCATAATTTAATAAAAGAATTTATTATTTTATATTTTTTCTTTTGAGATAGAATATAATCTCAGAATATAAGATAAAAAAAAAATATATATATATTTTTAAAAAGAAATACAATATATGTTCTTTTCCTCTTTCAGCGTAGATTTTTTTCTTTTGAGATAAAATATAATCTCAGAATATAACATAAAAAAAAATATATATATATTTTTTTTTAAGAAAGAAATATGTGTTCTTTTCCTCTTTCACCGTAGATTTTTACTGACCATATTTAGAAAAAAAATCTCAAAAAGTCCTTTTAAAACTCTTTCTTTTCGAGAAGAAAATAGAAATTGTCGCAATACAATGTATGTGCAATTTTACTATTTCTAACTATATTTTCTTCGAATAAATTTTTATGAGTTTAATAGATCTGTCATTATATTATAGTTAATTTATTAATAAAAAAGAGTTCGTGAAAAAAACTTAAACAATTTTTAATTTAAATAATATTTATAGACGTATATTATTACGTGGACAACATTCTTGTATTCGTTGCTACAGTAATTATTTCTATTATTAAAAATAAGATTAAATATATGAGAAATATGTATATTAAGTTATAATTATAGCAAGAAATTTAAATTTAAAAAAATGTAGAAAAATTAAGTAAAATAAGAAGAGTTTGAATATATGTTGATGCCAGTATTCTTTTGAAATTTGTTTTGAATATATACATATGTAATCATTCTTGTAGTTTCATCGTTAGATCATATATTGCCCTTTTCAACCTTACATCAACAATAACGTTGTCAAGTAAAATGTAAAATTTTTTTTTTTAATTAATGATTTATGAATTTACGTCTCTCTCTTTCTCTCTCTCTCTCTCTCTCTCTCTCTATCTATCTATCTATCTATCTATCTATTTATCTCTCTCAACAAATCTGGTAAAACAGAATATTAAATTCTTGTAAATTTAAAAAGAAAATAAAAAACGATTTGTTCAGGAAGGTAGCTTGCATTTGCGGATTCGTCTAAAAATTACGTCTATCGTTCGTAAAAAAAAAAAACATCATATATTGTATATTTATGTTGTATGGCTCGTTAAAAGGTGCTTGTTAGTCTTACTTAAAAGATTCAAGTCTTCGTTACGCGGTGCTCGTTTTGGAGTTGGGAAATAGCGTTGAATTTTTTTATTTTTATGTAAGGCTCGACGATATTTTGCGTTGGTATGCGACCCTGGAGAACCGCAGGAGAAACATAAAACACGATCTTCATTGCGATGTCTCCCTAGTTGAGCAAGGTTGTTGAAGAAAAAAATCTAGAAGCGGAAGAGTTAGTGGAATGAAGAAAGGTCAGATAAAAACGAGGTTTGGGATCATGTTTTGTTTTTTGTGAGTTCTGATAATCAAACTTTTCATCAATTCTCTTGTTATTTTCTACCTATCCGCCATTGTTCTATATTTTTTGTATTTTGTATTCTTTATATATCTTTTTATTTGTTATATGATATCCACTCTATTTTTTATAATATTTTCTTTTCTTTGCTCAAATAAAATAGAAGAGATATCCTTTATTTATTGTCAGAGATGCTTATATTTTATTTTTTATTTATTATTGTTACTCTTCAGCAACATACTTGCCAAGAAGAGGGAGAGATGCTTATATTTACGAAGCCAATTTTTAGGAAATATAAATATAATAGTACTTTATATATATTTACTTTATACTTGATTTAAAGAATTTTGAGTATTTGAATTCTTGGAAAGGAAATTTAGAATTGTTTATTTAGATGCTAAAATAGAATAATAAATCTTAAAATAATAAATAATATAATTGTGATAATCATTAATAATATAAACTTTTTGATATAATGTGTGTATTTAGATAAGTAGATATATTATACCTTCATCCAAAAGTAATTAATTATAGAGAGAGAGACTAATTTCTCTTATAATAGCTATCAAGAATAACTACTAACGAGCAACTATTGGAGAACCGTTATCTAGTTTCGATTTTGCGAGATTAAGTTAGGTGCCATGTCCTTGGTACTACGACATTGAATTGATTCATCAACGTCTCGCAAGTACTTCGTACTTCTGCGTTCTGGGTCTCTCCCAGGTAGTTTGGTGGCAAGATTCACCAACAAGTGATACAAGGCGTTCTGTGGCCGGACACTATGTACTACGCCGTAAAGCGCAGGTCCTGTGATTACCGTCGACAAGAGCTTGTGGCTTACTCGTAAGACCTTCACATATCAAACATTTGCGATAGAAATAGCGAGATTCTCATGAAATTGACTCTCTTACGCGCCTCACCTCGTAATCGAACTAACCAAATCTTTTTGGACCGCTTCGAAAGAACTCTGTCTACAATTTTAAGTTTCAGTTTGAGAAAATATCGTTAATAAATTGATAAAAATACATTTACTTCAGATTTCATCGGTTTTTATTATTTCTTCAGTTATATTTTTTTCCAACAAAAATTAAAATATTTATTACACAATTAATTATGAAGAACGTTATGCTAAATTATTTTATTATTTTAGAATGTTTAATAGAGATCTCAGAGTAATTTTGAGTTTCTAGAAAACGAATCTTGTCAAGTCGCACGACTATCTTTATTAATTATATTGCGACTTTGTCGACAGATTCGCATTTAATTGAATTCGTATTTGGTCACGACGAAGTCTACCAAGTTTCATCAAAGCAATGCGTATCTCAATATAGCGGACTCCTTCTAATGAGTGTATGAAGCGACGCGACTCCGCAAGAAGATTTCCTTGCTAGCGTACGTTCGCAAACCGCTTGCAAACGGAGACAGCATAAAGTTCAAAGGATCCGTCGAAGTCCGATCCGATGGTGAGGAGAGGAAGTTCTTCACTTTGTCGCGGCCTTGTTATATCTCGAAACTAACCAAGAATTCGGCTGAGCCCGTCAGAGTCTACGGTTACACTCTTTGTCTACGAATATTATCATGTACCAGATGTATTAGATGTCCTCCCTACCTCTAGCTCGCCTATGGAATGCCCTTTTGAAGAATTTCCTGAATGTTCGAAGTCGATCTTTCCTCGACAAAAATTTCATACGCGACTTTAAGTTCCTCGTATAAAACATTTTTCAATATTGCGTTGAACTCGGCAATTGAATTCTCTGAAAGAGAAATATCAATAATGTGATGATGAGAGAGAAGTACTTTTGTTTTTCTATCAGTTTCCTTAGAATTTAAGCGTTGCGTGTTTTATTATATTATTTTGTATATAAGGTTTTCTACTGATGTGAACTTAGCGTCCAATTTTATAAAAAAAAAATTAATAATATAGTTTGTACGTCAAAGAATAAAAAATACAGAACGATTAAAAAATGGTCAACGCCCAACTTTATTATTTTATTTCTATTAACAATATTTTAATTTCATTAACGCTATCAGATAGAGAATCGTTTGTATCTGTTTGTACTTTTTCATTTCTTTGTCTCAAAGGGTTCGGAAATACGGCGTTTTTCGATTTTTAATATAGTGCTAAAACAAAAAGTTTGATATTTTTTAAAATATCGCAAAACGACAAATGGGGTTCGATAAAAAATCGTTTGTACCCGATTGCATCTCTTTTCATTTTATGTACACCTCAAGGGGTTCAAAAGTACGTTTAATAAAATTAAAACAGTAATAGCGTTAATGAAATTAAAATATTTTAAATTTAATTGCTGACCATTTTGTTTTGTATTTTTTTATCTTTTGATATAAGCGATACAAAGTATAGTATAATCAAGTATAATCGAATACAAACGATTCTCTGTCCAACCCGGTTGATTGGTTGCGGTAAAATAAATCTTAAAATATAGCGGATTTTCCATTTCAGCACTATATTAAAAATTGAAAAACATCATACTTTCGAACTCTTTGAGGTACAAACAAATGAAAAAAGGTACAAACGGGTACAAACGACTCTTTATCTAATAGACTCTTTATCCAATTTAATTTTAATTAAATTAAAATATTTTAAAGTTGGGCCATGATCATTTTTTAATCATTCCATATTTTTTTATTTTTTGAGATACAAATGAGTTACAAACGTTGAGGTATAAATGGACTATATTATTAATTTTTTTTAAAAGTCGGGCGCCAAGTTTACATCGGTAGGTATTATACATTGTCTGTATACGTGTATGTAAATGTATATGCGCGAACAAATGTACATGCAAATGTATGTATGCATTTAAGGATTAAGCTTTTACGATACTTAACAATCTGCAATTCAAGTAATGTAACACAAATCCACTTACAGGAGATAAACTTGCATCAATCGAGTGCTAGCATCGAAAATTAAGCGACATTGTTTCGCTATTGCACTCGTAAATACTACAACCGTGATTATTTCGCGTGTGTTCAGCAAGTATTACCGGTGACAAGTTAAAATTTCGTCTAATGTTCTCCAGCAGCGCAATCGTCTTACGATTTCCGAGCTTTCAAGCTTACATGTAAATTACTTGTGAGACACCAAATGTCGATTTTAAAATAATCTTTCAAAGTTCCCTTCTATGTCCCTTTTATGTCCCTTATCCCTTTCAACTTTCACGTTCCGAAAATTACAGAATAAATTTTAGAATTTGTTTCATATCACATTTTATTTATAATTCAATATATTCAATCAAGGAAAAAGTTTCCTACATATTTAAATATCCTATCCAATACCGATCCTTTTTAATTAAATTATATATTTATTTTAAAATTATTTTAAATTTATTTTAAAATTATTGGACTTGTTAAATTAAACTGTTTAGTTTAGTGTTAGATATCTCTTTTTGTAAATAAAATTCTAGAAGATAAATATGTTAAATGAGGAATAAAGTTTAGCTCAATTATCGATTCATCAGACTTATTTAAATTGTCAAATTCTAAAGTTTGCTACTATTATATATCGCCAGACCGAAACACTTCAAATGGTGAATCAACACACGAGCACGTTTGCGTCAAATTCGCACAGCTTTCCTGCAAGGAGTTTGCAGCAGCCAACTGGAAAAAGGGACATTCGGCCGACTTTCGGTAAAAGCCCTCGATCATTCGTGCGTGAAAGCTCACAGTCGGCGTTCCTCTTTCTTCGAACGCTTTCAGCGGATCTCTCGATTTTACCTTCTTTCTCCTCAAAAGGCAAAGTAAGAATAAAAATGTTCTTTTTAAATTCTGTGTAAATTTTGAGTAAAGCGTCGGTTTGTCGGACATTGGTGAAAGTTGAAATGTAAATAAGAGTTCAAAATTCCTGTTTCAGATACAGTGCATAATATATCTTTCTGTGTTTCTGCCTTTCTATATTATCTATAAAAGAATAAATAATTGTATCCGGAAGTTTTTATAATTAGAAAATTATATCAGAAAATAATTATAAGAATATATTATAATTATGATATAATATATAATTTTTATACCTAACTTTGATATAAAGGAAAAAAATAGATTCAACTTTTTTCAACAACTGGATAGAAGAAATCACAAGTTACTGTCTCTCGTAAGCTCTCGAGATTAAGCTTTGCTTGTTCTTTAAGCAAGCGAGCCTGTTAAAGTCATCCGCTGGATGAAAGCCGTAAAGAAGAGGAAGAGGAAGAGACAGTTGGGGTTTAACAAACAATGAAGAAAGACTAAAAACGGAGCGCGAGTCTCTGATGGGATCGTAAGCTGCGGCTCTTTCTCAATAAATTGTAGTTATTGTTTCTAGGATCTTGACATCCGACTGAAGATATGTTACAGTCTCTATGTTTATAACTTGCAAGAATATTCCCGATGCATTCCCGAAGTCCTTCATTCATTGCTACATGAACATCCGTAGTTGTGCGGCTTGCAGATTTGAAATTTGACTCTGAGCTTAATGTAATGTTGTATTTTAAACTCAAAAATGTCAAAAATCACGGAGACAATATTATTGAATATCTTGTATGACTTAAAATATGATGGGGTGAATAAGTATTATAATTGTCTGGTTTGGACTATTTTTACTATTATCATACAATTGTTTAAAAAATCTAAGCTAATAAAATTACGTACAAAGAAATATCTTTATGCATTTTTTCTTAGTTTATTTAAATATTTTTTAATCACGTTTTAATCACGTTTTATACTATTAATATTATACGATTTATTACATTACGATCCATTTGATTGTTATTATTGAGATTAATCCCGATCTCATTGAAATTCGTATTGTTTGATTTTTTAAAAACCATTTGTAAAATAAGTAGTTCAAATTTCGTTTCGCTCTGCCTTTCGAACATTCTTCAGGAATGCATCCAGGAAAGAAGGTCTTATCGCAAATCTCCGAAAATGTGCATCGTCATACATCGTGGAGGGAAGTGACGAGAGAAACGCTTCTTTCATTCGAGCAGGATTTTCCGAAGACAATATGTGGGGTCACGAGTAGCAAAACAATGGACCTCGAATACGAATGGGAGACAAAGTGCGCTTCCGAAGGTTTAAACAGCTTTGCGTTATTTTTTGCTACTCTTTCCTAACAGTAAGCTGCTCTTTTCTATGCAGATGGACGCGAAGACAGTGCGTCAGATAGCAGGGACTGTCATGGCACACTCAGTACCGTTTATTTTTGTAAATCATGAACTGACTATACATGACTGTATTTCTTATAGCGCGTAGGAATACTGTTCATAATTTTAAACGGACTTCAATTTTCCTTTCGACCCGTCTGGCCAATTTTATTCTTAACACTACGTTTCGACCTCTGGTTTAGGCCCTTATCAAGTGTATAAAGTTTACATATAACTATGCAGATGGACCGCACAATGATATCTGTCTCGTTGACATTGCGCCCAAATTCATATTCATACGAATTTAGGCGTCCATGTGCATAATTTTCTAAAACATTTCCATAAATTAATTTGAACCATCATTGAATATATAATATTCCTACGAGAAAGTCGTTTAAAGTATATCACGTGTTAATACAGGTTAAAGGTAACTTTGCATAGAAAGTATTATCAGTTTACTATATTTTGTTTTGCAAATTATAATAGATTATTTTGCGAAACGAAAAACTTTACTGTGACCTTTTTGGTAGTGAAAAACAGTAACAAAATTGCACATATCTAGAACTAATGCGTATAATTGTATTACTTTCACTCGTGTGGCGTTGTGATGTTTCAGAATACAATTATGCCACAGGCGAGATACAGGCGTGGCATATCCCGCGAAATAAATTACGTTTCGCAAAATAGATTTCGCTTCGGGTAAATTCGACGAATTAATGCTGTTCTCGCAGTAGCAGTCACAATAGAAATGTTTTTTTTTTTAGTTGCGCATGCACTATTGCTTTTTGCGTATGTAATAAAAAAATAGTAAATATTTAAACATTACATATAGATATAAAAATTATATGTGTATATACATTTTTTAAAATGTAATAACAAAATAGTAAACAAAAATAACTGCATGTATTATATATAAAATACAAATATATATAAAATTCCCCAATATGTTATAAATTCAATAATATTAATTAAATATAAAATTACAGAAATAAATAAGAGCGTCAGAAAAAATGACAGAAATTATTAATTATTACAGAAATTATTAAGACAGGATACAATGCAATTATTATTATTATTATTTCTTCAATAATATAATGTCGCAAGAATATAAAATATAATGCAATAAATATTTTTATCAGCAATGTGTTCACAAATTTATGTAATTTATGTTCCTATGTATCTTTTTAATGCTTTTGTTTCGGTTTCGATACGGATATTATACCGTAATGATGATAAATATTCTGCAGATACCATCCGCGAATATATATTTCGCATGAGAAATCCTATTCAACACCCTATATCCACCATAATCCGTATTCAGCCTTGATATCGCAAATAGCAAACGGTTCTGCCTTTGCACGAAACTTCCCCGTCTTTAAAACCCATCGCTTCGCGATCCCACGAGCGATACCGGAAGTCGTCCGGTGCTATTATGCAGCTTTTTAATCCTATTACAGCAGTTAATTACCGTCTGGTGGCCGTTAACGGACGGACGAAAAAAGGAAGACGTCGACACCCTTCTGTAAGAGTATCATTTGTTTTCTCCTCCTTTTTAAGCCTGCGACCTTTTATCTTTCGACGAAACAAAAAGTGTGCGTCTAATTAACGATCATCCTTTGCTCATTTTATAGCGCAGGCTGAAAAAGCGGAAGCCAAAAGGGCAGAAGAATCCAAGAATTCTTTGAAGTTGTGTACAAAATGTTTCAGAAGTTGAGCATTTAAAAGGAATGTACGACAAAAGAAAGAGGAGAGCCATAATACTTACGTTAAGTTTCTTTTCATTCGTTTTGTTAAAAAAAACTCTTTTGTAAAAGAAAAGTATTGTATTTGTAAGAAGTATTTCATTGTAAGAAATTACTATCTTATTCAGTGCGACTAGGTTTTACATTGTCAAAATTATTTGTGATAAAAAACCATTTCTCCTTTATTCTGAAAAATAGACATTCTCTCTCTATTATAAATAGAAAACTGCAAAAGAAATACAAAACTTGGATATTATCTTGGATATAATTAAAATACACACATATATAGTCATAATAAAGTATAGGATATATATATATATATATATAAAAGAGAAATCAGCTTTGCATGGCACATATGAACTTTGAAAAATACAACAGTTACAATTGGATTGTTTGTATTGGTGCTAGTATCTCAAAATAACAAAGATAATAGATTTCATGCAAAAAACAGCTCCATACTTTCCTATCTTACATTTCGATCTACGAGATGTCGAGAAAAAGTAGGTTGGATCGAGAATCCTCTCATGCGCGCGACAGGATTACGAATCTTACTTCTACGGTGCGAAGAGCACGGGAGAATAGATACCGCTGTGTAATCCCTCGAAATTAAAATTTTAAGACGCGTCAGTTCTTCGTGTCTCCTGAGATAGTCCCGTTTTCTCGTGGTTTCTTTTTTTCGATTTTAATCTCTGGTCGAGAGTTCGTATCCTCGTCTGATTGTGAGACGTGTACTCGTTAAAAGATGTCTCCGATATTCTTTTTCTTCGTTCCTTAAGTATCATTCTCTCGTACTATTCAAGCGACTCTCGACACACTTCTTTCCGGTACTTTTACCATTCTGCTTATCTTCTTCGAAAGAAGCGTTTTCGGCGCTGTTTCGTCGCGATTTAGTATCCAAATTCATTTGTCCTGGCTATTTGCGGGTGATTGATTCGACCGTTTCTTTCCTTCTAAAAGTGTTCTTTTAAGTCTAAAATATACGAGTCACGGAATCGTTTATTTGTATTTAATCGTGTATGATTTCACTAGAAAATTCTTTCTTTATAAAAGTTTCTATAATTTTTTTATACATAAAATTTGTAAAATATTTTTTCTATTGTAGCATAAGTACCTACATATATTAATTTAGAAGTGCAATAGAGTTTAAATGAGGCTAATCTATAAATAAATGGCTTGCACTAGATCGTGTTACCATATTGCCTAATTAAGTGTTAAAATCGATAAAGTACTATAAATATGCTTTGTCTTACTAAATGTGATATAAGCTACTATTTATACGTTTCTTCAGTTATCACATACCAGAATATTAAAATTTAATCCAAAATAGATTTCATTAATTTGTAATATAAATCTGATATTTCCAACGACCGCACTAATCGGTATCGATATTAATATATATATTGTAATTATGGATATATTGTGTTATATAAATTGTTCTGTATTTGCGTTACTAGATTTATTATTTAATGTCTTTGTATTTTAAGATAGAATTATTTAATTATATGTATATAATTAAATAATTAAATAATTAAATTATATATATATATTTAAATATAGTATTATTTTCATCTTTAGAAATTGTCATTCGTGCTGATGATTAATGTCAAATACATTTATCTTATTATTTCGAAAAGCAAGGTGAAATTTTAATATCAAATGTTCTGCAAAATAGCAAATACCATTTGTACATAATAAAAAATTATAAATTAAATTTACGCAGTCGTCAAAATGAAACAGCGATATTAATTTTGCAACTGTCAAACACCAGAAAGGAATTTTGCGTTTTATGAATATTCCATCTTTCGTTCGTGTGGCTTAACGACTGATTTTTAACGACATCATTAAAAAGTGACAGCGGGAATTCAACGCTTACCGACAACGCTCGCTTAATAAGTTCGGTGTTGACAGTTTCGCTTCTTTCGTCGACAACGTAGCGTTGCCGTCATTCCTTCTCTCCTTTTCTTCTCAACTTCATTTTACAAGTTGTCACAAGTCGTAGGATTTAAAAGGGCTGTTCGAGGGTTTAACTTCGCCGCTTAACGGATACAGAGCGAGAGTGAAGTTGCGCGCGAGAAGTGCTTGAGTTTAAAACAGCGAGTCGAGTTTCAGAGAAAAGCTTGAAATTATGAATGCGTCGAGATTCGGGAATTTGTAGTTATGCTTTATAACGGCACGTTATTATTGTACTTAACAATGTAGCATCGTATGAAAGTATTTCATTGTTAGGAGCCTAATTAAATTTATTACAACGGAATTTTTTGTGGTAACATAAGAATGTTAAAATAATTATATCCCGAGGAAAATTAAAATAATCTATATTTGAAAGGTTTATTTATTAAGATATTTTTCAGAAATATAGCGCGTTAATTATTTCGATAAGTTTAATGCAATAATTATATTATATTATACTATATAAATATCTCTAATAATATTAATAATTGTAAAATTGCAATTAATCTAATGCATATATAATTACTAATACATACATTTAAATTGTTTATGGTTTCTTGATTGGATTTATGTATAATTAAAATCAATATTGTATACTTCATATTCCATAATTAATGTACTGTGATATATACAATATGCATATAAGTTTGCTAAAATATTTAAAAAAATATATTATACTTTTTAAAAAATTTAAAGTCTTGTATTTGACAGAGCTTAATTTTTAAATTTTTATCAGAGATTTTTAATGATTGTTACATTACAACTATTATTCGTATTGTTTACTAATATGGAAATATTCACATTTCCTACATGAATTCTTTTACAAAAACATTAATAGAATTTTCTAATGTTTCACATTGTCTTTTATAATATCTTCTATAATTCTGATAAGAGAAAATTTCATGATAAACATAAAAATCTTTGAAAATAATATTATCTTTACTATTAAAAGAATTTATAAAAACAAACTGCATCTATAAAAATTTTCACTGTTCCTTCCTTTCTGCGAAGTTGTTATAATACCTAATGAGCGAAAAAAGCACTCATGAAAACAATACGATATTTGTAAATTAAATGAATAACTATAAAACAATCACTGTAAAACAATCGAAATATTTTTCAGTTCGGATAATTTAGTTTTTTTTCATCGAAATAGAATATGGATCGCGTACCATTTCGCAGATGTTTCACGTTTCATATTTCTTGATAAAGCCGTTTTTACAATAAAAATATAATGAAAATGTAAAGAAACATAATGCTTGTTTCTACATAAAAATACAATTTCACATTCTAGCAGTTTTTATTTGATAAATGGATATATAATAACAGATAGCTAATTTAAAGATTTCATCAATATTCATCCGCAAATTTTGTCGAATCGGCTCGGGAGAGAACGAGAGAACACGTGGAGTCTGCAAACGCATAATTGTAGATAAACCAACGAACGTGTTCGTGCAACTTCGTGCTATAAGGTTTTAACGGCACGAAGAAGCGCCTTGCTTGCTTCTAACCGGGCAGGAGCGAGCGGGATGGGCATGTTTAAAGTGCATGGGTAAACGAACAACGATCCCGAGGGAAGTTTGAGGTGGCCGGTTCTCGAGGGAATGGATTATGGGTCAAGATAAAGCGGAAGGGAAGATTACTGGTAGAGGCACACGGCGAAGCCAAGTGATTGTGTAAATCAAGAAGGCACTTAGAGCGTCTGAAATTCTGCTCTATGGAGCTTCTGATTCAATCAGCCACCAAGGATTACGCAAATATTCTCTCTCAAACAATTGTTTTCAAAAGTAAATTCTTATATAATCAGATTTTTCTCATATTAGGAGAGGACAAACAAAAGTGAATTACTGTATATTATTTATCTGCCATTTCTTTCATGAATTTGGATAATTTGATAATGACAGATTTGAAAAAAGTTTTATGAAAAATATTTGAACGTTATTCTTAATTATGTATTTGTGCTTTTTATGAGAAAAACAATTCATCAACAGAAAGAAAAAAATATTACTTTATAAATAGTGTAAAATTAACATACAGAAATACATTTCGACTTCATGTCGGACGCTTCCAGTTCATTGTCAGCTACGTTACGCTACATTACTCTTTCTAAACTCTCGTCTCGAAAAAGAAAGACAAAAACACACACGAATCGTTTCTCCCCTCATTTTTATCCGAGAGCAGTTTTAAAATGCACGTAATATAAAAGTTATCTGTTCATAACACTTTTAAACACGGTCAACAAGGAAACGATAATTACACTTGACATGGGAATATTCCAAATACGAAATATTCACATGTGCAAATATTCAAAAATACATAAAGAAAAAAGATAATGTCCAATGAAATTCAGATATAAAAGAGGTTATTTTCCAGATTATTATTTTGCACACACACAAACACAAACGGACGCACGCGCGCACACACGCACGCACGCACTGGCGCGTGTGTGCATAATGTTAAAATTTATTATCGCTACATTTATTTTTTGCATTTTTTAAAGAATTCTTCCACAAATCTTTTTTACCTGTCTTTCTTTGTCCCCAACGGGCAAGCAAGCGTTTCTATTGCCAACCGAGTCATGTACAAACAGTTTCTTCACGAAATTCCATCGCTTTTCGAGCAGCACACAAACACAATTGCATGCGCAAAGTTTCCCATGGGGATCCCTTCGGCTTTTTCCATTTGTTCATATCAGATAAGTCTCTCACTTGCGATAACTTTGTTTCTCGTAAAGTTTTGTCCGGCGCGCGCGCGCTACTTCCGGTTCTCTCCCACTTGTTCGCTTGCTATCACTTCCGTCCGATTCTCCTTCGGCCACTTGTCTCTCATCCATTCGTCGAGAGTCTGGCTAGTTTTCATGGGAGAAGTAACTCAAGCCGGAGATGTGGTCGGATAACACTTAACCACTCGCCCACTCGACGGACGCTTCGCGAAATGTAGCACGTGCGACATTGCTCGTCCTCTCGACTCGGATCTACGATCTAGATTTTAGACTATTGCTCTAGTTCGTGTACAATGAATATCAATTAGTGCGCGACATTTATCGCGATGTCAAAATCATTTTCACGAACTCGAATCTCAATCTTAAAGAATGTAACGCAATTTCTCGACGGTGATACTCATAACGAAACAAAAACTAGAACGACGAGGAAAATCTATGCGGAATTCTGCGTTTCTTTTGCGCAGATAAGAACGGAAATCGAATCTGTCGTCCGCACGCGCGCCCATATGTGGCACGAATGATCTTTGATATATGTTCGATTTGAAGAATTTATTCGCATGCTCGATTAAACGATTGTGCTCATTCGAGGGACTCAGGGGATGAAAGCGCCAGAAAGGACAATAAGCGAATCATAAACGAGAAGAAGAATGCCAATGTCTGGGAGACTGTGAAGAATTGAAAGAAATAAATATTGGAAACATTAAATTAAGAGCTTGCGATTTTATTCGAGAACCCAAGACAATGATTGGTTTTAAATTTCTGGCAATTTAAATTAGAAATTTTTTTAAAGTAAAGAAAATCAAAATAAACAAGTCGAATAAGGCCAAAAAAACGATTAAATACAAAACGTTAATGCAAACAAAATGTAAACAAATTCAATAAAAGAAATATGTTTAAACGTTTCGGCTTACGAAGTCTTTATCAATAAACATAACGTATAAACTGAAAGAAAAAATATGATGTAGATATAAATATCGCAGATGATTATAACGTGGTTCAGATATTACCACACTGCTGGCAGTGATGGATTAAAAGATTGTAGAACCAAATTCGTCCTTGCTCCTTGAGAAAACTCAAAGAGAATAATACACGTCCTCACTCCAACAACGTTCAATCCGTAATGACTCGGTTAAACGATTATAAACACAATATCTTTTAAATACATATAAAATAATAATATAAGTATAAACACAAGAAAAGATAAACAAGAGAGGACAATAACGAGTTAAATTTTGTCAAAATATTTATGTAAACTCTATTTAGCAGTTCTGAATCTGTGTGGGAATTAATTCCGTGTTTTTGTTCTTTAATGTGTACCATTTCTGAATTTGATTGTACATTCTTTTGATCCATCACTGACAGTTGTGTAGTTATTTATTATATCTGACAATGAGTCATATTATAATCTGCGGATTATATGTATATCTACATCATATTTTTTCTTTAGTTTATGCGTGTTATGCGCTTTGTATCTATGTGTATCTACATTATGTATACTTTTTTCTTTTAGTTTATGCGTGTGCTTACTGATGAAGGGGTTGTAAGCAACGTTTAAAAGTATTTACTCTATTGAATTTGTTTACATTTTATTTTGTTTGTATTAACGTCTTTTTTGACCTATTCAATTTGTCTATTTTGAATGTTTAACGAGCTTTTATACTTTGTTTTTGTTTTTAAAGAAATTAAACTTTCGGGACGTTTTCAAGACTAAAGCTTTCATTGAAAAACCTTGTTTAAATCTTTACAATGTTATGTGCTTGAGGAATTCCCCGTAATGTAAACTTCTCAGTTTAGAAATTCGATCCTGTATCGCTTAATGAAACATCATGTATGTGCGTATGTATGATTGTGTAGATGTATGTACGTACCGTACATTCCAGACATTGTATTCCGTGTTAGTTGCACTTAGTGCATGCGAGTATAGACACGTACACGCGCACGCACGCCACGTTTATGCCTGCCTTACACGTCGATTGTTACAATTGTCTTCACACGAGTCTCTACAAACATCTTCACATTATGTGCTTTGCGGTGAATATTACAAAGTGATATATATTATAAAGATAACTTATTATTGTTGATACACTTATGTCCGTGTAACGTCCTATGCAGCACAGAATATTCCAGTAACGTTGCAGCAATGTTACAACGTTGTACATAAGAGTATTCCATTTTACAGGTGAAGATTATAGCAGTAACTTGGTGTGAAGTCGCAAATTTACGAGAACGTGATCGTATTAAACTCGAAATTAATATTTCTGGCGTTTAGTTGCGAGAATTGGTCGAATAAAGAGGGAATTTCGAAAGTCATTATTCGAAAATTAATACTCATCAGTCTGCATTACTGTTTCTGTAAATGAAGCCGAATACGATACGCTTGATTAAATGGCATGCGAAATGCGATACAAAATGAAAAGCAGAGATTAATTTGCGAATTTTTTGCCAATGCGATCTGCTAGTAACAAGATCGCTTCGAATCATAGGAAAAATAATACGCTGCTGCATTCCGCTCGCTTTGTTCTGCTATTCTTTCCTCTTACCTCTTTACTAATTTATCGTATACTGATTACTAAAAGGTCATTGTACAATTCAACACGACAAAGATTTTAGATTCCATTGAGCAAGGTAAATTAAACGTGAAATTATTTTATTTTGATTCAACATAATTTTCACGCCGTAATATACCGTGTAACGAGTCTCGCAATGACTTCGATAAAGCCTCGTAATTCCACTTACTGTTTGATCTTGTCTGAGATTCTGTCAAGTCGCTGGCAAAGCCGAGTCCTGGACCAGTTCGCACGTCCTCCGTAAATACCTGTCCTGCCGCGGGCACATCCTGGCAACATCCTGCAGGGATGCTTCCCTTTTGATTGCAGGGATCTCGACTTCGCACACTCTCGCTCTTGTCAAGCAACGTGCCGGAGAGTTGCTCGGGCTAAGCAATTTGTTAATGGCGATAATTTAGCAAAGCGGATTAAAGCAGTGTCGCCTCGGCATGGCATTAATCAATGTTAAGTCTCATCCGCAAATCGACGAGCTTATGTCAAACGATCGACTGTAGTTTAATAGAGACATGACTGCATTTGAGAAATCGACGGAAAACGCGTACACTTTTAAGGAAA
This sequence comes from Crematogaster levior, assembly GCA_901521435.1. Taxonomy (NCBI): domain Eukaryota; kingdom Metazoa; phylum Arthropoda; class Insecta; order Hymenoptera; family Formicidae; genus Crematogaster; species Crematogaster levior. The sequence goes on along the minus strand of CABEGB010000826.1, from coordinate 132,308 downwards.
GATCAATTGTGTGTTTCTCTCTCTCTTTCTCTCTCATGTATTTAATTTTTTAAAAATTTGTATACGCAGTAAGAGAAAAAATAAAAAGATTCTTTGAGTTTTTAATGACTAAAACAAAAATGATACTAAAGAGATTTTTAGTGAAATACTTACAAAGTGTGATACATTTATATATAGTTTATAAGTTAAGAAAAATTATAATTAAGAAATTATTATAACAATTATAAATAATTGTTGAAAGATTAAAAGACAACATTTTTTAATTTATTCCAAAGGAAGATATTAAACAATTATACATTTATAAATATACATAATATATATGCTGATCTTTTAATATTTAACTTTTTGTGAGTATTACTATTATATATGACTTTTTCATATAATTTTATACTGTAAGCTTATATTATGATGTAAGATATACAAGATCATTCCCTTTTATCACTTATTTCTTATTATTTTTGTTTTTACCATTTTTTAATATATAAATTTTTTATAATTCCGATTTATAATTCAAGATAGCGTATTTAGTAAAAGTTTAAAAAAAAAATTTTATTTATGTCCTTATATCTTTTTGTTCTACATTATAATGGACCGTCGACGAATGAAAAACGCAAAAGCCAATGTAACCGCGTTGTGAATATCTATGTAACCGCCAATTACTGCGCCGAAATTAATATATAATTTTGCTTTGACGTGCTTTGTATATAACTTTCAGAATATGGTAGCCAGAACAATGCTAATTATCGCTCCGCACTGCAAGAAATATTAATCAACGTATCCTGGTTAGGATAACGAGCGCACAGTGTGCAAAAACCTTCATTTTTATTCATTATGATACAATGAAAATCTGCGTATACATTTATTTTGATAAATATCAAACGAGATACCTGTCCGTTCTTCATTTTTTTTTAAATCGCAAAATTAAGCGTAAAACGTATTGAAATATTCATTGTTTAGTACGATGTATGTTAACACAACACATTCATGTGTCTATAATTATAATATAATATTTTTATATTATCTCTTGCAATAATAAAATAAAAATCTCCTATTTACAGGAGAGACAAGATCTTATTTTTAATATTCTTCGGGTATTACTTGCATTTACTCTTGCATATAGAATGATTCATTTGAAAAAGTTTTCGTCAGTTTGTTACCATATGAAATATTTTTATTTTTTGAAGCAACTTTGAAAGACAAAGATTCTTTGAAGTTAAAGTGATGTGATTTAAAAAAAAACTGTACATAAAACGGTTCCGAAAGACATGACCTATCTCTATATTTGCTTTTTTAGCGCAAACGTCCTAAATCCTATAAAAATGCTCGTGGTGATAAAACGTTATGTGAGCCATCGATTTGCGCGAACGTCTAGAAACACAGCAGCGCGTAAAGCCTTTTAAAGAAAAGAATACGATTTGAAATATACGTATTTGATATTTTCGCTATGAGATTTTCGTCGGTGACATCAGTGAGCGGATGGCGGATTTTGAGCGTAAATTTCGACGCGATGCATCGCCCTTGCAAAAACGGAGAATGGCACGAAACGGTCGAAGGGGATGAGAGGCATTTTAGTGGCTGTCGCCTACAAATACCGCGATCTTCACGGCAAAATCTGCATCTCGAAGGGCTGTGACAGCCCATCCTTGCACGCTTTACCACTTTCGTCCCCTTATCTCGTCTCTTTCATCGCCATTCTTTGACTCTATCATTTTTTTCAGCGCTTCATATCATCGTATTTTTCTTTCGTCGCTTTTTTAAGCGCGCCTCCCTTTCTCTCTTTTTTCCCCCTCGCAGTATACTCACAGATATTTCAGTGCACCTGCGCATCCCCTCCTGATACGTGGAGAATGTGGAATAAATAAAGCAGCATCTAGTGGAAAAACGATAAATCCCGAGAGGCGCGCCAGCAATTTGTTGAATGGCGAGAGAAAGAAGGCAAGAAAAAGAGAGAAAGGCCCAGTGAAAAACGGGTTCGAGTAGAAGGAAGGGCAAGTGAGAAAAGCGAAAGGCGGGTCAAGAGTAGTCGAGACGGGTACGTTCGAAATCTTTGTGTGTAATTTATGAGAGCAGGCATTACGTAATCTGAGCGATAAATAATGTTATCATAGCACTCTGACCCGCGATTTATCATGGCAATCGAGATCCTTTGTTTGTTCACTCGAGGTTTACTTAGTCTGAGCTTTATCTACGTTTTGATATGAAGATAATTCAAGATGCCCATTATATTGAGTATCTCGCAAATTTATTATGTTACGTGGAATTATTTGCACCTATATTGTATTCCAATTTCTAGATGCTTTAGAAACATCCGTTTAAATGAATAATGAAAGTAATGTCATATTAATATAGTGGAATCAATATTAATATAGAAATATTACTATGAGTCATCTTTTTAATGTAACGTGTAATTTTATATTTTTCATTATTTTTAAGAGAATCATCAAAAGTAATAATAAATATCGACAATATATAAACATATTATCTCTTTTAATATTTAATCAATCAAAAAATGTATGTGTGTTTGTGTGTATTTTAATATCAATATATTAAATATTATATATTACTCTAATATACGTAGCAGTTCTTAGAATACATCGTGTGCCCAGCTTCTTCCTAAGCTGAGGATTAAAACTCGCGAAAGTTTAATCGAGTCACGTGTATATTCACTTTTATCCGAAGCAGCCGGGGTTATCTTTGAAAATTAAATGTAAACGTTTAGTTTCTATAATATCCGCTGAGTAAGCCGAGATAGCTTCCTCGTGTTAAAAGTTTATTTAAACAAGCTGCGAAGAAAATAATAAGCTTAATGGACTGGCGTATAATTAAAAAAATTTAGACTTTGTTTATAAAATAACTTAGACCTAATGGAAAAGTAGAACATTTTATTAGTAAAATAAAATTAATACCAAGAATAGTATATAATAAAATTCAATCTATAATATGATAAATAGATCGACAAACAACTAATATATTTAAACTTAAAGAAAACTAATATATCTAAACTTAAAATTATAGAAAAACTTATGTTAATAAAAAGTATGTTTTTAATTTTTACTATTTGATAATATCTCTTATTTAAATGGTCTGTATTTTCCATTTTTCATCCTTTTTTAAAGAAAAGTTATATGATCATATATTCTACATACAAAATTTTACAGGATATTCACCCTATTTTATGAAGTTCCCTATATATTCTGTATTTCAAATTTATGACGTGAAAATTAGTGTAGCGACCTAAATAGATGCATTACTTGCTCCCTCGCGACATATTCTATTTTTACGGATGTCAAATGCGATTAACAAATCGCGGTCACGATTTACAGCTTATGTAATAAATCGCAAATAATTACACGAGATTTCGCGGACCATCGGGGAAATATCTGCCATTTATTAATTGATGCGAGCTCACGTTCACGCAAAAATGAGACCGTGCGGTATTCAAAAAATGCAACGTGTCTCTAATTGGGCCATTTTTGCAAAATTAATCACGCTAATTAATATCGCTCGATCCACCGCAAATTAATCGCTTCACCAAAAAGTTGATCTGCAATTTCATTAATTCACTTAACGACCACTTATTCGTTCTGTTATTTTCATACTTTGCGACTTATTGCAACGTATTATATTATATATATGATGGAATTATATATATGATGAAATCAAGTCGTAAAAAGCTTTTTAACTATTTGAATTATTTTTTTATATTATTAATTTATTGAGAACATATTATATTATACAGAATCGATTTTTGTATTTGAATTCTAGACACAATATTGATTGAAATAGTTAATCTTCTTTTACGAATGTATAAACACAAAAGAAAATTAACTGTTCTATCTCATTTAATCGTTTTTAGTAGAGAGAGAAAATTATATTAATTAAATTACTATTTATTTTTAATAATAATAATCTTTAGATTATATTTAACCTTTTAGATTATATTTATCCTTCATTTTCATTATTTGCATAAAATAAATATAATTCTTATCTATTTTTTAGAAATGTAAAATTATATATTTTTTAAAAAATGTGTTGTATATTTTCAAATGTGTTAAGACGAGATATAAGCACATTCGCTACAATATGGCGAATAACCTGAGAAGTGGGTCCTTTCTACCACTTTTCCATGACAACGATGTCCTTAAACGGAAGTATAATTCCGCGAGCATAATCGAAGCTACGAGGATAACAGTAAAATAACCGTGTGCCATTTATGAGCATACTTCTGTTAAGAAATAATACGAAGTCCGCTCGTAAAGACGCTATTACCACCCTCGCTTGTCGCATGCTTGTCGGACATTACGTTGACTATTACTACTTGTCATTTATGACCATCACTTATGGATATAAGTGGTTCTGTCGTAGCTTAACCGCCGCTACTTTGCCTCACTTGCTTATGAATGTTTCACAGAGTTTTCCTGCGTGGAAAATATAGAGTGTTCAATAGGACGTTTGAAAAACATGATATTTTATCTGGAAAACTAGGACAGATTTCTGTTTATAAAAATATTGAAACATAAATAACTTAAACGAAAGAGGAAATTTTGACAAATAATCAAAGAATTTTTAATAAAAAAATCTTATTTTGAAATTAATTTGGTGAAAAATTTGTCTTTAAAATATTTTCGACTTGATTTGAGATATAATAGAGATATAAAATTAGTATTAAAAATAGAAAATAAAAAATGTTATAATATTAAAAAGTAAAACTAAATAAAAACACTAATTACATGTACATAAATTTAAGCAGAACTAATTATTAATAAAATAGTATAAATTTAAACAAAATTTATTATTTTAATTTTAACTAAAAAAAGATTATATGTTTTTATTCTACATTCCAATTATCAAATGTCGATCGACAGAAATTTATATTAAGTATATAATTTATATTAGTATCGATTGATATGTCAAAGACAATATTATCAATGTATAGTGTAGAATACATACATATTAATATTTTCTTGATCAACAGAATGGACAGAATCTTAGACTTAATAATAATAATTTTTACAATATATAAATGTAGAAAACAACATTATTAACATTATGAATAAGAATGAACATTTGATGACTGAAAATGTTTATTTACATTTTTTTAACGATGCTCAGATTATATTCTTACTTATTTAGAAATTATTTCATACAACTTAATAAATTTTTGTATAAAAAATTTTAAAGAGAGATGTGTTACTTTTTTAGATGTATTAAAATTGAAATTAATATGACAATAAAATTGTAAAATTACAAATAATGTATAGAAATAAAGTATTGTAACAAAAGAAATATTGTAAAATTTACTCACAATAAATCATGGAATGATGGAATGGCTGCTATTTATTTTCAATTTTTTTAATTCAAAGCGTCAGTCGATGTTCTGTAACATAAAAGCAACATTAATCATTAAAAAATTGTATATATAAAACATGAACATATGTTAAATCAATGTATAAATCTCATCACATTAAAACGCAATATAAGTGGGAATCTGTGAATACATCTAAAAGTCTATTATGTCTGCAAAATTTACATTTTCTGCGAAAATAGAGAAACAGAAGATATCCGAAAATGGAAAATCGAACTAAGTGCAGAGATTATCATAATTGAAAGCTCGTAAATCTAAAATTGATTAATAATACGGCTGTGGAATTATAATAGATGTAATATCCTAAAAGTGATGTTTTAATAACTAACAAATATGCATGTTCACAAACTATTTCAATTTATTGAATTCGTGATCCTTAAAATAAAATTCTGACATGTAAAGTCAGAATTTCACGGCGATTTGTCACGGAGAAAAACTGACATGAGAGAAATCACGGCGCTTATGCAATACGATAATACATCTTTCAACGTATGTACGAGCTGTCGGTGCTTGAATTTACGAAAAGAATGCTAATGTCTCCCATGGCGCTCGTTCTTACGGCGATCATTTCGCGAAAATATGTGGCGCATATATGAATAAATATTCATATATTCGAGATCGACGAGCAAGTGCAAACGGAAATGTACCTAAAATATTTGTCACTAACCTATATATTTTATAAATATTATAATAAAAAATTTAAGATAAATTTGAGAGAACATATCGTTCGCTTGCTGGTAGATATCCTTCTTAATTCCGCAATTTTTTGTTTGATAATTTATATCGAGATTTTAACTCTACTAATTAAAATAATTATAACTAAATAATTAAAATATTTTTTTTAATTTAAGGAAAAATATATATAGTACGCAGATAAGCTGATTTTTGTCATTCTGATTTTGTCATTCTTTGACGGATTTTTTATTATATTTAATTTGGAATCAAACTAATTTGGTACCAAATTTAAACAAAGAAAAATATATATTGTATGTACACATATAAAAATATATACAATACTGTATGAAACTTAAACAGAAAATAGAAAATAGCATATATACCACAAGTACAGTTTCTTTTCTAAATTCGAATGAATTTTTTGTTTAATCTAAACTCGCTGGCATTTTAATTTTCCCATTATAGAACCTCTTATATAATTCAAAAACTTAAAATAGGATACGAGGAAACATATTACGCTCGCGAGTACAGAGTTGTGTCTTAGTTTGACAAATTTTTTTATTTGGCTTGAAAACTTGTAATGACGTTTCGACTTGAGTAGTCTGTCTTCCTCACCATCCCTTCCGTACCTCACTGGTTGCAAGATAGTTTTCCCAGACAGATATAAGTTCGTTTTAGCAGGCCGTGCACGTGTGCGCGGTCGTATGCACTTCTCGTGACACGTACAACGGACCGCTGCGATGGTGCGGCACAGCGTTGCAGGCTAAACGAATAACTTATGCGTTCTGAATAAGAGACCGGCACCGTCTGGCTCGATGTCTTACGTTACGTCACTACTTTTGCGAAACGTGGGTCTGTATAGGCTGCTCCAAAAGCATTTCTATCTTGCTTAAAATATACGTGAAAAATTTATTTAAACAAATATAAGAAGGCATTGAATCCTGAATAGAAATATTCTAATTCTTATATTTGAGGCTTTCGCGGTATACTGAATATTAAATTTGGCTTCCGAGTTAGAGCCGCAATGATTTCTCATTTGCGAAGAGAGAAACAACCTGATATTGTATCAGGTTGTGCCTCCTTGATGAAGTGAACTGAAATGTTCACGAAACGTCGGAAGCAAATGACAAATTATCGCGGCTCCAACCCGGAAGCCAAATTTAGTGTTCTAATTCTCCTTTGTTTAATAATTAAATTTTGAAACATAAAATGTTACAGCAAGAATTAAAGAAAAAATAAAAATATCCAAATATTTTCTCGATGTACGATTTGTTGAGCACGCTTAAGATTGCGATTGCTCGAAACTGTGTGAAAAATGCACCGAAAATACAAACGCTTGTATCACAGCGGATTTCAGGAATATTGGCAAGAGTAAATCAAGCCACTTTGGGAGCGATAAATTTCTAGCAACAAGCAAATACGAACTGTCTGAACAAAGTTGCGTGTTACTATTTCGTTCGATATTATTCGATGCTGCAAAGTCGTCGTCGTCGCGTCGATGATAACGACAGCGCGGAACTGGAGAAACCGCAATTAGCGAATTAACGGGGTGCAATTATCACGAAGGATTCTATTAATTCCTCTCTGTAGAATTTCTGGGAGTAGAATTTAACCCGCATTAGCAATAATTGAACGTGACTAAGCTCTAAATATTTTTGTTAAATGTCGGCAAATCTCATTGTTTTAATTGCGCAGCTCATAACTTTTTATTTATAAGTTATAAATGATCAAAATTGTAACTTTAACTTACTGTAACTTTAAATAAATATGTATCAATTTTTATGAGAGAAGAATATTATCTTCCAAATTAACAAGGAAAAAAGTAAAATGATAAAATTATTAGTAAATTGTTGTTAAATCGGATAAGTGTTATTTTTAACAAAATATTCGGTAAAAATAAATGGCGTTTATTTATAATTAATAGTGTTAATTTAATAGTTAATTGATAATATTAATTTTTTTATTTTCGTAAAATTATTTTGTATAGAGAATTAGATATATATTCATATATATATCTAAGATCCAGATATATATTCATTTTTGCGTTGGTCATTATTTACACGTCGGTACAACAATAATTCAGCTAAAACGAGGCAATTAAATAGATCAGGCAGTGAAGTAACATTTATACTGCTAAGACCACTTATCCGTTCTAATGAGTGGTTAATCGAATCGGGCAATCCAATAGTCCAGGTGGTGGTCGAAGCTGCATGTCCGGTGGTCCATGCTAGTATTAGCCGATCCGTTCATCTGACATCACATCGATCATTCGAGCCCTTCGACCGGGATGGAGTCCTTGCATGTATACACGTCCGCTGGCTAAACACGTACATTTGTAGCTACGGGCGATACGCGTCGCTCAGTATAATACATGTGACAGCTTCTTTGTTGGCCATTGTCCAACTGATTCGACTACGATTGAATCGACATTGGGCCCTCTGTCCCAATTTCGTAGATGAGCAATGCCGGAACTATTGACGCAACTCCCGTCGTTTCGTGGATTCCAAAATGGACTCGCTGAATGATATAAATGTCTATCAAACCTGAGCGGATGCGACGATAAATTGAATCAATTGGCCGATTCATCATCAGTTACTTAGCTTTCTCTGCGCTTCTCCCCCACCCCGACGCGAATTTCTCATTGCAATCATTTGTCGCAGAGAGAACTTTGTTCTTCCATCGAAATGTGTGATTTATTGCACATATCATGGATAACGTTTTGAGATAATGTAATCTTTTATCGATTCAATAAGTTTTCCCGATTCCCACAGGCTAAAACTTGTTTGATTCGTTATGACAATAAAACTAATACATATTTTATTTCTTTTCTTGAAGACTTTAATCTCTTATTTTCTGAATTTTATGTGAAAAATAAGCATGATTTTTTTTCAAATTAAATACAAAAATGGAATGGATTAAATGGATCCAGTTTATCTGAATGCATTTCACAATTGACATTTATTTCTTGTTAAAGAGAGAGCAAAGATAAATAGATATCTCCGCCTATATGCAAAAGAGCATCGAATACGCTATGCATTATTCTAGAGTGGCAGATGTAATAAATCCGATTATCCTTGAAGCAGCGAGATCCTCCTGTCTAGCTTAGCATTGATATTTGAAGGACTTGGATATTGTGGAAGGTGTTATCCGTCGTGATATAATCCTTGGATCGACCACAAAATAATCCACCATTTTCTGTCACAAAATATCTTCGAATATCGCTATTAGAAACAGTCATTGTGCTAATGCGATCAATAAATTAAAAGTAGTCATTCATGAGAAGCATAATATGCATATTAAAATAATTTTGTCACAATAACATTATAAAATATCAAAAATGACTATAAAATTGTTAAGTATAAAAATTCTTGTGTAACAATGTAGAAATATATATATAATATAATACGTATACGTACATATAATATTTTGATAGCCAAGAATGTATAGAAAGTTTAGATCTTTATACATATTAAATAAATAAAAATTAAAAAAGAGAACATTGAAAAAGAATTAATAAGAAATTATGATCTGAGAAATTGAGTTTTCAAACAAATTCTCTTTTTAAGGTTTTTTAAGACTACATCAAAATAACGCGCTTGGTGCAAAATGAGCTTCCTGCTGCCTAAATTTAAAATTTAGCGCATCAAATTCGTCTGCAAGACTAAGAGAATAATTTTGATTAGCCCTAACGATGACGACGACGACAACACGCTCGCCGTTCGAAGGTCAAGAAGCAAGTAACGAGTTACGAGATTCGAACTTCCGACACACGACTGCGACTGACAAATGAGAGGCGAAGTAATGGGCTGACGCTACCTGCATAAATAATCGGACCGACCAATGCGGCGCCGCAACCACTTCCAGGAACAGTTCCACATCACCGCCCGTCCAGTGGTTTATCGACCTACGATACCGTTGACCTACACCACCACTCCCGTAAGCGAATTCGCGCTCTGTACGATATTTTATTTTGTTGCGCTATCGAACTGCACCCCTTCGGCAACTCATATATTCAACAAGCTTCAGAAAAAAATGTAATTAAAATAAAATTTATACAATATTTAAAGTCATGTCTTATTAATTTATTTATATTCAAATAAGGATATATTTTATGTAATAAGGATATAGCCTATGATTTTGTATATATAAATTCTATTGGTGTGTTTAATACTTTTGGTGTGTGGATTCTGATATATCTTGAAATGTTATTAACATTTTCATACAATAAAAATTTTCATACAAATAAATTTATCAAGCTTTCTATAAATTTATTTCATCCTTTGACTAAAACGCTGTGTCATAAACGTTGCTGAAATGCATTATCTAATCAACGTTCCATTGAGTATCTCATAACTCTTTCAAACTAGCAAATTTAAAAACAATTTTTAAAAGTTTCTATGTGAATGAAAAATTACTTCTTTTGAGTATATACACTAAAGCCTCGTTAAGACCAATTTAAAAGGAATCACAACCGGTGCTTCGTAAGCGAGCTTATCCATTTTTGTTCAGACTCTTTTCGATTAAATTATACGGAGTTTACATTAATGAATATTTGATTTAACATTAAATATATCAGATAATTTAAAATCAAATCTCTCTCTTTCTCTATCTTTGTCTTATTTTTGCACAAATAGGTAACGCAAACAGATTATACGTTTATTACATTAAAACAGAATTATTATAATTATTATGTTGCAATTATCAATATCATTCATAATATTCAATGATTTTATAATTACTATGTAATTAATTTAAAAAATGTTTATTTTACATTATGTAATTAATTAAAAAAAGTTTATTTTAATTAATTACACACAGTAATTATAAAATCATTGAATATTATGAATGATATTGATAATTGCAACATAATAATTATAATAATTCTGTTTTAATGTAATAAACGTATAATCTGTTTGCGTTACCTATTTGTGCAAAAATAAGACAAAGATAGAGAAAGAGAGAGATTTGATTTTAAATTATCTGATATATTTAATGTTAAATCAAATATTCATTAATGTAAACTCCGTATAATTTAATCGAAAAGAGTCTATACAAAAATATCATTTTTTTATGTACATGTTATACAAAAATTTTAGACGTTAATTTTGTTATATTTAATAAACAAGTTGTAAAATTTTTATATTTGTTATGGACTTGGAGAGACAATAAATTTGTTAAATTCAAACTTTCCTTCGCCAGTAAATATTAATAAACAAACTCTAATTTTTCTTCGACCCGTCTGGCCAATTTTATTATTAATTGTTAACACTACGTTTCAACTTCTGGTTTGAATTTTTATCAAGTGTATAAAAAAATTTACATATAACTATGCAGATGGAAATCGTACATTGATATTTGTCTCGTTGACATTGCGTCCAAACTACATCAATTTAGAAGCTAATTAAAGTCGAGGGATGTCAGTAACAGATAGAAGTGTGTATAATTAAACAACTTCTAAAACTCACATATTCTTTTGTGTGTTGCAGATAAAACTTACAATCAATCAAATCAAAAAACCGAAACATCTCCTCTTATGGGACACGTCACATTATGCAGACATTTAATAAGTGACTGTTATAACTACGAGAGATAGAACTAATGTCAAAACATACAACAGTAAATAATAAAAAGATGTCATGTGTCAAATAATAAAATCATATAAACATTATAAATGTATCAAAAGTTAACAGTTAGAACGACAGGATATTCGAAATAATAAAAAATGAGATGTAGAAAGTATAATACCAGTATGGATCTTAACAGCAATGATATTCAAATTATTAAAATTGATGTATAAACTAAATAATGTTGATGACCTTATCATATACTGCAGTGAGTTTCTCCGTGTCACTTTGCATATTTTTATACCTATTATAATACATTTATTCGTGCACGTTATAAAATAAACAAATGTGACTTATAAAAATAAAAATCTTATATCTACAATATATCTTGCACACACACACACACACACACACACACACACACACACACATTAATATATATATATATATATATATATATATGTATATAAAGAGAATGTCGAGATCTACACTATATTTCCATGACACAACATTTCTTTCTTCTGTTCGTCTCTTTGTAATGGATAACTTTATTCCTGTTTACTTCAAAAAATTCGAACTGTCGCACAGTGGGACAGAATCCCAAAAAGCTGGCCAAAATGTCAAAAAGCATCAGACTTTAATGAAACTTAGTATACTGGGGTTTTCGAGGTCGCTGATTACGAATCTAAATTCAGATTTTCAAAATTGAAAATGGCGGACTCAAAATGTTGAATTTGAACATTAAAAAACGGTCAGATTTCGTGTAATGATAGTAGAATTTTTGAGATAGATTTTGAGTTGATTAAGAAAACAAATAACATAAATTTTTATGTTATTTGTTGATTCCGAATCATAATGATAAGAAATTTCTGAGGCAGCAGGAATTTCTGGTGGTGTAAGTAAGTCGATGGCTTCCGAAAGTCACGAACACGCACACACAAAATGAACTCACACGCAAGTTTTTGAACAATTTAATAAAGTGTATTTAAAGTAAAAGTCACAATCAATAAAACGCGAAATTTACACAGAGTTATATACAGTGCTTTACTCACTCAATATTTTATAATACCGTATTTTATAATACCGTATTTTAAAATACCGTATTTCACAATACCGTATTTTATAATACCGTATTTCACAATACCGTATTTTACAATACCGTATTTTATAATACCGTATTTTATAATACCGTATTTGAAAATACCGTATTTTATAATACCGTATTTTAAAATACCGTATTTCACAATACCGTATTTTACAATACCGTATTTTAAAATACCGTATTATAATATTTTGCTTGCGGGACTCTGAAAGTTGCCCAATTGGTAATAAAGCATGGGCTATTATTTCTGGCCCGTGAATTAACAGTTTGTGTATGGAAGTTGGCATATAATACCACGGGTATAAGTCGACAAATTTCCGCGCAGTTTCTAAAGAATATTTTCTAAAATTATCAGAATTTATATTATAGCCACTCGAAAGAACCTGCAGAATCACGTGAAAGCGATGGATTAAAGACTCGTCGACACCTGTTATTGTAGCAGATATAGTTGAGTGTTCGAAGAAACGCCGAGCCGTATTCGCACTAAAACTCATATTACAATTCACAAGGCAGTCTACGGCAGCTAGCCTTTGAATATATGGTAAATGATAACATAATCTACAAATCCCAAGTTGAAAGAAAGCAGGATCTAGCAAAAGTTTTTTTGAAAGTCTTTTACAAAATCAAGGTTCCGTTAAATACGGCCTTTTCGTTACAGCTTTATAAATATTGCTTTATAAAAACATAAACATAAAATTAAAGTTTATATTACATAGAAACGTTTAGTACATACATCCTGGAAGAGCTACCATCTCGAAATATTGAAATCGGACACTTTTCACCAAAGTTACAGAAGATGTAACAAAACGGAATTCCCTTAAGTTTTATCCGCGTTGCGTGCGCTCGCCACAAGGGTCAACTATAGACTGCTCTACAGACGTTGTCGGAGCAGGTAATGACCTGCCCTTTTGAAAATGAGAGCTCAGACTATTTCCCTACCCAATTCTATCATTCAAAGTACAGAATTAAAAAGTTCATTTTTGACATTTTGGCCAGCTTTTTGGGATTCTGTCCCACTGTGTGTCGCGTCACTATTAATTTTTTAGATCGCGTTAAGACTCTCCGAAATCCAAATAATTCCGTCCGTAATAAAAAGATATATTAAAAATATTACGAAAGTTAAATGAAAGGGAAAGAAGTTTTATTTTAGTGCACTTGAACAAATGTCTATTGAAGACCATAACTCGCAATAGTATTGTGTAAGTTTGATGAAATCCAAGGTATCTACGAACCAGAAAATCTATTGTTAATATTGCATTAATAAATAGATTGAAAAAATTATAAAACTAACAAAAAATTCATAAATATTGTATTCAACGAACATTAATTAAACACCAAATTAATTAAACAACAAACATTAATTAAAAATCAGTTTGAAATTATATTACGCTCATATCTCTCCACAAAGAATAGTTCATATCAGATTAGGTCGACATGATTAAGCTTTTTTATGCAAGGAGTGTCTCTTGAAGAGGAGAGATGACTTAGGTCTCACGAAGAGCAAAGGGTCAACAGTGGGTCGGTCAGATAAGGGACGGCAAAGCTTCTTAAAAAATGAAATATTACTCATGTACATTATCATATAAAACACTCAGTTGAAATTTCTGTCATACCGCGACGGCGTGAAAAGTCGACGTGACCGCGCGGTTATAAGCGCATCACTTGGGCAAAAGAATTTCGCGCGACACCCCGCCACAAATCTGCCTATCTAAATAGGGATACACGTCCAAGACCCCAAGTGGACTCGGAAAACGCTTTTTAGATATGCGACGTCGCGATAAGTTACATTTTAAAATATGAAATTGCTAGCATCGAAATACGAAACAAACTCACAAAAAAATCAAGTAACAAAAATTTACTATACTTGTATATAAACAAAATAAAAGTAAAAATATTTAAAAATAAAAATTTAAACTTTTTAAAAATTTAAACTTAATATTTGTACGTGACTTTTAATTAAGATATATTGAGATATTCAGATCTTAATTCTAAATATTATGAAATCTTTCTAAACCTGTTACCTGCAGGGTTCAAATTAATAAAGAAAAAATTTTTAAATATTTTTTTAGAATTCCTTAAATAGTCATTATTTTTTAAAGTTTTCAGAGAATGCTATAAAAAATTGCGCATTTAAGAGTTAATTCAATCTTAATATAACTTTTAACATAATATTTATAGATTCCACGTAATACCAAATATTTAACAATATTTATGGTAAAAGTTATCGTGATTTTCGTTTTTTAGATAAATCACTTTTTCATAAAGTATCTGCAATGTTAGTAAAGTATAATTGTAAGTACTATATTTACGGTAAATCTAGTATGACAATGAACTATATTTCTTTTTACTAATGAAAGAAAAAGTGAAAAACATTAATGGATAGCAATCATTGAAAAAAGCTTGGATGAATTTAGAAAGAAGTGAATTTAGAAGCTTTTCAAGAAAATAAATAAAACGAAAGGCCAAAAAGAGCAAGTTATATACAACAATACAAATAATTTAAATAAAAAATTTAATATAGACGTTTCAAAGGCTCACAGAGCCTTCACCAGTAGAACACAAAATAAAAAATTTTACTTAATTAATAAAATAATCTAGCAAAGAGAAATGTATATGAATGTAGTGTAGCTACATATAAAACGCCATTATGAAGTCGGTGATGGTTGATAACTGAATTTCACGTTGTTTACATGCAGCAGTCGTGTTTATAAAAAAACTTTTTTTTGCTGTCAGCCGCCATCGGATTCCAAAGTGGAATAACGCCAGTTGTGAAAGTTTGAGTAAATTTTCTTCTACTAATATAATGTTTGGTTATGATAGAGATAGTATTAAGAATTAAACTCTGCATTATTTAAAACCTACTAATGTGAAATGTCAAAAAAGCAATCAGTGTGAGAATAACACTTCTTCCTTTAACTAAGGATTTTAAGCAATGATACGTTTGAAACAGACAGACATCGTTATATCTTTCGGCAACCAACGACAAAGTGGGCCAAAACATCTATATTAATTTTTGTTTATTAAAATTATTTGTATTGTTGTAGATAACTTGCTCTCGTTTTGGCCTTTCGTCTTATTTATTTTGATTCTAACGAGCTTACACACTTTGTTTATTTTCAAGAAAACGCGACTTTTCGATAACGTTTCCTAATAAGAAGACGTTACGTTACGACGACGTGGCTGCAAGACGTTTGTAACGAGTTCTTGCTGACAGGAAAGTCATCCCGCGAAGATCGGGACGATAAGAAAGCGTAAAGTCGAAGAACGAGAACTTCGAGAGTCGTTTAAGGGAGACGAAAAGAGACACAATCGATTTCTTTGCGCGATAAAAGGAAATCGAACGAGGAGAAACGAGTATCCGTCGATGCATGTATAACAAGTGTGTATTTGAGTAAAAGATATCCCACTTGTCGACGAAGACTTTTTAACGGGGTTGTCGCGGCACGGGGCGAAAGAAATGGCCGTAGGGCGTATTAGAGAGACGGAGAAGAAGCATGAGTAAGCTTCTTAGACAAAGAAAACTGATTTCCACTCGAGAATTGCATAACGAAAAACGCATCGCATTTCCGGAGCTTCGAGCGTGAAGAATAAAGCGACGTTTTAAAATAAAAGGAAAAAACAAAGAAATAAAGAGTAAGAAGAACAGGGACTGTTGGAAGAAAGAAAAACAAAGAATTTAAAAAAGAATAAATAAGTATTATAAGAATGAGAAAATGCAAAGTACAAGAAATATTGTTAAAAGAAAAAGAAAATAAAAGTAATCAATAATAAGTGAGGGAAAGAAAAGATTTAGGGAAAAAGCAAAAGCGTGGAAAAAAGTGATGAAGAGCAAAGAAAATGAAGTTTCTGATCTATATGTAGAGGGAAAAAAGAAAAAAGAGGAAACGGAACCTCAAAGAAAAATGAAAGTGACAAGGAAAAACGGGAGTAAAACTTGAGCAAAACATAAATATACAAAGAAAAGGAAAAAAATATAGATTCAGAAAAGCATGAATGCAAAAGATAAAAAAGCTGATTCACAATGAGATGCGACGCAAGATATGGTGAAAGTAGAAGATAAAGTAAAGTCAATGAAAAGAAATAAAGGAAGCAAAGAAAGTAAAGAGATTCGCAGAAAGATAGACACAGAACGACGCAAAAGCAAGAGCTCAAAAGAAAACTTCACAGCAAACTCGTCGGTTTCTCAGATGCTCGAGTAAGCGCACAATCGTATTATATTATGCCGAAAAGCGGAGCTCATTAGGCTACGTGACGTTGCATTGCACAAAGAAAGGAACGTCAGATAAGGGCGAGCCAGGTCAAGTTTTCACTTCCGCCTTTTCTTCATTATCAGGCAAGCGCGAAACGCGCGCGGACGCGGATGCGAAACGTCGTAGCGGACGTTATCTCGCAACGGGTATTTTGCACGACGAGGTCAAACGGTTAGATAAGAAGGAACGGCGGTAAGACTTTGTGAAGGAACAATTTAGAAGGAAGTTCTGTGCAAAAGAAATGAAAACGCACGTCATAAAAAGCGAGTCAGAAGCAAGAATATACAGGATGTATATCACAATCTGCGATCATCATTTCTGATGCAGAAATTTTGGTATTTTTTACCAAGAAGAAATTTGTCATGAAATTTCTTTTACGAATTAAAGTATATTAATACACGTGAGATTGAAATATAAAATATACCTTTGTAAAATATATCTTTGTACATTTCTCTCTTAGCCATATCCTTTTAAACTTCATTGACATTCATTTAATTAAAAATAATAAATTACATAAAATGATTCAATAGACTTCTCATAGAAAATTTATTCTTTAAAATACATTTTCAGGCTTCCAATTTCGACCTTCCAAGATGGATAGATATTCCTTCGTGTACAACCACGATGTATTCCAAAACGCATGACTGCTAAGATTTTTCCATTTCACATTTCTTACAACGAGTACTAAGTGCTTGAATGCAGAATGAAAGTGACGAATCACTTGCAAATATGAATTAATATTAGAGATATATGTAACCTTAAATAATGTAGAAAATAATTCATGCTAATTACGTAAACATGCATTGTAGCATACATGTAACATGCATATGCTCGAGATAAATTATGTTTTATGCTAAATCCTGCCAGTGATCCGTCATGTCGAGTCTACACGCAAAGCTTAAAATAGTAAACGTATCTTGCATATGCAGCATAATTAAAACATTGCATTACGAAGCAACTACTGTATTAATGACGATATATCGCTTAAAATTATTAATATACATGTAGCTTATTGGGTCACTGCGTATATTCTATGAATTACATAATTGAATTATTCTTTAATGTCGAGTGCATTTGACCTAAACGAGAATTTTCTCTAAAATCTTTCATTTAAAATTATTTATTTATCTGTAATTTATAATTCAAATTTATAAATATCAAAATAAATTACGAAATAATTTGCATTTTTGAACTGAAAAGACTTGAAAAGTCTGATCTGATGGTAAGTTTAAAATGTTTAAAACTATCAAACTTGGTAGTAAATTTTCATATTATTAATTAGTTATAATTATTTTAATTTAATAAATATTTTATCCATATTTGATATTGAAGAAAGTTGTGATAGAGACTATGACATCTCGTTTAATCTTCGCCAAACTAGACTTCAAACTCTAAGAGAGGAAACTTCGTTAAAAATTAACGCAACGATCGCGAAACATCCTGTACAAAAGTCAAGATGAAAGGAAGCTGGCGCTTCTGCCGGACAGGAAGAAAAGGTAAAGCCGGAGGTGGAACAGTTCAAAAGTTCTTTCTTTTTGACCTTTGGTTGGTGATGGTTGTAAAATGGTTGTAAAAGGGTGCTGTAAGCGAGAGTAAAGGATGACGTTTGCGATAGTCTATAGTTGCTGGAAGTTCCGATAATCCTAGCTTTTTTCCATCTTCTCCCCTCTCTCTCTCTCTCTTTCTCTCTCTTTTAAACATGAACAGCCGTGTACACAGACAAGGTGTACTTAGGAACGCGATGAAAAAGCACACGGACGAGTCCCTGGCAGACTGGTTAAGGCGATGGCTCTCAAAGTAGGCAGCATGAGCCCTTTAGGTACTATACTATGTTTATGTTTCTAAGGGATTGCATATAAAATGTAAAATTATAGTATAAATGTCTAGTTGCAAGAAAATTGTGTAAACTTTCCTTTTTCTCAAATATTAGGTAAAAACATACACGAATTTATCGTAAATTGGTCGATGTAATGACCAATTCATATAGACTATAGTTCTTTGGAAAGAATTTTTCTATGTTCATGGATACATACAAACTTTCTTTTTCTAATTAGTAACGACTATGAGAGATATAAGGATATATAAATAAATAAATATAAATAAAGCTCAAAAGGATATAATAAACAAAAAAGGTTGAGGAACACTGGATTAAGACCACAAATACCAGTGGCGTGGCTTTCTGTCTCTGTGTAATTCCTGGTGTCAAATCTAGTAACGAGCTTCGAGTGTAGACAGACTTAATCCGTGCAGATTACGTCGATAAAAATGCTGTTGGACGTATGTCGTTTCGCTTTTATGTCTTCGAGTGCCAAACCAATATACTTAGAAAAATATAGGGAAGGAGATATAGACTTCTTCAAATTTCTGATGATAATCGGGATTACTTATTCTCCATACAAAACATAATTCAACTATAATTCAACTATAATTCAATATGTACACGCATTTGAAGAGTTTGTATGAATAACTTGTCTTGAATAAACATAAAGTTTATATAAATTCTTAGTTAGAAAATTATTAATGTTGTGTATAATTAATTAAGATTTATAAATAAAAAGAATTTAAGAATTTTTTAATTTTGGATTTTTAAATTTCAACGAATTATACAATTGGATACACTGGGTGAATTTTACCCAGTGCGATTTTCTAACGCTTATATATATATATTTTTTTTTCAAACTCATTGCCAGAATCTCAAAAATATGATTCTGTTGTTTATTTTACTTTATAAGAATACTTTTTCCGTTAAAATAATATTAAAGATTTCCGAGTTAGAGATTTCCGATGAAAATCTTGTTCATTCAAAACTTTTCTATGATATATCTGGGATGTCTGTCTAAAATAAATCTAGATACACAAATGGGTTCTTTATTTTAAGGATCTTCTCTCACCTCATTATATCAATATTTCGTATGCAAGCAGCTTCTTTCCTTTTTAAAAGAGGGATACGAAGTTTGTATGGTCAAATTGAAGACAAAATTTGTAAATTTATTTTAGTGAAAGAAATAAATAGACACAATTTCCCGTTTAGATATTATTTGACTACTACTATATTTGAAATGTAGAAAATTAATTTGTAATATAAAAATATAGTAATTAAAAATGTAGTAGTTTTCTGTCGTGAAAAAGACCTGAAAATTTCAAGTTTTGCCACAATTTCTACGAGACAGGATAAAAATTTCAAGTGCCTCACGTTTTGTCACGAATCTAAGGAACTCCTAAGAAAGCAATCTGTTATTTTCTGGTCTAGTTTTCCTCAAGACGTTTTGCTCTACAGTTTGAATTTACAAGAAATAAAGATTGTTTTATTTCCGTTTTATTATAAACAACTTCAATCTTTATTTTTTACGCAAAAATCTTTACATTTATGTATATGTTATTACCATTTTTTTATAATAACATTTTTTTAATAGTTTATTTCAAATTTAATCTGTAGAGCAGTGTCCTGAGGAAAACTAGACTAATTTCTTGTTATTTAATAGCAGAAAATTCTTATATTTATAATAAGTTTTGTATTTTGTAAATTAATCTTCTATTATACATATATGTCAAAGAGTAGTTAATAACTTAAATAATAATTTAAATAGAAAATTGTGTCCATTCATTTCTTTTCCTGGAATAAATTTACAAAGGAGGGTGCCCATTTCCCTATGGACGGTGGCCCCCGCGAGTCCCAAGATGAAACCTATGCCATTTGATAGAGCTATACTAGTAGAGCATTTTTGCTAATGGGTACAACTTTGTATCATGTGGCCTTCTTATAGAAAAATGCAAAAAAAGTGAAAAAAACGTAATGTGTTTTTAAAGGTTTAGCTGAAGTATTTTCAAATATATTTCTCATTTTTTCAACTGCATAGATCACCCTAACTCTATTTTCAGTTAAATTAAGATTTTTTCATTTAGGGGTTTCGTCCTTAAGGACCCACATGGGCTCTTTAATAAAGATTCTATTGTTGCTGCATTGTGGACTACAGCAAACAGTGCTCCCAACACCAAAAGCATTAGCTTACTGGACAACACTGTTTACCGCTCCCAACACCCAATGCCGAGGTTACTTAAATGGGAAATGTTTTGTCTATATTTCTGGAGACGGCTGATGTTCTATTTCCTCCTCGTCTTCTGATTCGTCATCTGAATTTTCAAGAATGATATGGTACTCTTCAAGATACTCAGCTGGCGCGTTTTTACCTATCTGTGCCTTAAGATTACGAAAAAAATCCATTTATGCCACATAAAAAGCACAAAAGATGTTCAAACTTCTTTTGCTTTTTTCACTATGAAGGCCACCTCGTACAAAGTGTTGCGTATTAGCAAAATTACTCTACTAGTCATGCTCTATCGAATGGCATATGTTTCGTCGTGGGACTCGCGGGGGCCATTTTGGGCATCCTCCTTTCTCTAATTTGATTATACTATACAATATATCCTGTCCTCCTAAATAAGGAAAACAAAAATTTATTACACTCACAAGTAACACTACCCAACTGTCACTCACCGATTACAACCAAACTTTGCACATCAATAAAACACAAAAAAATATTGAACCCCTGTTTTTTTATTTTTCCGGAACTCGGTTCCTAGGGGTAGAAACCACCCCTATCAAACCACAGGCAAACTAACCCATTGGAGTCTGAAAAGTGGGAGTTTTATCGCTTATTTTTCTTGAAATAATTTAATTTCACACTATAAACCAGCTTATTTATATTACTTTTAATCCACCTACCCACCTACCCCCTATAAAACCCTCCACAAACAGGTTAACACACTGATTTTGGATAGCAACCTCAGTTTCGTATTTTTTTAAATAATTAAATTTCACACCGCAAGCAGACGTAACTATCAGTCCATCTGAACTCTAGAAACTACCCCTATTTAACCCTAGGATAGCAGATAAAGTGACTTACTTTTCTTAAAAAATTAAATTCTACACGCCACGCAAGTTAATGTACGTAATCAACTAACAATAAGTTCATTGTAGTTATGATTTAAGACTCAAAAATTACCCCATTTTTAGTTATTTAAAAAAATACGAAACTGAAGTTGCTATCCAAAATCAGTGTGTTAACCTGTTTGTGGAGGGTTTTATAGGGGGTAGGTGGGTAGGTGGATTAAAAGTAATATAAATAAGCTGGTTTATAGTGTGAAATTAAATTATTTCAAGAAAAATAAGCGATAAAACTCCCACTTTTCAGACTCCAATGGGTTAGTTTGCCTGTGGTTTGATAGGGGTGGTTTCTACCCCTAGGAACCGAGTTCCGGAAAAATAAAAAAACAGGGGTTCAATATTTTTTTGTGTTTTATTGATGTGCAAAGTTTGGTTGTAATCGGTGAGTGACAGTTGGGTAGTGTTACTTGTCAGTATATTTAGGTTAAGTTAATGTTTATTGAATTTTTGTAATGCCACTAAACAGCAAATCTTCGCAAGAATTATTAAGATTTACTGATTTCCTGCGCTTTTACAATTTATGAGGGGCTTTAAGTTCGTAATCTCGGGGCAAATGAGAAGGAAATAAGAGACGCGTGTTTCCTTTAGTGACGACGGTGGTGGCGGATGTACGTAATGAATTCCGAACGAAAGAAACTTAAGCCTGAAATTAACCCGAAGAATTTAATTACCACCCAGTGAAATTAAACTTTGCCTTTTGATGCATATTCATGGTGAAACTGCCGCGAGCTTTCTTCACCGCTTCTGGAAAAAGAAAGGACGAAACGTTGCAGACCGAGAATAGTCAGGCTCGTCCGTCTTGTCTCGTAATGAGGTGCATTGTATCGCATAAACGATATAAAAACCAAGTAATAATCTCGATTGAAGAATACGATAACTGCTTTAGGTAGACTTGCTGTTGTATTTACATAGTATTCTTTAAAATTTATCATAAAAAATGCCCGTTGTTTCTATGAGAATAAAATCATTTGATTAAAAGTAATTATCTCTAAAAGATAAAGGTAAAGGTTCGAAAGTAATTATATGTAAGTGTTATTGCAATTATTATCAACATAAGTTGCTAAAGACACGTGCCACTTTGTAATATTTACTTTATAATTTTCTCGGATTTAAGACTACTATCTGTTCACTCACTTAAACGTTCCTGTCGCACGAACAAGCGGGCCCTCCTTTTTCACGTTCGTCTTTTTATTCATGAAATTCGCTCTGGAGAGATTTCGCGAGCCCGCATGAGGAAAAAAAACGGCAGCGCATTATCGAGGTTTAAAAGCGTCGTTCGTCAAGTCACATTAAGCGGGTTTTGCCTCGTGTATGTATGGGAGGGAGACAGGAAAAGAGGGAGAAAGAGTGAAAAAGGAAGGATGAGGGAGAGGGAGGGAGAGAGAGAGAAAGAGCAGTTATATTCTCTACTATAATTTCGAGCGCGTTCGTTTGACAATCTTTGTATGAGACAAATATACTCCTAACATAATCGAATTATTTTTCTCAAAAGTATTATATTTGCTTGGTATAAAATTTTCAGTAAACATTTGTAAAGAAAACTAGAGTAGAAGTAGAATAAAAATAAACATTGTTCATAATCATCATTATGATGATTCGAAGTGGACAACTTGTAATCTGAAATAATCATAGGTAAAATTTTACAAGCTTGTTTCGTGAAACTTAAACATGTATTAAAAATGCTGTGTATATTTTTAATAATATTGGTATACTAGAATAACTGTTTTTGCTCCATGAAAACTGTAACAATAATTTTCGAAAATAAATGTTCTTTAACTTATTATATTTAAACTTCTATCGATCGAATGTTACACGATTTGCGAAAGATTTCTTCCTGTAGGATTTCTGCAAAGCTGACTTGTAAAAGTAGAGAGGTGGCAAAATTGGAGTCAATCTTTATATAAGAAAACTGAATAATTTAAATAAAGATTCGGCGTTTCATTCTGGAAATCGATTCACTCATTCACAGATCGATTTGCTCTGTCCTTATTTCACTCTTATTCTTGAACGCGCAAGTTAAATTAAATTTCTATTGCGCGCGCGTTAATTTCGCTTCCGGTTTATATTTCTTCTTATTTTACCGAACAGATGGATCCGCGAAGTTTTCACAGTGATTTAGATATTTATGCAAATTTATGAAAATTGATCGATCACTGTATATCTATCTTCCCGTAATGCACTAAATAATTGTTCGTAAAAATAATTTACTTTTAGGTATTATTTTTTTTTAGAGAAAAAATGCAGGTAACGTTATCAATTTTACAAAAAAACGAAACGATGATACAAGTAATAATTCTTTGATATTAAAATATTAAGATAGAAGATACTGCAACATATACTTGAAACGTAAGCATGCTTGAACTTGAAAATTCACTCTTATTCTTGAGCAAAAACTCGGACTATTTTGAAACCGCTGGAAGTCTAGCTAGCGTTTCTTTTCTTCGCATTTACGCATGCAGTATCACTCTTTACGATAACTGTGGATTTATTGATAATGAATTTAATGATAAATTTATAAATATTTTCTAAATCGACTCGATAAGTTTATAACTATTTTTTTATAATCAACTTACAATTTTATAATTATTTTTTTCTTAATTTTTATATAATAACTATCAATAAATATGATGTTATTACAACATTATATCATTATATAAATGTTAGTATAAAAAAAAAGACCAAAAAACGACTATTAATATCGAAATTTTCGGAATAAATGAATTAAGTCCATAATTTATAAGCATTATCACTTTACATATGATTTTATTGCCTAAAGTGGGTCTTATAAATTATGCATTCGATCTATTTTTGCTCTGAATCCCCTGAAAAGGTCAACTACATTACCCCCTTATCTATCCATTTATATGCATTGCACTAATTTTTAGCGTTATGGAATTTGAAAATATAGTTTGATTAATTCAATGTTCATATTTTGCATGTTTTATTTTCAAGGAGATATTTAAGAAGCTAGAAAATGTCGAATCCTTTAAAAGTTTACATTCTAAATTGTATTCTTATATTTAAATAATTAATCTGAGAAATAATAATGTATTTTTAGCTCAAAAGAGAATAACATATGTTACAGAATATCTAAATTACTATACTTTAAAAATTTTGATAATGCCTTTGCCGTTGGCTACTTGCTACTTGTTAGCGCCACCTTTTTAAAGTCTCTTCCCGATCGTTTGCCGATTGCTATTGTCGAGAGGTTGTCGCGAGGAAATTCAGAACCGCCCTTATAATGTAAGCGAACCAGGCAGATCCGCTTTCACCTTTCACGAGAATCGAATCGTTTCCGCGTCGTGGCGAACCATACCTTGCACCCTCGTCTCATCCTTCATCTATCTTCGGATCCAGTCGTTCATGTATGAGGGTAGTATCCTCCCCACATCCTATCGCAATTTCATCTTTCCCGCAAAATCTCGCGGAGGCGGCGGAAATTCGGAAGCTCGTAACTCCGAAGAAGAGATCTAAAAGTGCCCTGACGATGAAGGAAAATATCCGGAATGATTTTGTACGCGCATTCATCCTTTCCCCAAAAGGAAAAATTTCTACAAAATTTTTACTACACACGCTGTTATTTTACTAAGAGAATTTTTCTTATTATTCACGATGAAATATTCAGGATGAAATGTTTAGAAAAAATAAATTTTGATTAAATTCTCTGTGAACCAAATGTTCGAAACTGACTTTGTTATAAATCAGAAAATAAAATCTATTTTAGAAATTTCATTTTATGATTATTTTAAAATTAAAAATTAAAATTAATTAATAATAATAACAGTATAATTATTGGAAGGAACAATTTTAATTATATTATATTTAATTATATTTATGATATTCCTAACTTTTATGAGAATAAATGTTATTATGTATACAGGGTGTATCAAAAAGAATGGATGTCCTTTTAATGACAGATTCTGTGAAAAATTCTAAGATGAAAAACTCTTTGCAAAAATGTTCAGACTATAATAGTTTTTAAATGAGAAGCATTTATAGTTGTCCAATATGTTTGAAAATTTCACGCGCTCAGGCATGGCACATTATACAACAAGAAAAGTACGAGAAAAGTCATGCGCCAGCTTATGACACACTTCACTTAACAGACTTGATAGTTCGATGTACGTCAATCGATGATATTCCGCCGTATGCTGTATTTATGTATAGTAACTTTATGTATAGTAAATTAAATAATCAGATAAATAAGACAAAAATAATTTCCTTGTCGTATGCAGAATTATATCAGTATTTAAAAACTGTCAACGTGGGCACCGTGTGTACGAGAGCATCTTCACTTGTTGTGCCATGTCTGAGCGCGCGAAATTTTCATAAACATATTGGACAACTATAAATGCTTCCCATTTAAAAACTATTATAGTCTGGACATTTTTGCAAAGAGTTTTTCGTCTTAGAATTTTTCACAGAATCTGTCATTAAAAGGACATCCGTTCTTTTTAGTACATCCTATATATATATATATATATATATATATATATATATATATACACACATAACTTTCTGTCCCTATATATTTAAATTTAGCTTGTAAATGTAATGAGAAATAAAAGATGGAATACGATAAACGCAAGTGTGCAGTTTGGGTACATGTATCAAATTCAAAGCAGACTAAAGTGATTTTAAAAAGAAATTAAGAAAATATATTTCAATAAATATAGTTCTAAACTCGAAAACTCTATGTGCGATTTCTTTATTTGAACGATTAGTATGAAAATCGAGATAAACTCGGCTTAACTTTCAGAAAATTGTTACCCCCACGCCAGTGCGACTTCCTCGCGTAAGATAAATCGTCAGATTGATACGAGATAATCAGGTTAATTGCGAGCGGTGCAACTCGGACTCGGTCTATTCCGGCGATTAGGTAGCGTAGGAACTACGGAATTAACTACCCTCATTATATGCGCCGTCGTAAGTTCCGCTTGACCCGCGAGATCGATGCTCGGCTTACGTGACGTGAGAGAGATTGGAATTGGACGAATCGCCTATGAACTCTTTCCTCACAATTTTTATTTCTGAAGAATCACACTTCGACGAAAAGGCACTTGCCATTTTTGGAGCCGAATCAACGGGCAGTGAACAATGAAAAGAAAACTAGCAAAAGAATGCGCGTGAATGAACACGAACTGTGAACGCGTCGAGTCGAGAACAAAGAGTTAAGTTTATTTTCTCGCGAATTTTTCTCGGGAAAGAAAACTCGCACGAAATGTAACAGACGCCGCTCTCGATCATCGCCGTTGTACCTAACTGCCTCTTGGACGATTTTCGTTTTTGGAGCGTGTAATTCCGCGTCTATACGAATCTCTGCAAATTCCTCGTTTAAGTCTTTGTTTTAGTTCGATAAAAAGAATGCTGAAAGTTCTCATTAAGAATAAAAAATCACTTTTAATTAGTTTCGTCAACATGAAATTTTAATATATCTTTTATAATTATTTTTTCGAATGTTAAAGGACCCCGCACACTTCTTATAGAAAATGGTTTTCAGTCAAATTGATTGAAATTGTGGGAAAATGTTCGTTATAGCATGCTGATTAAAAGTCCTCATAGGCACAACACCGTAGGACCCACAGTTTCCAAGTTATGGGACCTAGAAGTCCCAGATTTCCAGGAACACTGACACTACGGGAGATACTGGAGTATGCTTAATCTATAATAATTTTGAAATAAGATTCTAGTTAAGATCGAAATTAGATTCTAGTTAAGATCGAAGAGGCTATCAGCTACAGTTCTTCGATGATCTTTGCTTACGCTAATTCGACTGTTCCTTTAATTCGATTACATTATCGAAGTAGGAAATGCGATTTGATCGAAGATTTTCTTCTCAGCAAGAATGAAGAATAAAGAGAAAAAGAAAAATAGAGAGAAAGAAATTCGCTACAGAAGAGTTAGCACGGAGCAGGCAGTCGGCCAACGAAGTAGCGAACGTCGGAAGTTCCGTTCCAGACAAAATCCCCCCAT
The DNA here is from genome assembly GCA_901521435.1 of Crematogaster levior. NCBI lineage: Eukaryota > Metazoa > Arthropoda > Insecta > Hymenoptera > Formicidae > Crematogaster > Crematogaster levior. Next base: position 104,434 of record CABEGB010000826.1, on the reverse strand, counting down.
TCAAATCGGCCGAGTAACTCTCTCCGTCGCGACCCTGGCCTGACGCTCAACTACCACCCCTATTTAAATTTCACGCAGCAAGGACAGAAATCCGAGCTAAGAGCGTGAAATTCTTGCTCGACAAGACGCCGAAGAAATTTGAGGATGAAGAGACGAGAAGAAAAATAGGAGGAAGAGTCAGGGAGGGACGAGAGCAGCGTACCAACCCAACACCGAAACCCAACCCTTCATCGATCGCTTGCACACCTACATATATCCTTATTCAGAAAATACCTCTCTCGTTACTCTTTCTCTTTTCCACTGTTTTACCATTCTTCCTCTCACTCGGACTTTGAGCGTGTTGCTCGTCTCTTCCTCTCCTTGCTACGTTACTCCTTGTTGTCTCGCTTTAGCTTTCCACTTTTCAGTGTGTTAGTGTTCTCATCCTCTCTTTGTTCTGTTACCACTCTTCGCCATCTCACTCTTTCAATTCACTAATGTGTTGATCTTCTCGTTCTCTCCTGCTTCCTACCCTTCGTTTCGCCGCAACCTTCTGCTCATCCATGTGTTCATGTGTTATGCTCTCCTCTCTATGTGTTCTCCAATTGCATCCTTAGGCAACAGAGCCGAGAGCGGGCAACGTGCCAGCACACACTGATGTAATTAACACCCCGGCCTGACTCTGACTACCCGCTCTTTTCCTCTCTATCCTACAGAGCCTACTCTTTCGACTCTCGGAAAATGGGAAGGATTGCTGAGTAGGTCGGAGTGTTTCTATTCCTTCCTCTCTTGTCCTCTTTATCCGTTGCCGTTCTTCTTCCTATTTTGCTTATCCTTCGTGATATGATATTTCGTTATATGGCGCGACGCATGGTGGGAATTATGTCTCGTCGCAGAAAGTACTAATTTCTTTCGTGATAACTAACGAACAAGAGGGGGGAGAGAGAGAGAGATATCTATGTGTATATTAGGTCCTTCTCTCTGCACGAATTATAATGTGCAATGGTCGCTATGACGTTGCAATTATGCTGCAACTCCGAGCGTGTTTTAATTATACATATGTATAACGTGATATCACGATGAAATAGTAATGTTATATCGTGAATTTTAATGCGCCCGATCATGCATGCTAGTCTTTCTGTACTTCGTTATTTATAAATTTACGAATACATTGATGAATTAAAGAGATTAGTGGTACAAAGAACATTTGCACCGAAATTTTTTTCACAAACGTTATAAAATGTACTAATTCAATATTAAAAGCTTTCCCTTTTGTCATATTTATAAGATATACAAAGTTATCGGTTATTATTTTATCACTGAAAATCTATTCTTTCAATCTCTATTATTTGATTTATTTGAATGGATATCCGAATTATTTCATTTAGTATAAAATATTATGTTTGATCATATATGTACATATATGATATATTTCACTTTTTTTCAAAGTCCGCAGTAGTTTCAAGACACTATCTAGATTTTTGATAAAATTTACAAAAATAAAATTACGTCACTATAATATCATATTCATTTAGCTACGGCTCGGCACGCAGAAATTGCTTATGCTTTTCCAACTGTTACCTCGCCATCTCTGTGTTACACGCGATATTCGCAGCATGATAAATCAAGGCAAAGATTGTATCTCGCTGGTTGCTTCAAATAGAATTTTGAAGAATGCTTGTGCAATAAAATTCCGGCTTTCATACGGATGATACGTTGTTGCTGTTGGATGGAATAATCAACGTACTGGCATGATTCCGTTTACTGTTACGCGTTTGCGGCTTTTGCGTCTGCGAATCGTCGTGTTGGGAAGAAAGTTGGATATATTTACAGACTCGTCTTTTAAGACAGGAAAATATCGCAGAGAGCGAAGCGACGAAATCATATTTCCTGTTCTTTCTTTCTCTCTCTCTTTCTGATAAAAGTTGTAACGTAACTGTTGAATTCCAAGTAGTATCTTGTGCTAGTAATATTTTTCAGTACATATAGTTACTTCAGTATATATAGTTACTGGGAAGTATTATTTGTAGTATATTCACCCGCGCGTGGTAGACATATATCCAATAGATTTCATATAATTGAAAAATTTTCATCAATTCATTACAGTCGATATTGCTTGTAATATTTAAAAAAATTAAAATATTTTTATAAAAAATAAAATATTTAAATAGAATTAGACTAAATCTATCAATTGACTATTAATTAATTAAATAACTTGTAGTTTAGAAAATTTTTTGTTGAACATTATAGTTAATTTATTAAAGAGACACTTTTTTCCTATAATTTTGAAGAAATAATCTAACGAGTAGAAAACTCTGGACTTTTAAGAAAAAATATGGATGATCGATCGATCAAATTGCGCTATGTTTTGTTATTTAGATTTTAGCAAAAACGTGTGAGGAATTAGACAGGGAAAGGATTGATGAGTGAGCTCGAATAGAGTATTCTACCTGTCTTCTCTCCGTCTCTCTCTTTCTCTCTTTTTGTTCACTGGCAGCACGCTAAACCAGTCGACCCGAGTATCTATGAATCATGGGCAAAGTCTGTTGGATAGCTCTTCGCTTCAACAAGCGTAGGATGGACCAGTACATGTAAGGGAGAAATTGAATTTGTAGCTCCGAAATTAGAAAATAGATCTTAAGGCCAGCTAAGGAAGTCGCTTCTGATTCACTGAAATGTGACGTTTCGAGAATTTAGATTCCTCTAATTATAACTTGTTTCGTATATTTGGAAACCCTGGAAAATCTTTCGATCATATTAAATAAAATTTCACAGATATATTGGTTTCTTTTTTTTAAAGCATAATAGTCTTATATATTTTAATAGAATTTATTTTGCTACATAAATACCATAAATAGCCTAAAATGCTTAATAACAATTTAAAACGTAATTTATAAAACTGCTTGAAATTTCATGTTAAATATCATATAAACGATATTTTCTAAAACAAAAATGCTTTATTTTCTATTATTTATCCAAACATTGCTCATTAATCTAATAATCGTTTATCATGTAAATCCATCTAATTTGAAGCTGTATATGTTTTGATGACTAACTATAATTCCGTATCGCGCATTTAATGTGAGCTATTATGTCACACACGATTAATTCTAATACCATAATTACACTGTCGAGTCGATAAAGCGAGTAGCTTTATGATAATCGACAAAGTAGTAAATATTTTAGTACTATTATGATCATAGGAAAAAGTAATGTAAAAAATTAAAGAATAACAAAGAAAAGTAGGTTTTGAGAGTTAAACGCGGTTAGTTGTAAACTAAAATCGTACGTTTCGGCTTTATTTTGAACCATTGTCGGCTATGGTTAATACTCATTTCAATTTTTAAATATTCATTTCATGCTCGTCGGAGAGTTTAAGATTTATTTAATTTATTCACCGCATCACTGAAAATGACTCAAAGTATAAAACATATGATTTATAATTTATATTAAATTATTAATTAAGTATTACATAATGTTAACTCACACACAATTAGCCGCGTTTGACTCTCAAAGGCCATTTTTTCCTTGTTACTCATTTTAATTAATACTTAATTTTAATATCAAGAGTCTGTAGTTAAGTCAGGTTAATTGTTATAAAAAAACTTAATTAAAAATTGTTTCACAAGTAGTGTTTTGAAGTTAAAACAAATAAGCTTTTATTCAAAGTATTAATTTTCGCAACAAATGTAATGGTATTCCTTCTTTTTAATTTTCTTTTTATTCGTGTAACACTTTTATTTATCAATAGAGAGCAAACGTTATTCTATCTGAGGATTAATACATCGAAGTTGTCATCTTGAAACGAAAGTGCTTCGGACCGTTTTGTTCCGCAAAGCACGTGTTCTCATTTGCGGAATGGTGTCGCACGCCAGCAGAAGCACTCGAGAGCGTTAAGGGTGACGGCAATGTACGATTGGAAGTGCCACTCTGTGCCAGTCGCTCGTTTAATTCGACAGGTGAGATAGCTCGTAAAAGAACGACGTTACGTATAAAGAAAGTGCCATTGCAATTGTATCCGAGATTTCATTGAACTTTAGTGGTCGTTTTACTATAATTAGGATGAAGCTTTTTTCTTTTCTGAATAATATTAATGTTGGAAATGTAAAAGAGATTAATTTACTAAATAGCCGATTTATTTTATATAAAAATAATTTTAAAAACTTTTCTTTAATTGACGTAAGATACAATGTTATTATATCTTATTGTATTTGCACCTATACACAGCATATAGCACAATTTAGGATAAGGTATTTTCTAAAACAAGAAAATCCATATGAAACAACATAAAACTTTTTCTAAAATAAATTACTCAATTTCTTGTATCTATCAAAATAAAAAAATCGAAACCGTCGAAGAAGACGTCCGCAATCTGGGAGATTCTAACAGAGGATTCATGTTACGAGGTTGACTCCAGGAGAATAGCCTGGTCATTTAATCCATGGATGAGACGGAAAAAGAAACGGCCGGGCGAGTGTTTAATTCGGCAAGAAGCCATTGGCGCGAACACAGTCGAGTAATTGTTGGAAGCGAGAATTACCCCCCCGACGATTCGTCTCGTTTTCTCGTACCGAATTTTCTCTCTCTCTCTCTTTTTCTCCACTAATACTCGTTAGAATTAATTATCGGTACGATCTGTGGCTACCTAGTTCTTTATATGTTCATTCTTAATTGCTTTTGAGTAGGTTTTACATTTTATACATCGAAAAAGTCATTTTGCAGATTAATACTGCTCTTGTTCTCTTCAAATGTGTTCCTAATTGTCGAGATAAGTATATCGGAGAAAAATATCGGTATCTATAGGTAGTAACTTTAATATAATTTTGATGGCCTTAGTGTGGTAGTATGTATTATGAGAAAAATACGTGAGAGAAATACTTGTTATAATTGTATAATAATTTTTCTCTTTCTCTCTCTCTCTCTAAAAGATATAGCAGTCCATCCATTTATCCATTTATTTGCAAATAATAGATATTTTAATAGATATTCATTAAAATGTAATTAAATCCTAAGCTATTTAATATTGGAGAATAATTAAAATTTAGATTAAATAATATTAAAATTATGTTAATTACAAAATATTGTAGATGAATAAAATATAATTTAACGATAATTAATAAGGGATATATTTTTTTTTCTTCACTCGTAAAAAAATATAGATATATGTATGTTAAACTTCTTACGGAAGTGGAGATATATTAGAGTTGGAGTTATATTAACTGGACGATTAATTCTATAAGATCAAGTCTCCAAGAGATGATATCGGTGAATGCACGTAGGTATCTATCGGGTTATCGCCACGGATTAATATGTGCTTAGCGATGGTATCCTTGATCTTAAGGTTTCAGAGAGGGCGAAGTTAATACCTCAGGGATGCACATGGTATATATCCTAAGATTTTATTCAAGAGGTTACTGGTCCCCGTTGTCTTCTGGTCGAGACATCGCCACAAACGAGCAACGACCAACCAACCAGAACTCCTGCCGAGTTTATGAAGTCCCACAACTACCACTCATTCTATATATTCCAGATGTAAATAAGCAATCATTATCCTTGAGATATCACCGATAGCGTATTACAATACATTAACCGGAAAAACATAAACTCCAACAATTAAAAGACTGGTAAAAGTAAAATAAGACTTAAAAAACTAGAAATAGAACAAAATATCAAGATTTAATAATAAATTGTATCATTGTTCATTTTATATTGTCAATAAAAGTAGAAATTTTCGTTATCTTAACTTTGTTATAAAAATTATAATTTTATTAATTATAATTTTATAACTCGGTTATAATAAAAATCTTTAAATAGACTATTCTTTGAGGGAGGGGGCATTCGTAAAATTTTTAATTTTCAGAAATACAGAAAGCAAATTATTTGCTAAACTGTCTTCGAATCTGAAAGTTTGTTTTGGGTCAACAGCGTGGATCGAAGTAATCAAGAATTACTGACATGAATAATTTTGTAGATCATACACTGGAGAGCCGTCTTACTTTAAGGACCTTAATACCGCACGAAGTACGCGAGCTAAGATTTTATTCACGACCTTCCTGGTGACCTGACGCGGCAACCGACTCGGTCATCGCCAATGAGCAAGAATACGTGCCAGTAGCCATGAGTCTTCCAATTCCCCGAGCAAACCGCTGCCGTCTCCAAGGGGTTGGTTGGGGTGGCATCAGGAACGGGCGTAAGGTGGAGGTCGAGCGAGATAGTAGAAGCGCAACCGGGGGCCAGTAACCACTAAACTAGGCGTCTAATAGCTCCTCTCGTCCACCCACGAACAATAGCCCGTGGCGAAACGCCATCAGCTCCCTACGAGTCCTCCAGGAATAATACCGTACTCTGCGGACAGTCGGTACACGTACCGCACCGCGCATAAATTCGCTCAGCCCCGTTCACCGGAATGCAATTTCAGTTTTCATACTAACTCTTAGATTACCGCGTTTTGATTTGTTGTATAAAACAGTACATGGTCCTCGGAATCTTTCAAAATACGTTTTTTTCTTAAATATCAGTATATTTCTAATTCAACAAATGTGTTTGCTTCATCATACATAAATACACAGATAGAAGAAAAATAATAAAAAATATTAAAAAATATATAAATTAATTTAAATTAAATATATAATATTAACAAATAAAATAAATTGAAAAGTATAATAATAATATATTATATACAATAAAATTAATTTAAAGATTTTAAGAAAAATAAAATTTTATTTTTCTAAATTATACTTATTTCAAAAGTATATTTCTTATTTTTAAAATCTTGCTTGTGAGTATTTTGAACAGAATAAAAATAATTTCGAGTTGTCGTGATGAAAAGTCAGCGCCTTATGTGACGCATTCCATATAGGAAAGAGATAACCATCCGTGATATTTCATCGTGTGTCACGTAGCGCTTTAAACGGTTTTCGAAATATCGCAGGACGTTTCCTGAATATATATGACGTGCATGCGCAAGCACGGATGCACTATCTGTTCAATAGTTCGAAAGTGCATTACACTTCTGTCGGAAGAATATTAAGCTTTCTTCAATTCTATAGATGCTATCAGAGACAGAATTTTTCATTTCAATTTATTGCGTTTGTATATGATAACATTTTATGTTAGGTATTTAGGAAAATATTAAATATTATATCGATCAACACATTAATTATATCAATTTTTATCATAATCATGGATTTATTCCTTTTTCGTGTTTGAGTCTAATTAAGCATTGATGTTAATTAATTGAAGCCTGCAGATATTGCACTGAATATCAAGATGAATACCAAACGTTGTCTCGAGCTCGATGGGAATGACATGTAATCATGTCAATTGCGAAACTCAATTTGCAACAATCACGAAACGTTTGTTGTACCGTTCAGGGAGTAAGATATTGCGATATGTATACAATTGTTTATGTTAAATTAGAGACAAGTCACCGCATGTCATAAGGAAATAATATTGGATAAAGCAGAGGATCAGAGTGCTACATTCACCGCTAAATACGCCGCTAAACAGCAGCACGAATATCAAGTATCGTCTTGGTGTTGGCGACAATAAGGCATAATTACGCCAATTACCCCGTGTCAATTTCCGTTGTAATTCGCGGAACATGTTCTCAATGTATTCGACGCTGTTACGACACGCTGTGTAGAAGATGCAGTTCGACGTCGAGACCGAGAGATGCGAAACTCCGTGGATTCGTTGTTGCTGAGTTGATGCACGCTTTGTTAGGCATGTGTCTCTATCCGCAGTAAATACTAACTAGCTAACTAACTGCGCCTCCATTCCCGCAACTTGATTCGCTCTCGCTCTTTTGCTCTCTTCCCCTGTCTCTACGTATTTTCGGCACATACGTGTATTCCTTGGCTTTCTATTTTCTGGCACTGATCAAGCGAATTTGTCGAAGCCTTCAGTGCCAAATTGTCGTAACAAATAAAGAACATCATTAAGAATCAAGGAGTATTCTGCTGATACTAATAGAAACAAGACGTGATTTGTGTGTTTTATATCTATTATCGCAAATTTTTGTTAATTAGGGCAAAAAATCTCGGTAATTTATGTTAAAAAATAATCATATTTGGAAGCTTCGACGTTAAGATATTTAATGCAGGAAATTAAAAAATTTCAATAAACAATAATCTTTCTTCATTAAATTTCTACTAAACAAGAAAGTCGACCTTAAATGCCTTAAATGCCCTGTGGCTGAAAGAAATATTCTGTAAGTCTGAGTTGTGTATGTTTTTTCGCAAGTACTAACTTTGCTGGAAATATTGAAGAACGTTATTGCTTTACTCTGCACGCAAAAAGATTAAAAAACTAAAATCCAGAGCTGCAAGAGTTAAGATCGGCAAAATGCAACGTATGCAGCGCTCTCTCTTTCTCTTTCTTTCTTTCTTTGTGTCTCTGTCTTTCTTCTTTCTCTTGTTTGCTTTCATATATATCTGCACAACTCCCTGCTAGTTCTTATGTTGCTCAGAAGGTAAAATTCCGGAGCACGACACATTTCACGGTATGAAAAGCCTCACTTAAGTTTCGCCCGGAACTTTTTGTCGAGTCGGAGTTTAATTAAATTAAATTGCGCGTTCTGTTCTGAGAAACGACTACGAGAGAACTGGAGATACACATTTCTCTTTTTCACTTTACTCGTTTCGCATAACTCTGCTGCCACTGTCCCATCTTTGGTGTTGATGATAGTCAAACAATCAGAGAACTAAATACGCTTAATTCAGTTTGAATAAAGTGCTTCTTGTGTGTAGTTTTCGAAGAAATCGGCGACATTTCACCAATTCATCGTCATTGTAAAAAAAGAGTCTAGAATATTTAATTATCCCGAATGCTGTGACTGCACTTCGATTTTTCCACTTCTTCTTTCCTGTTCCTTGGCGAGCATTTGCACCTCGTAGATTTAAATTTGATTTGCAACGTTTGCACGGTGGAACTAACCACTAGCAAGCTAAAACTGCGTCTTCGAAATTTCCTGTTTAAATGAATTATCCTACATTGAAAGAGAGGAGAGAGAGAGAGAGAGAGAGGCAAGGGTAGGAGGAAGAGAGGAATTGTCTTTTATCGATTATATTGCAGTACATATAACTCTCGAATAAGTCTCGAATGATTTTATTTAAAAATTTTATTATATTTAATACATCTTAATAATTAAAACTATATTTCTGCTTAATGTTTTTTATTCTGCTTTATATTTTTATTTTTTTATTATGCTTAAATAGAATATGTAATACGAATAATCTTTTAGACACAAACATACTATTTGTATACGTTAATATTGTATTTCACAAAAAATAAAACTGAATTTTTATTACATTATTATCATATTATTCGCTTATAAATTAAATGCCACACATTGTCATACTTTGGAAATTCTGTGGAATATTATTCGCGATAATATTTTTCGCGGTTTTGTAATAATTATAAATTCAATATCGATATAAATTCTCTCAGATATTAACTGAATCTTCTAATGTTATCACTGTTTTTCTCTCAATTTATATATTACAATTTAATTTATATATAAACCTTCTTCCAAATTTATAAATCTTTGACTGAATCGATTCTTGTACTTCCGCTTTTTTGTTTTTTATTTAGATTGCTGCTTGATTGCTGTGTTATTAATTTACAGCTAGACGAATGGTGACTTTCCTCGCTGTTCCGGTAAAATTTTCGTTGAAATCAACCGACCTATATCGTGATAGCTTTTTTCTGATTTTCTGGAGCCAATACTTTAAATTATTAGCAAGTATACGCTTCGTGCTTTTATTCTGATTAATTAAAAGGTTTTCTACACAGAAATAGTCTTAGCATAAGAAAATAATTACATTATCGATTAATTCAATATTCTTTCTAGTTGTAAGTTAAAAATCTAAAAAGTAAAATAAAAAACTATAATTAATAAAGTCTTGTGTTTCATTATTTTTGTAAAAAAAAAAGAAAAAGAAAATAAAAAGTGTTAATTTAATTATCTAAAGTAATTGCACATCAATTATTTCTCACGTGTGTAATAAGTGCACACATATATATGCAATGTTTAATTAATAAATTGTAAAATCGTAATAATACATGTATGGCAAGCAAAATAGGTACAACATTGAAAATTATTAAATGTGCACGCATCAATTCACTATCGATTAGTATGATTGACAGCAAATAATTTGAAATTATTTAAATATAGGAAAATGGGAATTATCAAAATTTGTGGTAAACAACAGAAATTATTAATAATTGGTATTGTAGAAATGTATCATAGAAATGCGTCATGCAAAATACATACAGAATACATACAGAAATCATACATCTTAATATTTAATGTTTTTTTCCAGGAACGTAAAAAGCGTATTATTAATATTAACGCTCGACTTTTTCAACATCAAAAATACTGTTTCCAACATCAAGAAATTTTTCAACGAATAAATCGAATTACGATGTAATAATTCCATCTTTTTATAAATATTACATCTTTTTATAAATATTGTTCGAGATTCTACTATAAAAGAAGTATTTAATATAAAATCATTATTTTAAAAGATTTTTATTTTATTATTACAAAACAAGGAATTAAAAAATTTTAATGAAACTAAAATTTATAATACAAAACATTTCTAAAAGATGAAAAAATTCATCTACAAAACTTTTGAGGATTGATATTAAATATATATATATATATATATATATATATATGTCAAAATAAGTTACAATAAAATATTTCATGTTAAATTTATATTACGTATTTACTTAGTGTTTTAATTTTTAAAAAATTCTTAAAATATAGAAATATATGACAATATATATATTATAAATATTTATTAACAATATAGTTTTCAATTTAAAATAATAAAATACACGTTACACTTTCGAAATTAGTTTTTTAAATTTCTTTTATTAGTATATTTATTAGTATATTAGTATATTTTAAATAATGTATGTTATGTAATTGTTAACACTTTTAATTAAAATATAAGTGAAATGCAATTTTATAGTTATAAAATTGCATTACTAATAAAATTCAAATTAAATACAATGTAAAACAAGCCTTGGAAACTAAAATTTTTTATTTTATTTAATATATTGTAAATAAGGCGAATCAAAGTTTCAATTCTTACTATTTAATATATTGTCTTTTAGTTAAAAATGTAAAAGAGAAACAAAATTTTAATATATCAAATTTTAATATAAATTTAATTGCGTACATTTAATTTCAGTTTTAACGAAAATATATATTTAGAACTAGTGATTCGTGATAGCAATCTTTTTTAATCTCAAAATATATAAAATAAATTCAGAAAAAAACATTGCTTTAAAATATATGTGTGTATTGTATTATGCATTATGTTTAATTTTTTATATTTTCATCTTTTTCAATATTTCTTTTTCCATATGTATCACTACTGCAAATGTTTAGCACATGTTTACTATTTTATTTGTAATTACGGAAACTTCGAATTAAGAATCAGAAAGGATTAGCAGATTGGTTGTGACAGACTTTAAGGATAAAAAAAATTTATTCGCCCCAATAGCACGGTATTAATGTTAAGCCGGACTTAAACGACGCGTGGCTCGGCCATTTTTATTCTTTTCAATAAATTCGCTTTAAGAATTCTCTTTTTTTAAACTTAATAGGCTCGCTGAGAGCCATCATTAAGTCTGGCTTTACACAAAGGAATGACCTGCCAACAGAGACAATTTAAAGCATAAGACCGTTCAACTAAACTAAGGGTTAATTTTGAACGATTCTTTGAGTATCAAAACTATTCAAATCTTGAAAACGATTCGAATCTAACAGTTTAAAATGTTTTCTCTAGTACATATATATGTATGTATGTATGTATGTCATCGTTGTATCCAAATAATAATTACATAATATAAAAATCATTTAATATTAATGTATATTAATGTGTATAAAAGTTAAAAATCTGTATTTTTATGTCACTATATATAATAAAGATATAATAAAAAAGATATATTTAAGTTTAATAGAAGATATCTTTTTAATATTTTAATGCATGAACAATTGTGGGAGAAAGCGTTAACAACCCTAGCTGACTGAACTTTTGAGGAAAAAAGCAAGACGAGTAGGAAAGGGTTGAAGAGGCAAGTGGCCGGAGGGTTACTCACTTAGGAATTGAGACATGTTACAACGGTGCGCGGAGGCGTGGAAATGAAAGTATTACCAGCAGGAAGCAATTAGGAGAAGGTAGTGGGTGTCTAGGGATTAATTCTGAAAAAGCCCTGGGAACAAGCCGGTAAAACGAGGACGGAAAAAAATGGCAGACGGTAGTTTGGATAGAAAAATGGTGAAAATAGTTGCACGTAGTCAGAATCGTTGTTGAGATAGTAGAATGGCCATTCTTTTAATAGACCGCGCAAATTGCAATATTGGGAATTGAAATTAAGACTTCTAGTACTTATAAATTGAGAAGTAAAAATAATGAAATGTTTGTTTTTATGTGTATGTGTGTATGGTCAAAATGTAATACAATACACATATAAAAAAATATTAAATTAAAATGGATAAAGTACAACAAATTATAAGAGTAATCTATAATAAATTACATAGTTAAAACATATAATATTTTTTTCACGATATTGATATTCAATTTAAATATTTTTTCAGATTACTTATAATTTTAACCTTTTTTGCATTATATAGATATAAATAATTAGAACAATTATAGTAATTAATGATGAATTTCTTAACATTGTAGTAATCAATCGATAGTTCAGAAAACTAAGTAACATAAAATAATTCGGAGTCACGAATTATTAATACAATAAGGAAAATCAAAGTAGATCGAAGAAGACATTTCGACAACAATAAAGGGAAGCTTCAGTGAATTTCCGCGCATCTCGAGAGGGCTTAATCCTGTCGGAGGGCTAAGATGTTAGCGCCTGTAAGTCCGTTTCAGGGTTTTATCTCGCTGGAACGTGGCCAAAACTTTCCTCTGCTTGCCTCTGACGACAACGATCGTTACAATCTGGGTAAAGTCCTCGTAGGAAGCGAGCGACATTTGCCCGCTTTAAAGCCACTGACATTTGTTTTCGGGTCAAGAGAGAAAGAGAGAGCTCGGGGGCTTCTTTCTAGTTTTAAAGTGCATTTCGTCTTGCATTCTTAATTACGGTCTTTCCTCGACGCCTGTCGTCTTACTGCGGAGTGTATGTAAAGCTGAAGTAAAGTGAGTCTTTTGAATAATGTAAGTGATATCTCGAAAATCTTATTAATTTGTTGACAACATTTTAATTTTAGAAACTAAAAGATTCTAATAATTTGTTCAAAATATTGAAATTAAAACATATTTGCTAATATTCTGTATTTCTGTAGATTTTGTACGTATTAGATCTTGTACGTATTAAATTTTTTATTTTTCAAAGAATGAAAAACAACTTGAATTATTATCAATTTGAAAATAAATATCTAATTTAATTATTTGGCGAAAACAAAGTTTTAAAACTAAATGTATCGTCACTCTAATTGTAAACTGTAATTCTTCCTTTTATTCTCTAATTCTTATCCAATTGTTCTTTTCTTCTTTTAACATTTAAAATTTTTAAATTATAACACTATGGCAATATTTTTAATGCAAAATTAAGATAACATTTTCAATTCGTCTTTTAGAATCAATATTTTAATATGACCCATTTTATTCTTTTATAATTTTGAATGTCACTCAACTGTATTGTCATTTCGAGAATGACAACAAAAATGACAAGCTGTTCAATTATTTTATTTTACTCGATTAAAATTTTCTTTAAATTCTCTCTTATTTTCAAAATCAAAAATATAATTCTTAAAAGAAGACAATTCACAGTCTTGTCAGTTTCTAGGACACACAGGGAAACTGTGACAAGCCGAATGCAACTCGAAAAGAAAGGTTTAAAGCATGTTTGCGAGCAGAGAGATTGAAGTCGAGAAAGAGTACTGCCTGAAGAAGAGACAAACGATAAATACCTTCCTCAAAGTTTTGTTTCAGTACACGATTCACTCACTCGTGAAACTTTGTCGATTTACGTTTACCATGAATTATTATGTCTCACGAGTTTATTTAGAACTCCTGTGAAGAAACAATGATTATCTTCCCTCTTCGCTAAATTTTTAAATAATGCTTTATATAGTTTTATAATTAAAAAATGAACAAATTTTTAAGAAAAATTTTATAAGAAAAAGAATATAAAAAATGTACAAGAGCTACTATCCTGGTTATAATATAATTATATATTATAAAGTGGTATATAAAGTTATTTAATTTTTTATATTAACAATTTTTACTTATTTTAAGTAATAAATATTCCACATACTTATAACTTCCATTGTTACAATACAATGACACTAAGAAAGATATTTTAATTTTATATTTTCTGTTTTTGTAATTTCTTATCTACTAAATTCACTGTGTCCGCGAGAAATCATATTATCAAATATAAATGATAACGATTAATAAAAAATCCGTCACATTCATAAATCATTGCCCCTTTCCGTCACTCTCTCTCCATGTCTTCCTCTCTCCTTCCCACCTTCTCTTTCTCTCTCAAGCTTGCGTCTGCAACTTTACTGCTCCATTATCTCGTGCTCTCAACTCAATATCAAAGAAACTCATCAACGATTCAACCCTCTAATCCACGTGAGTCTGCATGCCAAACAATTAATTTAGAGAAACCCTCGTTGGGGTAAAGCTTCGTCGACAATCTTTCGGATTTAAGCAAGAAGCTAACTAAAAATTATGGATGTTTCATAAGGTTGGTAAAATTTTTTAAAGGAGTAATTAACTTGCTAAAAAAAATTGATTACACACGTGATATCTCACTGTAGATATTATCTCATACTAATTTAAATAAAAAATTTAATCTTACAATTTGTTGTAATAAAAAACAATGATTCAGTAAGAAACAAATTGAGTTTAAATAACATATTTAAAATCGCTTTTTAAATTTCTTTATATATATGTATACATAAAGATTCTCTACAAATCAGTAATTAAAATTTTTACACGCCAGCTTGTATATTTGAAACGTGTGTTTGCGTTCGACAGATGAAATATTGATAAGGGTGGAGAACAAAGTTTTAAATTTTCTCGCGGCATTAATTATATCGGACACACTATGGAAAGAACATAATGCGGAAAAAATTGCTGAACGTAATACCGGGATGAAAATGAGAATGAGGCGGAACTTAAACCGAACGAGTTCGTTATTCTTGAAGATGAGGCGTGTCAGTAGCTTGATGGAAAAATGTGTGAGAGAGCATATTTCCGAGGTCGTTCCACTTTCGTTATGGTCTTTAAAAAAAAGAGTAAGACGCCTGCCGGCTCGCGAGAAATGCTCCAAGATGTTGAAGAAATTTGAACGGAACTACCATAGAAGTGGAAGGATCTTTGTTAATGACTGAGAGATGAAGAACTCCTCTTAACACACACATATACATTCTATCTTTCTATCTTTCTCTCTCTCTCTCTCTCTCTCTCTCTCTCTCTCTCTCCCTCCTTAGGGACTAATTATGTTAATAGATTCGCTATGGATCCTATTGCTGGAACGAAAACAGAAGAAGTCTTGTAGAATTTTATCCAGAAGCATCGTGCACAGGCAGCGGGACTCGTCGCTGCTTGTAGGAGCTTACAAAAGATATGAGATAACGGCATAACGAATGTTGGTGGAATACTGAGAGCGAAAAGTACGTCCGAGAGAAGAATGGGGAAATAGAAAAGAATATTAAACAAATAGGAGAGGAGCTCATCGGATTACAAAGTCTTAATGTCGAAAGTGAGCAATTTCGTCAAAGGATCTTTTTTTCGATTTTGATCTCTAATTTCAGGACGATTAATTCGAGCAGAAAAGGATCTGGTCCGATGTTGAGAAAAACGTAACGCTATAGACAAAGTGAAAAAGCCAGACAAAAAGAAGCAAGTTAGATTACTGATCAAACTTTTCGTATTATTTTTTTTTATGCAAAGATAAAAATCAATATAAATTCTAAAAAATTCAAAAATATTGCAGTGTTTTTAATATATTTTTTAATTTTCAAAAATTGCATGTAGCTGAATACAAAAAACCATATGTGTCAAACTATAATAAACAAATAGAAATAGAAATTGTGACAAATTAATGTTACTCGAGATGTAAAAATATATATATTTAATGTTTTTATGAACATTAACGCAACATGGTTTTTTAGTTTTCAAGTATATCGCGTCATACTTTATTTGTCCCAAATATTTATGTTATTATTGTATAAAATTGTGTTAGTTTTTCTATCTTTTAGGCCTAGTCTCTCGAATCAAAATTTTATTTTAAAAAAAAGGAATAAAAATACATCATGGCAAAACTCGGAAGTAAGTAAGCGGGCTTTACGGTGCATTCCTGGAGTCAAAAATTAATTATCTGTCGAGGACAAATGGAGAAAAGGGTCGCGGGAGTCCTTCCTCGGTGGACTGCAACTGGAAAAATGTGTATGACGCAAAAAAAAGGAAAGAAAAGAGAAAGAAAGAGAGAAAAGAAGAAGTAAGGCACTGTAAATGCCGTGGATATTTTCCTTCCTTGCTGCGGATAAAAATAATTTTAAGCTCGGCAGAAGCAGAGCGTGGCTAGGAGACGAGGAGTGATTCCCGAGGGACAACGATGGCCAGGGGCGCATCAGGCAGGCAAGACCGGCAAAAAATCCCATTTCCTTTTTTTCAGGGATTTAAGCGCTCTTGCCACCGTTGCCGGGCGCAGCTGCGCTTTTCTCAAGCCGGCGGACGCCTCGATCTTTCTTCTCGTTCGTCCGACTATTTTAACTGGAACCTGTGAGCGAATTTCCTTGCCAGCGACCGACCTTACAACGCCGACTCATTTGTTTTTGTTTGTTCTCGCGGCGTGAATATATATACTACAGAAAGTGGATGTGTTGCGTTGGGCTCGAAAAGTATAGTTACCTTTATGTAGAGTGCAAGGATTCGTAGATAACATATCTCGCTTTTCTAGATATGTAATCGCTTTTTACGTAAAAGTAGTTCATAAATTTTCAAAATAAAATTATTATTATATATTAAATGCTTAATGATTCGTAGACCCATATATGTATACATATATACATTATGCATATACGAGCATCAATAAAAAATTTAATTCATTAAGCATCATACTTACATAAAGAATTATATTATTATATGTAACATAATTTTAATATAACATACTATAATTATGTATTTTTTCGGATCTTAGAGTAACACAGGAATTATTAAACAACTAATAAGTTAATACTATACAAATTATACATAACGAAGTTATTAGGGAGGATAACTCCTAAGATCAGAAATTATTTCTTTAATAAAATAAAATTTTTGTTTGAAAAACAAAACAATATTTTTTATATTAATACGAATCGTGTGTATAATAAATATTTCTTTAGAGATTCTTTTTCATTATTATTTCTTTTCTCAATCGCGTTCTTGAGAAATTTATTATTGGATTCTTCTTCGAGGACAATCGCGATCGAGAGTATGAATAAGAAGTTTGGAATCCGCTCATATGTTCGCGATCGTATTTTTCCTTTTGTTCCGAGGATTCGATCGGCACACTAAAACTTTCAATGGAAGATACGCGGCTGGCCGCAATAGACGCCGGTGGGCGTCCGAACGAATCTTCTGTCGGTTTTACTCGTTGAGTTTACTGTATCCGGTAGATCTAAGCTTTTGAAAATCTTATGTGGAATCTTGAATGCATTTTTGCTGACTACAAAAATGCATTCGATCCTTCTGCTACTCGAAAAACTTTGCTCGAAAATTTAACTTGTATTTCTTTGTTTCAGTTTATAAATTCAGTTCCGTCAATTAATTTACGATTTTCCAAAAAGAAGATATTTTTTAGAAAAACAAATTTTATGACCAAATTCTCTATTATAAGAAAAACATTTTTATAATCTCTAAGTATAATTTTTTTCTTCACTACTACTCTACATTGCGTATAATTGTACTATAACAAGAAGATAAATTTCAATTAAATTTTTTGAAGTATTAAAAATTATAGTGATTTTTTTGTCGTTGATGATGTCATATCTTTTATAATTATATTTAAATAAAATAAAATTTTAGAATTTTCTCTAAATATAAACAGCAATAAAGATAAATTAATATAATAATGAATTAATTGATTTAATTAATAATTAGTAAATTAATTAAATATTATATTAATAACAGTAAATAAATACATAAAAAATTTTAATAATATTAGAATAAACATTGATTATATTATAATAAACATTAAAAGTGATTCAAATAATTTCAAAGACAAATGTTCTTAAAATATATATACATATATATTTTTTTAAATATATAATATTTATATATTTTACATATTTTAATTTTTTATCTTTTTATTTTTAACAATAAACAATTAATACATTCATGACCGCGTATTACTAAATAGTAAGAATTAAACTTCAATTCGCCTTTTTACGGTCGTACCAAGATCTTTTTGGTCAATCAATGATCTGCGTAGTCGCAGTACACAATTAAACATAATTTTTATTTTTATTTTATCAATTCCTGCAAATTATTCCTTCAAATTTCATGATTTATTTTCCTAAAACCAGATGTCTGCCTAGTACTCGAAAGAAACTACTCGCCTCTGCAATGGCAGGGAAAGTACTCAGAATGGTAGTTTCGAAGTTACGAGGTTGTGCGAGCGTAAAGAAGGGAGGTATCGTCCCGACTTCCCTTCGTCGTGATTTCGTAATCGAGTTTTTTAACAGGCTGACAAAGAAAGTGGAAAGTTATGGTTGCGAATCGTAACTTTTGCGTATCGAAATGTTCGTAACGGTCTGATACGCGGCTTGACGAACCATTCCGCCACTTAACGCCGTCGAACCAACTTTTTCGACGAAAAATGAAGATAGGAATGTCAGGAAATCATAACAAAAACGAGAGAAAAGAGAGAGACAGAGAGAGAGGGGGGGAGGGGGGAAGAAAAAACGAGGTAAGAAACTGACGAAGAGATGAAACGGAGGGAAGTTTCCTTCGGTCACTATATTGTGCAGACGAAAGCTTCGAGCTGCTGAAAGTTTTCAGAGCTACCTGCGCGCGAAAGTACACGGTCAATTAAGTTAGTTTACAATTTTCCGGCCGTCGTCAACGATTTGCTCCTTCGATGACGAGTTTATCTCTCTTCGCTATTGGGAGTTAACAAATAAAATTTGAAAAGTTGAAAGAGGATTTGAGAGCAAAAAAATTTGATAAAAATATTTCTTAAATTTGAGTATTCGTATATTTATATTTATGAATTATATTTTGGAAACTCTTGTCATTTTAATTCCACAATACATGACTTTTAAGATTATTTTTAATAGTTTTATTTTTAATACATAAAATATTGCGGTGGAAAACAGAAAATATGAAAAAATAGTTGAGCCTTTATTATTATATGTACGCGTTTGCGTACATTTGATGTTAATATTTATAGTTAAGCTCACTTTAGATAATGACTTTTAAATATAATTCGCATATCAAAATTTCAGAAGAAATTGATTCATAATAGAAATTTGACGCGGTTTCTATTTATAATTTCTCACACACAACTCACAAACACTGTGTATATATATATATATATATTAATGTACATACATATATTTTAATTCTACATTTTATATGTGTATGTATATATTTCTAATTCATTTCAAATGTCTCTCTCTTGTGGATTACACGATATATAAAATTATAATTATTGTATTATATAATTATATTAGAATTTTATTCTAAATTCCGAATATGACTTACAGAACGTCTAAAGGGGGTTTTAAACTAAAATATCGAGAAAGTACTAGTTTTCTAGTTATGTGATTAAAAAGAATAAATAAACATAGGAAGCTTAAGAATCGTTATGATATGGAAAATAAAAATAAATATAAAATAATTTTAGAAATTATTTAAAAAAAAATGTCAAATCCTTACAGAATGTCTCGTCGTAGTTTACTTGTACTACTTGTATATATGAGACACACTGTATAATAATGTGTTTTCCAACACAGAAGGAAAATGAGCGTTGAAATTCTGTTTGCATGCTGCATAATTAGTGGCAATTTTGCAAAAGTTGCCGCTACCTGCTCTTGTCTCTGTAGATTAAAAGATAAAACACAAAGGTAATAAACATACATAAACGGCCGTCCATGCATAATCCGCTGTCGTTCAACAGTTCGGTGAACACTATTCACAAAATCAGATTAAACAGCGGCTATGCTATAAAACGAAATGAAACAAAACGGTTACGCTGGCTCAAAATAGGCGGACCAAATAATTATTACAATGTAAACATTTCCTGCCATTTCGTGTTTAGAAATGAAAAAGTAATGTAGAACCAGGCGCAAACATTTATTTCCTTTCATTTCTTTCAAATGTGCGCGCGTCTTTCCTTTTTTTTCCATATTTATGACTGGCTTTTAATTAAACTTTTTAATTAAACTCTTTTTTTAAACAGATTTTCACGTACAGGCCGATGTGTTTGTGGAAAATGACATCGTAACGAATATCGCTCTTCATACCGAATGGACGAACAATTATTCGTATAATTTGTAATAAATGAATTTACTCTTCTTTGATCTCTCTCTTTCTCTCTTTTTTTTTTAAGTACGTAATAGAAATTCGAAATTTATTGCGTCGCACAATTATTGCGCGGAAATCGAAATAAATTCCGATCCTTTAATAATTTACGGCAGCGCGGGACTTTTGTTAAAAATCGCGTTTATTGTAACGCGACGACGACCAGATTGTTTCGCGAATAAATGAACACTCGTGCAAATATCACGGATGAAAATTTACTCACCGCTATCCCTTGCTATCCCATTATATCCTGCATCCCGCATCCTGATCCTGCATTCCGCATTCCTGGCTTTCGGCCCGATACTATGCTCCTCCAGGCAGCCGCCTCTCACATACACAAACACGTGTCGATCGGAAGCACGTTGTTAATTATGATCTCGCGTGCCAATTAGCGATCGCCCGTCGCTTTGTTGCCCGTACGTAACACATCTCCGATTAAATAATAACGAGAAACGTGAAAACGTGTCGACCCCTCGATCCAACTCCGACTGCGACATATATATATATAACTATGTACAGCACTTTACGCGATAATAACATAATTACGAACGCTTGATTCCTTTCGTCTTCAGCGGCGTGAACTAATCAACACGCAAACTAATCAACGGCCGGAATTGTTTGCGGAAGCAACTGTTGACTCGTTACGCGCTCGACCGTTACATCCTCCGCCATTAAAAGTTTGGAAAAAAAAATGGCGACTCTGTCAGCCAATAACAGCGACGCGATTTCCGCCCATCTTCGGGAATCATAGCGGAGCGTTTTTTCACATGTCTCAATCAACGCTCTCGTTCGATAATTCCCTCTCGCGTGACTCTTTACGCGATTCGTGCTCGATTGCAGCCTGCGCGTGACGTAACGGCGTTATTTTAACGCGAGTATCAGAACGCACGCGTATCGCGCTGATGGACGTTGACTCGATGTACAGTTCGACGAACAGACTCGCGAATCGCTCTTAATCGCGATCGTGCTAATTTGATTCGCCGTTGATGCACTCAGACGCGGGATTCACTTTTCGGACTGCGCCACGAACGCAAAACAGTTGCGACGCGACACGTACTAACTGAAGGCGGCCGAGAGCCACTTAATGCTCTCGCGCTATCTTCACTCCGTTTGCAATTTCCAACAGGGAAATTCAAAAACAGTAAAAATATATCGTCTCTATATTTGAAAAGTGACAAGTCAAAGATAACAATTTTATAGGAAAACGATTTAAACGTTCAACTGTCTACCAGATGCATATTATAATGATTTTATGCTTCTGAATGTACCATTATAATATTTCCTGAATCATGAGCTTTGATAATTTGTACTTTGTTACCATTTTCCCCCGACAAAACATAGACGAATTTCGTTCAGTAAAGTTTTGAATTGTGTCACTTTTCTTGTGTAAAGGCAATATGTTGACAACGTATTAACATTATATTGGAAATAATCATATTAAAACATTAAAGATTTGTAATTAATGCATAATTAATTTAATTACATAGTAAATCGCAATTTCGCCGGTAATAAAATTATAAGAGAGATTATAAGCTCTTAATGGACCGAACTAAATTTTATGCACATTCGCGCACACTCGCCTTTTTTCTGGTACTTAAAATTGAATCGAATAAATTATAATGAAGCTAATTGAGATAACCAAAAACTAAGTCACATAGAGCCAGATACTCTCATACACTTGATTATCTCGTAACTTTCAAGAAAGTTGTCCCTTGCAATGCACACATTTGATAGAACCAAACGAATTTCTTTATTAAACAAACTAAATTCAAACGAGCTAAAGTCACGAGTGCTCGGATTATAGATTACGTTCGATAAAAAAAGTCAGCTTAGTAAGCTTAATTCATTAATACATATCAATATATTGTTTCTCACACTTATATTTTATAGTGGCAATTAAAGATGGGAAATAATTAAAAAGTCACTAGACGCTTTCTAACAGCGCTTTCGTTGAAAATTTAAATCAAATCACGACTTAATATTCGAAATCACGACTCATGTAAACGGATATTGTCGCGTATCGAGAATCGACGCAACAACCAATCAACTTACCGCTTTACTCGTAAGAGCGAAAGTGATTGGTTACCGCATCGGTTCCCATCGCACGGAAAGCACTTCCGCGTTCTGTCTATACAAAAGCGTCATGACGTTCGAGGCAAGTGTCGATACGAGCATACCGTGTGAGATAAGTAATCGTGTTACATTGTATTACATACGAATACGCGACCCGATGGCGAGACTATTGTTGCGCTCGATCGACTGACACGCCGTGCGCGCGACTTGTTTTGACTCGCGGAACGAGCGTCGTTACGTGGAGTAGTTGACAACAAATTCCGAGAATCAGTGTCCTTCGCCTCGCGTCTGTTTTTCTCCCTTCCCGTAAGGCAGACATGCATGAAGGTCGTCTCGGGACTAAAACGAACAGATCGTTGTAAACTATTTCAATATAAGGCACGATAAGCTGATCTCGCTTTCTCGGAAAGCCGCGCCATACCGAATACGCATTCGTTTGTTCGACCGAAAGAGTAGATCGTCGAACGGAGCGACCAAAGTGGAGCTCAAACGATCAACTTTGAAATTGGCGTCATGGTTCCGTTCGATCCGTATTTCCTCAGCTCCGTATTTTTCGTCTTCTTTTTCATATTTTTAAACTGAAACGAAATGCGCGTTCAAATGTGAGGAAGAGCGAGGGGAAAAGAGACAAGGTGTACGAAGTGCAGAAAGCGTTGCTGAAACGAACGGACGTAGTGACCCTCAGCGGGTGACGCCGCGATTCGCGTAACGACGTGAAGTTGCCGCCGGGCGACACGAACTTCACCTTCGAGTAGGCACGTTCGCGGAGTCTGTAACGGACATGTTACGGGATCGTCGTGCGAAGCGACGGATAATGTCCGCGTGTCACGCGATCCGATCCCCGAGAGCGCGTCGAAAGTGCGATAAAGATGTCGGGAGTGTTGTATCGTAAATATTAATTAACGCGCGTTAATCAGTTCGCGTTTTTCCGATCAATTCGTGTTCACGCGAGTGAGTGTTGAAAATAACGGAGCAATTCGATCCGGCAGGATAATGCGGGGCAGCGACATCATCCTTCGTGAGTATATTTATTATTACTCGTTTATTCGCTCTCTTTCAAATGGACGTTCATTGTTTATTAGAGAAGAACGAAACCGATATGATGTCGATTTACACGATCCATTTACACGATACCGAGGAAGGATCTCGCGTCGCGATTCATTTATTTGCGGATCATTACTGCGTACAGTTGATATCCAGATATGAACTCAGTGAAATTCTATACAGACACTATTTGCATATATATATGTATATTAGACCTCACTATTACAATAGATACAAAAAGGGATATTGCTTTACGATTTAAATGCAACTTACGTTTCACGTTTACTAGCTTATGAATTTTGGCCGCGAAATTGTTTTAATTGCAAAAGCTTGTCACGGATAAAACGGTAACATTAAACGTACTCGATTAACATAAAATATAATAAAATATAATTATGATATAATGCAGATTAGAAAAAAAACGTGTTATAATTAAAATATGTGCTATGTTTTTATTACATGTACATTTGTCTGCGAATTATTATAAGACTTACATATATGGCTTTTTATTCTTTTTTTATTCATAAAGAAACTTTAATTGTAACAGGAATGGAATGTGGAAGCAGCGGAACAGGAATTATGGTGAGTGAATTTATTTATTATATCTGCGTGAGTTATTCGCTTATTTGCACAACGATATTTTCAGTATCGTATTTCGATTGAATAATTACATTTTAATGCGCTTTATCTCGCTGGTTGTCTTCTACTCGAATTAATAAAAATCAATATTTCTTCTAATTTCACTTTATATATGTGATATTCATTGTTTATCCATTGGATTCTTCGTGTACGAGAGAGAGCTACATAAATTAATGAAATTTGAAAAATTTTATTGAAATAGACGCAGCACATTTATGCGCAAATTATTTATTTAAGCAATTTATTTAAGCGTATTTCAAAATTTATCGCAAATACTTTTGACACGATTATACTGAATATTTTTATATTTAGCACTAAAAATTATCAACATTATTTTTTAAATATAGATTATAACAATTCTATACAAATTTTTTGTATAGAAAGATATTGTCGTATGTTCTTCCTACGATATTTTGTTATATAATCGAAGCATTTAAAGAATAATAATAGTAACAGTAATATGAGAATACGCACAAGGGATAAATACAAAGATTTTAAAAATCTTCTTGTTTCGCAGAGAAACTGATAGTAAATAAATAATAAATAATAAATCAACAGCATATTTCAATTTGTCAGCGCCAATGATTTTCATAAGTGAAATTGGTGTGAATGCAAACTCAAGGAGCGTTCGCCGGTTATGCTCGAAGGATTTTAATGAAAAAAAGAAAAAAAGAAGGAAAAAATCAGAATCACTTCTCTCGGGCGAGATGAATTTTTCAAAGTCCGCTCTGTTGCATTTTCGTTGCTCGTTTTTCCTGTTTTTGATCGCGGCACGCGGCATTTGGTTGCAGGATCGAAATGATTTATCGCGCGTAGATCGCAAACGCGACGCAGAATCCGATTCGTGCGAGCGAGAATAAAATAAATAGCTACGCGCTAGCAATGAAAATTTTCGTCGAGGTGAAATTCCAGTCGAATCCGAATCGAGCCGAACGTGACGCGCCTCCCTTTTGTTCCTGGCCGTTGTTGAGCACAAAATGCTAGGAAGGTCCTGCGTGTGACGATTTATCGTCCCGCTGCGTATCCATTTTACTTCCGCGCCACTCGACGAGATATCTATATATAGAGAGGAAAAACTATATCCTGTGGGATTTCCCGGGCAGCGTCGATGTTCGGGAAACGCAAAACGATCTCGACGTTTAGTCAAACCGCTTCGACTCGCAAATGGATTTCGCGTATAATTGAATGTCTCCTTTTTTCTCGTTTGAATATTATAGTTGCGATCTGATCGATTTTATTCAAGCTACTGTGCGGAACTGTGGTAAAAATAGGATTTCTCTCGTTTTGAGAGCCAAAAAGCTTTGCAAAGACAATGAACCGTAAAGAACGTGTAACAGGGATTGGTAAAGTAAATTTTGAAACACGGTGAATTTCAACGAAACATGCACAAAAATTAATAGACTATTTACTTTAACGAGAAATTTGAACATTTTTTGTTATTTACAAAGTTTATTTCTGCTTTCTTATCTATAAATATTTTAAAAGACATGTAGTGTTACTATTTTTAATTGTAGTCTTACAACAATAATATCTTATTAGAATATTATTATTTATTTACATATTATTTCACGTAACTTATTCAGATTTAGTCATATTTCACCGAATAGAATATTTTAGATAAAATATTTTGAGAAAGAGAATAAATTAAGAAAATATATTTTTTCCAAATGATGAATAAATGCACTTTAGAATTTAATTTATTGTGTTGCAATTTAAATACTTACCTTGCGAATCATCTTATCAATAGGAAATAATTTTCACAGAATTTGAAATAAAATTTGATTTTGTTTGTTATTTTTCTTTTTCGGTTAAATAAACATTTTTTATTCAGAGAAATTCGAGAGTTTCAATATTTTCGATCGATGGAAATATTTCTAGTACGAAGAGATATATGATTTGCTATTAAATTTATATAGTACTGTTACGATTAATTTCCTAGGCGTTGTTTATCCGTAAGAAGATAAAAAATTGTAACGATTTATGTAAAAAGAAAAACGGATTGAGCACACATTTGGTTAATATCCGAATTTCTGTTTTGCATTCATTTGATAGATATGCAGTTGGCTATGCATTTTTATAGTATCGAAAATATGTATAAATGATCACGGTAAAAATTATAAAAAAATGTGTAAAAATATTCGTAGGAATCTATCAATATGGAATTTGTAAATGTTTGTGTGTGATTCGATTACATAATTTTATAATCTAAAATAATCCTTGTGTATGAAAGGTAAAGACGTAAGAAAACTTTTTTTAAATTTTCTATTCTATAATAAAATAAAATTTTTTATTAAAAACAAATTTATATTTCAAATAAATCTTGGTATTAGTGTAAATCTCAATGTAAAATATATCAGATCGTAGTTTTATATATTTGCATATGTAGACTATATTTTCCATTAAAATGTCCTAAAATATATAGATATATTATTGTTTTATTATCATTTTTATACAAATTGCACGATTGTAAGCCAATATTATCAGGTAAAAATATTTGAATAAATTAATGTGAAAGTTTTATTTATATTACAAAAAAATTAAAAATGACATTAATAATTACAAATAAAATAAAGAAATATTTTAAATATAAAATATAATAATATAAAAAAATATATAATGTAAACAAAATACAGTGATTCATCTGAAACTGAACAAATGTGTGACATAATAATTATTTATGACTAACTTATTCGGAGAAGACAATTGGGGAAAACGGCTTTTATATCAACTTTCATATATAACGGCTTTATGTATCAACTTATGTATTGATATCTTGTGTGCTACAGATCTTTTTACAAGTTTTCAAAAGAAATTTGTACAATGGTATGATTTGATCAGTTTCGTGAGTTGTATGGATATTGTATGTATGGAAAGAAAATATAGAATGACATCGTTGAAATAAAAAAATGAAAAAATACATATACACATATCGATAAAATAAGGAGGGATATATTAATAAACACGCAATGT
The DNA here is from genome assembly GCA_901521435.1 of Crematogaster levior. Classification (NCBI taxonomy): domain Eukaryota; kingdom Metazoa; phylum Arthropoda; class Insecta; order Hymenoptera; family Formicidae; genus Crematogaster; species Crematogaster levior. The sequence goes on along the minus strand of CABEGB010000826.1, from coordinate 77,168 downwards.
GTAAAAAACGAAGAACTTTTTTTATTATATTCGTTGTGTCATGAGATTTCGTGGTGTCATTGTCATGTCTTCGTCTACGGGGACTCGCTCCAAAAGTAGTCCCCTTAATTTCACACTTTAGCTTTTGATACACTGTATAACTGTACAATCGATCCGACCCACGGCAAGATCGAATGAGCGAGATTTTAGTTCACCGTTTGCTTTATTCTTAATATACGTTATCATGTCGAATACCGCTGGAAGCGACACTCTGTAGAAAAGATCGAAAAGTATATAAGTAACACCATAAAATTGGCAATTACGCGAGAACATTTATATCCATATTTATATAGGCTTATGCGTTACGAGAAAAATATTTTTAATTTTTGGTAATTATTTCGCGGAAATAATATTGAACTACTAAGTTTAATTTAAGAAAAATTTTTATAATAATTTTGTAAAATTATATCACTTGCTCGTATTGAAAAATTTAATGTTTACATTTCTCTAATATTTCATTTTTTATTCTTTACTTTAACTTTTTATATAATTGTTAATATATAACATAATTTCTGATCCGCTCTTCAAAATTCACTTAAATAATAATTAAATATGGAAAAAAAATTTTAGGAGACTTCTATTCAAATTTGAAAAATTAAAATGTTTATTCTCGGAATTACCAATCCATTTTTAAGAACTTCTTTAAAAGTATAAAATTGAAGCATCGGTTACACAAATCTCGATGTAAATGCGACGTGAAATATCCTTATTTGTAAATCACTTCGACGATAACGGCAGTCAGCGAGAGAGAAATACACGACATAGCAGCGTACGTTTGCATATCTTTTAATATCGTCATATTACTTCGATATTGCTTCGATCTTTCCTTTGGTGCAACCCTTTTTTTCTTCTACCCTTGCATTGTCCTCGTTGACTTCTGAAGTGATATTCTCGATTCTTCTCTCCTCGCCTTCTTCGGTCATATGTGCGATATGTACCAACGGATAGTTACAACTTATTTAGAGTATTCATATATAATATGTATATTTTATATATATATATATATATATATATATATATATATAAATTGTAAATTTCTCCGCCAAAAAGTTTGTTCATTTCTGCCTCTCTACTTATATTACATACATGCGTTATACATATATGTATATTTTTATATACCGAGTGTCCCAAGTATATACCATTTCTTAACGACATTAATGATTTTCTTAATAAATTTGACTTAATTTTTATAAAGATAATTGATAAAGTGTCATCAAAATTTGCAATTTCTTATTTTTTAGTATTTATTATCTTCGTAATGATATGAAATTTCATAAAAATTGATTAGTACTTGGTAATAATTAATTTACAAATATTTAACTTTAATTTTGTTCAAGAATCTCTTTTTAAAAAGATAATGATCTTGGCACACTCTGTATAAATATACCTGCTGTACGCATGATCTCACCATTTGGATAATTTCTGATTCCGATTTCGCATATCCTTACATGATAATAGTAATAATTATCTAGATAAATCTGAGCCGAGAAAGTTTCGATGAAAACCGGTACAACCGCAGTCGCGGATTTGCGTTAGAATTCATCTCGATACATCGATAACAGATGTACGTATGATGTATGAGGTTCGGCAGGATCTTTCTGATTACAAACTTTCAGTATACATCTTCAAGGGATCAAGATTTTCGAATTCTCTTGAATAGAAATATTTTTAAAAAAATTTTGCTCATGCGTGAGACACCAAACTGGTGCGTCATTGTAGTCTTATTGTTTCCCGTAGCGACATATCCGAAGGAAATGCCCCGTTCGCATCCTGTCAGAATGAAATTCCAAAGATGTTCCGCGTGAACGTTTCACAGAAATATCCCCGCGCCCTGATCGAATATATCGCGTTCATGTTCACGCCTCGAGAAATGCTGACGTTCACATCCGGCCGATTGGAATTTTCGGCGCATTCCGACACTCGCGCGTACGATGTCTCGAGCCCTATCGATTCATTTGATATTAATTAAATTGAACTGTTTGATAACAGTCAGCGAACTGCAACTTTTTATTCCGCTTTTAATTTCTGAATTATGATATCTTTTGCGATATATCGCGTATATCATATATTTCGTATGTGTCGCGAATTTGCAACTTGCTTTTTGATACAAGAAAGTAGTTTCAAAAAGATTACATATTGATTTTCTCGTGAATAGAAAATGATAAATAATATAAATGATAATATAAACATTTTTCCCGTGTTTCTAATTTCGGGAACGTGATTTCCTTTTCCGGTTTTCGCGTACCCACAGATGTCACAAATTCACAATTCAGAAGAGGTAGATTCTCGACACGCGATAGCGTTCTCGAGACGACGGCGATATGGATTTTCCCAGCATAGTCAACGTCGCACCTGCGGGCGCATCCCGCGCGAGCAATTTAATCAGATCCTTCTGATCCTTAACCCAGCTGCGCGCGGTTGGCCTCTGCGCGAATAAGAGAAAAAGGTCGGAGACAGGCCAGCCCGGTGCAACGAGCTCGTCGAGGACTATAGGGTGGGTGGGAAAAAAAGATGACAGAGAGTTGAGGGGAGGCGTATTACCGGGAGCAGCTGGGCTCCATGAGCAAGACTTACTCGCTAATCGTGAGTTTAAAGTTACCTTACATTACTTCCTTTTAACGGTAAATTACGACTATCGATCGTGGAACTTAGTGGTTAGTGCATAGTTTACGTAATAATAGTTCGATTAGACATTTCAATCGCTTTGACTGTCGTTGCCTTTCTTGGCCAAGATGTATACAGAGCTTTTCATCTCTCATGTTTTATGAAAAAAATATTTGGTTGTCTATATGCGTAACATCTTGTAATAAAATTTAACACTTAATGATAGAATTGATTAACAAGTTATAGTCATTTACATGTAAATAATTGTTTAAAGTGATACAAAAAACATTCTAATTGATTTTACTTCATGCTATAATATGCCACACTCTGTACACATTAGTCTATTTCATTGTGTATTGGTCTTGTAGGCCAAAAGCGATATCGGTCCCTATAATAATAATAACAATAATAGTAGTAATAATAAATGCATACGCAATTGTCGGAGAAACGAGTTTTAAGCTCTCGAGACTCTTGTCTTTATCAGATAATTTGCTTTGAATTCTATTGTAAGAATGAAATAACCTAAGCTTCGAATATCACAATCAATGCAACATTTGTAATATCATCAATTATCCTCATGAGTTATTGACACATACAATATCTTATACATTATAAAATATTAATAAAATTAATTTTCTTCATGATTTTTTCGATTATGGTTAAGGATTTAAGAGTCATGAATTTTTAAAAAGTCCAAGTTTAACTTGAGTATGAGAACGGAACAACAAGATCAGATAATTCTCTTTCCGTTTATCTGAGTTTGCGACAGACAGAAGGAACAAAGAACCGTCGTTGGTTCTTAGGGTGGACAAGTCGTTTCGGAGGGTGAGGTAACCGATTATCCGTATTCGTAGAGCGGGAAAACGCGAGAAAGGGAAGTTAACGTGCCTTTAATTAATTCTGTAAAACTTTCTGATTGGCGGATAAAAAGGTCAGCCCAAGTTTGGAGCGTGAAGAAGGGTGTTGGAGATTGAATTTCAGTCGGATATTCTGGGAGGATTATGTTCCGCACGATGGAATATGTTACTGTTTCGCATTCTGTAAGCGTCACGTCAGTGTCACTTCATGGAAAGCCTGTATCATTTATAAAACGATAAAGAAATACTATTCTTATGTATACTATTTTTTAATTAAAACAATTTATTTAACTGTCTCTACTATTTTTATAAAAATTGATGTCTCTGTTATTTTTATTAAAAATTAAATATCTACTTTTATAGAAGAAGCCATTTATAGAAATAAATATTAACTACAAAGCGTTTCTCAATTTTAATTTAACAAAAGAGTTGTTTTTTGCAATTTATTAATTGCATATGCAATTTTGAAAATATTGTAATTATAATTAATATAAGATGCAACAGTATAAAATTATATTTCATAAAATTATATTTTGTAAAATTAATACTATATTTTTTTAATAAAATTTTGTATAAAAATTTAGCATTTAAACATAACATATTAAACTTCAAAAATCTAAACATTTAAATCATAAATATTTTTATATAAAATAAGATTCATCAAATTGTTATAACAAAAATATTATATATATGTATTATATATTGTTATATATAATAAGATATATAATAACAAATCTCTGGAAAGAATATCTCTGACAAACTTTTGATCTCAGGTACCTAAACATTGGCGAAAGGATAACGCAGATTTAACGTAACGTTTCACGTGCCTACGTTATAACGATGGTTATAACGACAAGAATAATTCTATGCATAATTCGGTTTCACGATAAATTCGTAGCCGCGGCCGTGCTTGATAGACCATAAATATGGAAAGCCTTAATGATATTGAGTACCGTGGCTGATCGGTTAACCGCCTTTACCGTTTGTGGTTGTCCACATAGAGCGGCAGCCGCGTTGCGCACGAATAATGCGCGAAATTTCCGCACAATTGTTTCCTCGCCGCATTTGCGGCTATTTCGAGATTTCAATGTTCGCGTTCGACTTTTAGCTTGGAAATTGTAAACTGTAAAAAAAAACAATTAAAAAAAAGAATAAAGAATAAAGAAAATCGTAATTGACTAAAAAATAGTGTTGTACATATTTGCGTGAACACAAATATTCTTTTAATGTTCGAAATGTCATGCTCGTGATATTCATTTTACCAAATTATGTTGCAATGAAGGAAAATTTATTCTGTATAGTAAAGCGAATGATGGAAATAAACTCTGCATCGTTCTATAAATTCTGTGTAGTCTGAGAAGCAACTACTCTATTTATCCGAAAATATTAAAATTCGAAAGTTTCATATCTTGCGAAGAATACATTGTCAAAGAAATTAGACGTGAATTTTTTATATCTTCAAATATAAGAATTAGATAATTTTTAATTTAACAGCTTTTAGTTTTTTTTGCATCTACAATTAGTAAAAAATAATACTTATAATAATAATTTACATATAAACTGTTATATGTATATGTGATACACCTCGTTGTTTATTCGAATTTAAAGTAAAAAATTTGTAATTCTTTATACATATTATATTTAATCTTTTCATTTTTTAAATCTAAGATTCTTTGTTTTCATTCGTTGTTAAATCATGTTTGTTCCATAAAGTTGCAAATATGAAATATTTTCCGATTATTTAGATTCACTATCTGACTTTTATATTCCTGAAAATTCGAAATTTTATCTCTGAAAAGTATAGCGCATCGATATTGTTGATACAAAGATTTCTTTCAGCGTATTCTGCGAATTTCGCGCATGTTTCCAACGTGTCTATAATCCGCGGTTGAATTTGTAGCGTGTGGTCGATACGGAAGCATTAATAATGCCAGTTGTTGCGGCCGGCCGGATAAATACTACTACTAGCCGCGGAGAAACTACTGCACGCAACCGACTAGCATTCAGACTTCGATTCTCGGTTTGTTTTGCGTTTCAAAATGTACCGAGTTTACTTTGTCAGCGGAAAACGGCGCGGCACGAGGGTCGGGCGAGCGCGCGGAGTAACGAACTGGAGTCCGCGATCGTCTCTCTGCTTTCATTGCAAACATTTATTCGTATCGGCATTATTTTATACGATCTGCATCGGACAAAAGTTAAAGCATCGACTGACGATACTGGCAGTGCCAGTAAAATCGTTCGCGGAATCACGCATTTCTCGTATTTCCATTGGCGGCTGCAATCTCTTAATTATAGCAGACGTTAAATATAACATTACGGCGCGTCATTTTCTCTAATTTAAAATAATTTTTGTAGATCTGTCTGTTTTTGTTATACAATATCAAGTTTGTACGTGACATCTTGATTAAAAGTTTCTTTAACATAACGTAACGACGTGAATTTATATCTGTTTGATAGTGATAATGTATAATATTAATTTATTTGTATTTCCATATTATATCATCTCGTTTGTAACAATGTTTCAATACTGATTGGATTTATTTATGCTAATATATTTATGCGTATTGGATACATACTGTTACGAAATTCTAATTTAACTAAAACATAGTCATGCATTGGCGTTATGGGAATATTGATTTTGAAATACAATTGATACTCCCTACTCTATCGTCGGAAACGATACGACATACTGCCTATTATATTAAAATGTAGCTTTGTTAGACTATATTTAATTTCATTACAAATTGATCATTCAAGTAATATTATGTAGAAGTTATTCATCGCATTATAGTCGTGAATTAGAGTATTGTAATATTTCTGGTTCTCCGGTTTAATTGAATAAACTGCACTAATATCACAGGATTGAAACATATTATTATAATTAACATTTGTGAAACTACACTCCTATATAATGAACAAAAGAGATATTCTTTTACATATAAAAAAATTATATGTTTTACAATAACCATATAAAATATTATCATTAACGAAATCTTAGATCCAAAATGTTCAAACATTTTTAAAATTATTTTTATCTTTTTTGTGATTTGAAAGTAATAAATAAAATAAATAAAATTAAAAAATAAATAAGAAATGTCATATTTTTTAGTTACCTGCAATTTGGATAAATTGTTTTTTTTATATATTTCCTATTTAATTTAGTGATGCTTAGTGACGAAAATTAGCTTTTTAATAATTTAGCGAGATAATCTTAAATTATATTTTTTACCATTGTCAATCACATTTTCAACTCGATAATCTTAAAGCGATATACTTTCTTCGTGTATCCATTCATTACAATTTGAATTGATTAATTGTGAATTTAGATGACGTAAAATATTTGATCGAAATTTATGTAGACGTACGAGATTAGTACACTGATTAATTAGTATAATGAATGAGCTAATATCACGTGTTATATAGGAATATATTTTATAGCTATCATAATAATAATGTTAAGCAGTTGAATAGCAAGCTTCATTTAGTATTCTTATTTGCATTGAAATGCCTGCATTTTCATTTTTCTATCGAGAGGAAAATCGAACTTTCAGACAGAGAAAGAAAAAGAGCATTCCGCCGCCGCCAGTCCTCGCGTTGTTCTTTCATCGTCGAGAATTTAATCGAAACTCGATCAGTTCTACTTGGCAACGTACCGTTTTATAAAATATTCCTAGGAATAATGGGGCTATTCGATACTCAGCGGAAAGTAGCGGTGCAGAACAAATAGCGGTAGCGCTATGTTCCGTACGTCTGATAAAAATTGATAGCTATTACTTGGCTTTTCGCATGAATAAATGAAATATACCTCAATGTAATCAGTACTTACAAATTGGACGAGTTTAATAATTTAAGTATAATTTGAAAATGAATTTAAGATTGTTGAGTGATTATTATTATTGATGTTATTATTTGCATTTATTATTTTTCGGGATTTTTACCGATTACTTACAGTCAAGCAATATGCATCAAGCTTTATTAATGTTTTAAATTTTTATCTTTCAGCATTGCCGAAAATATAACGATTATGATAATTTGCCCGTTTTTCGAACATTTTTGAAGGATGGTTTTATTGTAACAATGTATCGGACAAAGTTACGATTTATTACTTCTATAAGGCAAACTAAATGATTTTGATATTTTTCTATTTTTGCTTTTACGAGCCACTTTTGCAAGCACAGAAATTCTAAGTGGCATTATGGAACAGGCGTACGTGTAACGGAGTCAATAAAGCAATATTGATTGACTGTGATATGATAAATTATGATGAATGAGTTACCCGAGTAATAATGCGATTTCGTTTCGTCATGGACTTTGCGGCATTAATGATATTTGTGGAATGTAAAAGAAAATATAATCCGTCATAAGTGGCTCGATAATTACTTGACGATTTCCAATTCTGTGAAAACGATTCTGAAAGACTAGAAACATATTTCTTGAAATAAAGTAAATTAACTTTAAATTAGGATTTTTTTAAAATAACAAAGAACTTTTAGAATTTTATGACATACAATAATATCTTTATATGTTGTTTTGAATATGTAATTTTATTCTGTTCTATCGAATGTAAAATCTATTTATCTATTTTTTATAATTAAATATAAATTAATCTTTGTTATGGTTATACACATATTTCAATAAATTTTGTAAGCGCGCAAGTTTATGAATATGTTGCTATATATTTTTCAAACCTTAAAATTTTATAATTTTTCTCTATAAATTGTACTTGTGTCTCCCTGCTTTTGATGCTTTGAAAGCTTTGAGATCTGTCGAAGCCACTGATGAAATAAACGTGTCATGCAAATGCGCCGCATATATACTATATATTGCGGTTTTTAGAACATTTCGGCACGTAGACCTAAATATTTCACGCTTCGCTCGCGGTTAGATAATCTTGAATATCGATATTCACCGTGTACAGGGTTCGGTATATCTTTCGTAGCGTGAATATTCATGCTTCCACATATGTATACGTAACGTCTGTAACGTCAATTTATAGATTTATCTCGCTGCATGGGATTCAATATATGTAGAGCGCGAAATAGTTGCGCATCCTTCATTGTAAATATTGTAATCATCCGTATAATCGAGAATAGCGACAGCAGCAAAGAAAATTAAATGATAGTAAAAAAATCATACCAGTCATGCAATTCACAATAACATTTGTCTTCTTGTTTCTAGTAACATTTTTAAAATCATTATTAAAACATATTAATATATCAGAATATATAAATGTAAATGAAAATTATTTTAAATAGAATCTATTATACCTAGAATTAAAACAGTAGAATCTGTCGGAAATGATTTTACTTAAAAATGTAATATAGAGAAATTTACTTTGAAAAAAATATAAAATTTCCCTTATTTTTCAAATCTTATTTTACACACATTTAATAAAATAGAAAGAATTTTTCAGAGCTTAATATTTTTTTATTAACATATTCTTCTCTTTTATCTTTATCTATTATTTATTATATTAATTCTTCAAATTAATGCTACATATAATTATCTTTCCTCTTTTGAGATAACTTCTTGAATTATCACGACTGATTTTCCCTAGACTCGATCAGAATTACGATCCTAATTCTGAAGAGCTTCCTCTCCTACACTAGGTGATTCGCAATTTCGGTTTCGCTCTTTCTTTTCGTTCACTACGTATGCCGACGCCATTTCCGCACGATTATCGCGCCCGTTTCCACGACGTGGCTCTCTTTTCGCTTTTTCCGGTATCCGTAATTTCTCCCTTTCCCTACCCGTTTCTCTAACTCCCAAGTTGGTATGGTTTTTCCACGCTTATCTACGCGGTACTTATTTGCCGGGGCTATCTGGAAATTTAACGCCTGCGCCCTCAACAGGAAGATCACCGCCATTTCGACACCCACCCACCATGCTTTCGAAACTATCTCTCACATTTCCTGACCTTTCCGCATACATACAGACAAACACACACACACTATCCACGCACTCGCTTTTCCGACGGCAGAAAACTCTGACCGGACATTATCCTGGCACATCTCTCACTCGTAGACCTTGTTACTTGATGTACATACATGGATACGTGTAGCTATGTCATGGGCTACATAGAATTCTATTACAAGGGACTTTCCGAGAAATTTGTTTGCATTTGTAGTACGAGAGCATTACTTTATTTTTTTTTAATAGCACAATATGAACTGTCAGTTATGTTGGACTCTCACAGATTTTTAAATAAGCCTTTTCTAATCAAGATAAGATAAATAATGCTTCTAAATAAAACATTGATGTTTAACACATGAAATTGATTATATTTTAATCATACTGATCTATAAGAATAGGATATGTTAATTTTTCTATAACAATAAAGAATTTTAATTTTTGCTACACGTAATAATCTTGCTGCGCTTATGATATTGTGTAAATACAATTCGCAGCGTTAAAAGTTAATTTGAAGGTAACAATATCGATGTGGCAGCTAAAACAATTTTCTCATGAAAATAATATAAAGTAAAGAGTCTCGAGAGGGAACTACTTCGTTTCACGCGAAGTCTCGTGAAAGTCGCATTTGGCTCTGACAATTTTCGTCTCTACGACATTTCCATATGTTCCACTGTCGTCGCAGCATCTCCCACGCAACAAAGAAAGTGAGCCTTAAATCTAAAGTAGAGATGCTGCCTCGGAACATGTTTTAAAGCTTATAGATTAGCTCGACAAAAATCATTTAGAACGCGTCGGATCATTTCTTCCTTCGGATGATACCTCTTCTCTTTCTTCCTTTCGTCAACAGCTGGACCAGGGAAGAAAGGGCCGTCACGTGTTATAGAACGCACTACTAGCAGTCGTCCTGAGTCGAGGACGATTGTAGAAGCGCTGCCACTCGTTCCGAAAAGTCGCCCGAAGCTGCACCCGAACACTGTAAATATAAAAACATCGATTCGTTGAATATAAATTTTCAAATCTTTTATACTTACTGGAATTAGTATTATTACACAAAAAGATATAATAAAAAAGAAAGATTTTTTAATAAAAGTCAAATTAAAAAAAAAGTTAATAGAATTATATAGTAAGTATTATTGAAAGTGATCTAATCCAGGTCATATCTTAAGTTGATATTTAGAGATGCTTTTTGTGTAAACAATATATGAGACTTAAAAAATAATATTTATTTTCCTGTAGCTACGTTAACAGTAATGTGATACATTATTTAAGTTATTTTATTAAGCATTAATATTAACTTTTCATAATATTTTTTTATTACTTTCACAATTATTTATTCACAATTATTTATTATTATTTTTTCAAGATTATTATGATAGATAAAAATAAAAAGATTCGACATAGAAAATCGGTGCCAACATTTTTTTGTCATTGCTTACATTAAAATGCGAAAGTAAAAAAACAACAGCAATGAGATAAAAAGCCGCAAAACATCCGACACTCTGGCGAAGTGAAAATTCGAGAGGTTGCACGTTAAATTGCAGCTAGCGCCCGTTCGCCACATTTCATCCCCCATGGGAAGCAGTGGCAGCTTGAAACTTTAATGTTGGCTGAAGTCAGAGGTGGCAATGAGATCAAGTCGATTGACTACTGGCTTCTCTTCGGATGATAATATTTTACTTCAAGAATATATTACCTCTAAATTAATTATTAAATATGCTTACATATTAATAATTTAGATAACGAAGCAAAACAAATGTTAAATTAATACAAATATAATTAATAATAAAAATAAATATAAATAGCTCTTTATTTTCTAATAAAAAAGCATGCGCACGTGCTACATATAATATGGAAAGTGGAAATATTCCACGACTTATTTTAATACTTGATTTTACATTTAAACTTTCTAATTTTTTGTTCGACTTATATATTAAGCGGAGAAAGAAATTATAACATATAATTATAATATTGTTATTATTTAATTTGTATATCATATATGTATAGATTATAATTGCATATGCTTAAATTTGAAAACTCAAGAGATTAAGATTGTCTAGCATTAAAGAATCAAGGATTCGATAGCGTCATGTTTGAGATCTCTTCTTCTCTCTTTTTTTTTATCTATCTTTCTGTCTACCTTTCTTTTGACGAAGCGGCACTGTCGTCAATGAAAACTTGAAAAGTTTTCGTTCTCCTTCGTGAGATCGCTGAAAGCGCAGACGATGTTGATTTCCCAACGGAGTGTCGCCCGTCTATAAATCTACACCCAGGGTTTGTTTAGTCAGTCTATGTGCGCCGCGAGCGGTGCTCGCCGCCGTGTATTTTTGAGTGACGCGAGAGGATATCCCGTCGAGCGGAAGTTTTGCGCCGTTGAGTTTAAACGCAGGCTTGGTACGTTTACGATCGAGAAATGGGAAACAGTGGTCGTTTATTCGGTTCACGGGTCGTTTCTCGCGATGCGACTACCATTTTTACGGTGCGGGGAACCTCGGCAATTATGCAACGCACCGCGGCATTTATTTCAGGATCGTGTCGCGGACTTTAAAATTACGTCTATGTGCGGTTTTTCACCTTTTTCAAGCGTTGTCTATTTTTTCTTATGCGGACAGTAACACGTAGTACGAGGGAAAGAAATAATAAATTGTTCTTTATTTTAATATTTTACTGTTGTATGCATGAAGCATACATATGCAAAAAGATATTGTATTAAACTTTCTTACATAGAGATGTCTAATCCATATGAATAGCACGAGTGGACAAAAATTAAATATTCATAAGAGAAATTATTTAATTATTTATATAAGATTAAGATAGTTTTATAAGTATAAATAGTTAATTATATATTTCGAGTTGTCTTTAAAGTAGACAATGAGTCAGCATTGGCAGTGTTATCAGCCGAACGAATTAACTGTCATTTAAAATCATATTCGATTATTATTGTCTCAATTGTATCAACCATTTAAGAATTATCTTTTTTTAATGTACCAGTTCTTGCCAAAGTAAGTTTTAATTTGTCAGTCTCACGGTCTTTGAGTGGATTTGATTTCTCTTTGGCGATTAAGCCCAATTTTCATTTCTGGTCCGATCATTTTGCAGACTATGAATGTTATAGTAGAATTTTCAAAAACAAAGTACAAAAGCTCTTAAACTTAATCAAAATAGACAAGTCGAATAGGCCAAAAAACAACAATAAATTAATACAAACGAACAAATACGGTACAAATAAGGTAAAATGTAAGTAAATTCAATAGAGTAAGTACGTTTAAACGTTTCAGCTCACAAAGCCTTCATCTGCAAATACATGCATAAACTGAAAGAAAAAAATTGAATGATGTAGATACAAAGTAGATTATAATGTGGTTCAGATGTGGTACCGCACAATTGTCAGTGATGGATTAAAAATGTAGAACTAAATTCGTCGTTGCTCCTCGAGAAAGCTCAAAATGATTTCTCAACAATTTTAAACCTTAATGTTTCGCCCCACTCTTTCTATTGGGAAAACATCAAAATTTTAAACATTGAATACAATTATCAAAAAAGAATGGTATCAGAAATGATACACATTAAAGAACGAAAACATGGAATTAATTCCTACAGATTCAGAACTGCTGAATGGAATTTACATAGAGATTTTGATGAAATTTGCTAATTCACATTAAACTCGTTATACCGTTTACTTTTCTTACTTTGTTGTTGGTCTTTCACAGAGGATTATTTTAGTAACCGTTCAACTGAGCATTACACATTGAACATTGTTAAGGTGAAAATGTATATTGGCTTCTTTGAACTTTCTCGAGGAGCAAGGACGAATTTGACATTCTTTTAATCCATTACTGACAGTTTTTTGTGATATTATATCTGAACTACATTATAATCATCTGCGCTTTGTATCTATATCTGTGTATTTTGTTTTTTGTTCAGTCATGCGAACATTTAAACGTATCTATTCTATTAAATTTACTTACATTTTATTTTGTTTGTATTAATGTATTTGCTTGTTTTTTGGCTTATCTGACTCTCTATTAGTAAAATTTTAAATTCAAAGAATTTTAAATTCAATCTTTAGATACCTAATACTCATTAAAAGTACGTTATTTAATTTATCTGTTCTGCTTCGCTGAAAAGGAGAGCCGAAACGTATAACTTGTATCGAATTGTTAATTAAATATTATTACATAATACGTAACGTTAATTTATGTATAACTAACCACGTTTGACTTTCAAAATCCACTTTTTTCTTGTTACTTATATAAATAATTTTTAGCTTTAGTTTTTTTTTTTAATTGGGGATATTTTAAAATTATATTAATTTTAGAATAACATTGAAATTGCTGTCATTACTATTGATATTTTAATATAATGAAAATTTTCAATGTGAATTTAACTTGCGAAAAGGTGAATTTATTAATAAAAAAACAGAAGCTTATTTCGCAGTTGGTGCAAAAATTTTCAGGAAAATTGACAAAAAGCTTAAAACCGAAAGCAATGAGTTATGAAAATATACCAAAAATTCTCGAAAGTGTAAATTCCAGAGGAATTTATGGGGGACATTGTGGTCTCCGTGTTTAAACAAATATTCTTAGGGATCCTTTTAGCTAACGAATGCGGTTTTTTCGCAACGATATACTCGAAGGATTTAGTATAATCACAAGGTAGAGCTGTAATTTGTAAAACCTATTTTTAATATGAAGTTACGTGAAGAGATTTTGTGAATTATGGGCTTATCCTATTCCTTCACAGAGAATTTTTCACTTTGTCCAGTAAAGCTCAAAGAGCTAGAAGTCCGATTTGCCAGCTTGCGGAGAGATTCTTATCCCTTCAGGCTACTCTCCTTTTCTACGCACTTCCACTCTGATCTTTTTATGCCGCTTTGCCACGTTTTCTCGCAATTTCTCGGTGTAGACTTTTTCCCCTTTTTTTAGGTAGGATCCCTCTCCGGTCTCTTTTCCTCTCAATCTCTCGTTTCACTTCTCTTCCGCTTCTCGCTTATCTTTCTTTTTCCTTATTTAACCTCAACGAGATAAACTGGAGCTCGGCGAGATGGCCGCCGTGCGAAATATCATTGGCTTCGCGTAAGTATGATATTATGAAGGCAATGGGAATAAAAAGAAAATGGCCAGGAAATTTTCCGGTACCATCAGGAAGCATACTATGGAAATTTCCAATTCTACTCTCTCATAATGAACTTTTCTTCTATCTCGTTTACAATACGATAAATATATAGCGTTGAATACATGATATGTCGAGTGGAAAAATATTTTTTAACTACTACCCCTCTTAGGAAAAAAATTATAGATGAAAGAAACACAATGATGACTAAGAGACGTTTTCTATGACGTGTACAATTGTAGATAATACATAATTATGAATAATAGGGAAAATTTACGTGATAGGAAACCACAAGTAACGAACTAAAGCCAGAATTCGCGACTGCATGTGCTACAGGCCTGAAATATCAGCACGAACTGTAAAGTAACGGATAAATAGACTTTATTGATTTTAGGCGTTCATCGGTAAATTCCGGCCGCGTGTAGTAACAGTAAATTCAATCCAACTCTATTTGCCGGCCGACTGTTTCATTAGATAACGATTACCGTCGGCAAACGCGCGTTTGTAGGTAAAGCAAACGATACTCGAACGTTATATCCGAGGCCTCTCGGTTTATGTACGTGCAATTATTATGCAGGCCGTGCACACGGTGTATGCAGCCCATTACGCATCGCATGCGTATCACACAATTAATTTATGTAGATACGCGCGCGTCGTAATCACGCACGCATACCGTCGCACCGCCGTTGCAGAATATCGCGTTACGCGACGCTCCTTCCTCTTCTCTCTTCCGTTTCCTTTCTTGTGTGAAAGACCTCATCTATAATTGAATTAATTAATGTGTATCTTCGTACATTGGGAGCGCATAGTTGCTAAATGCGATTTTACAAAATTTGCAAAGTTCTAGAATTGCTCGTTATCTTTGCATGACATTGTAAATGTAAAAAATTCAAGACTCATAAAAGGAATGATAATAAAAGTATAAATTCTAAATAACAACGAAAAGAAGCATATTATTTAAATAATTTGCTCTCTTTTCATTTAATTTTATAATTATTATATCTTTATTTCAATTATAATATCTTTATTTAATTATTCAAATAACTTATTTCAATGAGAGTTGTTTGCAGACGTTATTTAATTACTGAATATTGCATTTTTTATAAATATACGTTGAGAATATTTGGAAACTAAGATTGTTTAAAAAATATTTCTAAAATATGGTCCTTCTCGTGAGGATTTTTTAAAAATAAAAATTCATTGTTTTGTTTGTTTATTTTTATATTAATTACGATTGCGGCAACAACGTCACAATTTTAGCGCACTGACATTAATCATATTACGATTAATTGCAAACTTGACAAATGATGAATGTACATACATACACACACTCACGTTGTCGAGCAAAGGGTAATTGATATGAGTATCTCGTATCGACGCAACACGTGTGAGAGGTATAATTGCATCATGTCGCTGCTACGAAAAGTGTAATTTGATGACAATGAAATGCTAATTATACCGGTAAACCCGTTTAACGTTATTTCCGTATAATAAATATATGCGTTACGATACACTCGGTACATTGCTGTTATCTGTTGAAGAGCAATGAAAAGATATGAAGGAAAATAAAACACGAAAATTAAAGTTTGCATAATGCATTGCACTCGAAAGAGAATTGTATTTTGGAAATGACATGTAAAAGGAAACATAAACAATATTCTTGTCTATCACTGCTTATTTAGTTTTAACACAATTATTCAAAATAATTTCAATATAATTGTTTATCCCGGAAATAATTTACATAAAACTGAGATGAATGTTCGTGTGAATTATTTCAGAAACCATTGTTTTTTTGGATTTATATTTATATAATGCAAATTCTTCAAGTCCAAAAAATTATATATATAGGAATGGATATCAAAATATCTATTTTTTTTTAAATTTGGAAGATTCTTATGTATGATTTTATATATCTCATGTATTTTTTTATACAAACATTACTTTTAATAAAAATAATAAAAATTGTTTTCCACATAATATTTCCAAAATTTATAATATGTCATTTAAATGCTGGATCTAAGCACCTGTTATGCATTTCTTTCTCAGATAAAAATCCAATCGAAAAGATCGGTTCGGGTAACTCAAATAAAGAAAGTTGAATGCATTGGGGAGGGTAAAGCAAAGGTCCCGTCGCGGCCGGTCGGTCGGTTTCCGCATCACCAAATTCTCCATTCCCTTCCGGCGATCTTTCTATCCTCCTGAATCTCTCCGCTCCTCGTAATTGTATCACATATTCAAGTATGCTTCCTCCATTATGCTGATTTTCCATGCCGAATATCTCGCTATCGTCTTTAAGTTATCCTGTCAACGACAAGATACGAAACATAAAATATTCAATGGAATAAGATGAATGTACTCTTTTTCATTTTCTTTCTAACAGGACAGTATGTGTTTTGTATTATACAATTACAATATTACAGTTATACTTTTACACTTAAACTCTCGTTTTTACAAGAGAAATTCTACGTGATTTATTAATATCATTTATGGCATCAATCTGTATTCGTCTAGTTTTTATGAATTGCCATTTCTGCTTTCTTTCTTCGGCTTGAGTGAGATTGCATTAAACTAGATGAGGAAACAAACGTGAGAAGAAATCGGGAAAGACTGTTCGCGAAGGGGATTTATATGAGGTGACGGATGCCGAAAAGTCGGTGCGAGTATAAGGAGAAATTAATCGACTGAAAATAAAGAAAGCGTGAACAAAACTTTCTTCAGTTCGGGTGCAAATATTTGCTCGCGATATAATCCACGTTATATCTGACAGAAAATGATATCCTGTCGGAAAAATAATCATTCTGTTATGTTTCATAACGTAGTTAAGAAAACAACTGATCTCTCAAGAGAACTTCGCTTATTTTTCCACCGTTCGTGAAAGTACGCAGGTGGATGCGAAAGTATACTTTTTGTACTTTTGATTAACTTTCGATTAACTTTATTAAGAGAAGGAGAATGGGTGACGGATTCTTGAGTGTTAATTTTTTCTTGTTGTCAATTTTCCAATTTTCGATTTTTAATCCTTAGTTAAAAGTCGTATAAAAATATAAAAAAATAAAAACTAGTGCTTCACTAAAATCATTATTTTCCTTCCCGAATGGGTAAATATATTTTTTATTAACAAGAAAGAAATTGAAAGCAATTATACATTTTGCATTCTCATTATTGTGTTCTTATTTAATTAATACATTTAATAGCTTAATAAAAGTATAATTTAATAGCTTATCATTTAATAGCTTATCAAAGTATAACATAGTTATATTTTGAAATCTTCCCTTCTTCAGATTGGTACATGCTCCTCGCGTGTAGAAATTTATCTTTTGATTCAAAACACGTAACGTTGAGACGTAAGGGTTAAAAGTAGTTCATCAACCTGCTAAACGTATCGACCTAAAATACATCGCCTATAATCCACAACATGGTTAAGGCGTAACTGATACCAATTAAATCGTGAATAGTTGCGTTGGTTAGCTGCACCGTATGGTATATCTTACATGCTCGCGGCAGGATCGGTTACGTTGTATTTCGTGCTTGTAACGCGAGAATATACGACGACCCTCTAAGCATTTCCACACAAGTGCAACAACGGTAAGCTTTCATGGATGTCCCAGAATACTGCAGCAGTATTTTTCTATTAAAATATTGCAAAACTATCGAGCAATTTGTATATCCGATAAAAATCCACTTTAGTGTAAAAATTATTTCCCAATATTTAAAAAAATATTTTATTAATGAGCTAAAATAATTAATTAAGATCGATAAAATGCGGCTTGCTAGCTTTACGCTTTGTGTATTACTCATCAATATGAGTTTTTTCAATAATTTTATTGAATTTAAAGCTTTTGAAGATATAAAGCTTCCAGATGAATATCTAAACTTATGTTAGTCATTCGTGAACCATGTATTATGATGAAACACGTCTGTTTTTGTTGTGCGACATTATTTTCATCTCTATCCAGCATCTTTGCAACCTAAATGTACGCACATGCTCGCAGGTGCTTCCCGCAGGTGTTTTCCGAGTAGTTTTTGCAGCCGGCGAAGTGTCGCTCTTGTTATTCTTGTTTTGTCCGGATAACTTCGGCTTTCGCTTCTTATCGATTGGATGTTTATTTGCAGGAATTGTTTATGCAGGAATATATTTATATATTTTATATATTGAGATAAGATATTTATATATTGAAGGAGATCCGATCTACAGTTAGCTCCGCATAAATCTGTTTTATAACATGTTATTAATTTTTTATATGCCAGAAAGGTGAGATTAAGCAAAAAGATATATTCTATTTGTAAATTATGTGGGACAATCAGAAATCTTGCGCTATACCTGAAGGTTGAAATAATGTTTGTTGTTGTGATATTAAATTGTGATATTAAATTTGATGAAATAAAATTGACATGTGAAATCTGAAATTATCACATTTATCGAAGATTATTTAATCAATAATATCAATAATTTTATGTAATTAAAAGTAAGGCTTTTGTCTAGCAATATTCGTAGTTTCAAAAATAGAATTTTACTAGAACATATTTAATATCAACTATTGAACTAATGAAAAATTACGGTGATACAATTTTCAGTTAGAATTTATTAAGAAAAAATTAGTTTTAGATCAAGAGAGAGTTTTTGAGTTAAAAACAAAAATATTTCTAGACCTTTATGTTATTAATCACATATGATTTTATTATCTACGATTCTATGTTTGTAAAATCTTGTCCTTCTTGTTTCAAGTACGGTACTTCGTGTGCGAACAGTTGTTTCTATTTTAAATCCACGAGTTGTTGCAATCTATATTTACGGAAGTGAAGTGAAAGACTTGAAAAGAGAAAGGAAAAGCAAGATACATGCTTGAAACGTGTAAAATCTTCTTGGCAGTGCTCTTCTCTCACGCGCGCGCATATTTCGCAAAAGCTTTCGCAGTAGAAAATATTTTACGTTCCGCAAAAGAATGAGACAGATCGTCACTTTCATACTGCAACTACAGAATCTGAGTTACGAAGATTTCAAATTTTCTACGAAACTTGGTATGTAAATAAAATTCTTTTCTCTTGATATTACAAACTCATATTACAACTATTTATAAATTATTTCTCCTTTAATTAATATTCATTCTAAGTGTAAATTTATTTAGCATTAAAATACTTGTTTTCATATATAATATTAATTATATAATTTATTTATCTTTATGTACATAGCTTTTTTATAATTTTAATAATTTTTTATACATAGCTTTTTTATAATTTTTATAATTTTAATTATACGTAGTAATATTATTCATGAACTTGCAACTGCCATGGCAACCATGGATTAGTAGTTATAGAATGTCATTTATATACACAGATGAATTATATAGATTATAATTTCCAAAATTTCTAAAAGTTGTTTTAAACGGTATTTTCTTCGAAAAACTTTTATAGATAATATAAGTTAATTAACACACGTAATTAAGAAACAATATTCGAAGCACAACGTCTTTTCATATTCAATTTATAACGCTCGGACATTATGCAACACACAGATCTGAAGAACTCCATTAAGCTCAATTAAAACGCAATGTGGACGCCGACTACGAGGAAGAAATTACAGGTCCGTCGTTAATCAGCGTTAGGAAGCACCTCGGGGTGCTACTCTATTTCTTTGAACTTTCCTGGTTGGGAGAGAGCGGCCGTTCAATTATTCGTCAGAAGACGTGCATAGAAAATATGCAAGAACTTCTTGCTGATCCGGATGATCGAAAAATAAAACTTGTTCCGGTCCAAATCACTCGGGAATCCGCTCCATTTCCACCGTAATTATTTATGGAAAGCAGCGCGGCAGGATTTAAACATCCCTAGTGTATACCCTGGCCATTATCATTTAAACTGGAGTCTAAGAAGGCCGAGAGAAATTGACCCAGGTCAAACAGATTCATTTTTCGGTAGACAATTTATGAAAAGCAGACGAGCACAGAAGAAGAACAAAGAGAAGAAATTTTGCAGATATCTTAGCTCAAATGAGAAAGTGGTTGAGAAAGTCGAGAAAAATCGAAAAGATGACTGCACGAAATAACTTCACTGTGCAAAATCATCATTCCGTATCGTAACTTTGTCTGA
Organism: Crematogaster levior; assembly: GCA_901521435.1. Taxonomy (NCBI): domain Eukaryota; kingdom Metazoa; phylum Arthropoda; class Insecta; order Hymenoptera; family Formicidae; genus Crematogaster; species Crematogaster levior. Next base: position 56,559 of record CABEGB010000826.1, on the reverse strand, counting down.
CAAATAACTTTCTTTTCCACTTAAAATCTAGATTTTAATCTCTATAAATTTTCATTTTTCTAAAACTCCACATGCGTGAAGAACCGATAGATAAATTTAGCAATTTTCTTATTTGTGATCACAAAATATAAAATTATTTGTTTAAAAAAATAAACCTTTGATTTATTAACCACAATATGTATAGTTTGTAGAGTAATTACGTTTCACGAGAGCCAATCTCTCAGAGTAAAAAATTGACGTTTCGAAAAGAAATCGGTTAACAGAAAAATGTGCAAAAGATATATACAGGAATCAGTATGCACTGTGAATAAGCACATCGCGAACTAGCATCTCGCTCTTTTCGCTAAATCAGTAGGAGTTGTAGAAGGTCGAAGATGGAGGTGGATGCAACGCGGTAGTGGTTGATAGGGTTTTCGCGGAAATCGCGTTGGCAACAAGGGAGGCGTAGACGGCAAGTGGGTACAGGGGAGTATAAGGTCGTGTACTCAACCGGAATTCGATTTCTCGATCTAAGGGGGAGAGGAAACGCGGACAGACACAGTCGGAATGCTCAAGCGAAATCTTCCGTTGCGGAGTTAAACTTGCTATTCAGTATATGTACGATCGCCGATGTGATTGTGGACGCAGCTCGTCAATTTTTCCAAGACATGTCCCTCGATCACCCCTCACCTATCCTTACCAGAAGAAAATCACGATGGATAACGCGAGCGAAACACTTTACATTTTAAAAGAAAATTTTTAAAATATCTCCTTTTAATGCATTCAGAATGGAGGTTTATTTGATTTTGAATTATATGTGATATTTTTATATCTAATTCTACTGTATAGCTATACAATTAATACATTTAAGGTCAATTTTGATAGTGTTATATAACATTAATATTATTTAATTGATTATTGTTATTTTATTTATATATTTTTTATTATTTACTATTTATTTAAAATTTACACAAGAAATTGTGTGTGCGCATAGTAGCATTAGAGAGAGAGAGAAAGAGAGAGAGAGAGAGCAGTTTCATGAAAAATACAAATGTCTAAATTTCTATACATTTTGTAAGAAAATTTATTTTTTGTATTTGCACTTATTTATTTAACACAAAAATGATTAAAATGAACAAAATTTCCAACAGCGTGAAATCTATCAATTTCGTTATTATTTAAATTTAAGCTGATTTTTCTAAATTTGTGTCAAACTAAATCGAAGCTAAAGTCGAAGCAGAAATAGGGAAAGAGAAGGGGAATGGACTTTTCAAAGCGTGCACGACAGTTTTAATTGACGCGAGAAAAAAAGAATTCGCTCAACGCATCGATCCCCGCAGACAAGCTCTAGCCGCGAAATTTAATTGGAATCCGAAGAAGAGTCGATCCGAAAATTCGTCAGTTCCGAATTCACGAGCACAAAGCCTGTAATTTAATTAGTGGTGTATTTTTTGGTGGGCAGTTTCCAAAAAGGTGGATATAAAAACCTGGAATTGGAAGATAACACAATAAGCTCATCGTCTTTTGTATCAATTAGTGACTTTCTTTGAAATTATTGACAAGCTATTCACATCTAAGTTAATTTATACTAGTTTTATACATGCGTGCGCGCGCATACACACACAAATAAATAAAACAAAATTTCGGTTTGTATATCCATATATATCTATATATATATATATATACTTCGGTCAACTATTATTTCATTTTTTTGATAAAAAGAGAGTACTATGAATCTTAGAAGTTGTTCGGAAGATTTCGAACATTTTGGCAGTATTGCATATGCGTCATAGTATTTTGCAAAGATATGAGATTGATGCACCATCTGGCATATACAGCGGCGCATCGGCCAGCAGACTGATATGGAGATAAGCTTTGTTGTTGTAATCGGCCGAAAACCCTCACTACAACGTCCGAGGACCGCTGAAGCAATTGAATTAATTTCGGTAACAAGAAGCCGTCGAGAACCGCTAACGATAATTGCTCTGCTTCTCACTTCCATCTCTGTTGTCGTGTCGACGAGCGAGCATTCGAATTGAATTTCGACATCTGTATTGTGATCCATCAGATAGAAAAGTGGACAGCTCGATTTCGAACTTTTTTAAAGAGTAAAGAGTTGCTTGAGCTACTTTTACTTTTAATAGGATTTCTTTGACTTATTCAGATAAATCCATTTTTAATGAGAATTTTATTCAGCAATATACCTTTTTGCACTATTCAATATTGAAGAATGTAATATTTTAATTAAGACATAAATAGAGATTTTGTTCAAATATTGTGTGTGTGTGTGTGTGTGTGGGGGGGGGGGTGGCATTAATACAAGATTTGATACAAAAATAATTAATAAAATGATGTAATTTTATTAAAATAAAATTTAAAATTACGCGTATATAGATTTAAATATTTTAAAATAAAATATTGAAAAAAGATACTAAAATTTAAAAAATAATTAGAATTAGTAGAATTTTGTCGGATTGATTGTGTAATAAGTTTGAATAAATTTAACTCGTGCAACAAAGTCTTGTAACAATAAATTATGCTTTGCCTTTTCTTTTTCAGCACAATTGTTTTCAACTTCGAGGAAAATCTTCGACCCGAGAATTCCAATTAAAATAATGAACTTCGAACGAGGTCGAAGATTAGCTGCACTATTGTTAAAGATCCCGAGAGCTATTCTCATTCCCATTTTAGAGGTGATTAGCGAATCGAAAAGATTTCTCGATTAAAGAGTTGTTGCACAAAAAGTAACTTATAATTAGAGAATAATCTTGACATTTAATCTTTACCTAAGTTTTGAAATTCTGTAGTGTTAAATTTTAATTGTATGATAAATTTATATTATTATATTATGGGAAATAAAGATGTTTATGATGTTTAAAACTGAGAAAGTACATGATAAAAAAATCTCATTATTTAAATAATTGCGACATTATTTATATGAGTTATTATTAAACTTAAATTATTAAGATTATCTATTACAAAGCTGTTGAAATAATTGCAATATTGTACTTATTATAAGTTATAAACATTATAAATTATAAACATTAAATTACACGTTGGAGCTTACCGATTGTTATAATAAAAAATATGTCATTTGGTTTAATTAATCTATTATTTTTTATGGTAAATAACATGGTTATTTCGAATTAAAATAACTTAATTATCGTTTGAATTCTTTGCGTTCTTTAAACTAATGAATAATATGATACAATGAATACGTAAATTATGAATTTCACAATAGCAACGCGTCCGGTGCGATTTTAATCTCTAAAAGTGCAATCTTAATCCATAGCACACAGTTACGATGTTGTTCAATATCGTCTGAGTATCCGATTCCTCGAAGACACGTCCCATGGCGGCACGTCGATTACCGCAATATTCATTTAGAAGAGAGCCAAGTTTCGAGAGTTTTGGTGATTTTCCCAAGTTCGGATTCTTAGATGGGAAGTGCAAGCTGACTATGGGCGATATTTCCACCATTAGCTTGTCGTACTTTCGCAAGCTGTATTTCCGTCTCCGTTTAAACACTACTACGTAATTACAATTACGTTTTGTTTACACACGACTCCCGAGCGAATACCTTCTGCGGAGTGCACCGACCACTCCTGGGGGGACAGTTAAGGAAATGACGCGTATCCTACTGCGGAATCATCGTGTCGTCGCGTATCGTCGTCTCATCGGAAACGGACGCTCCGCAATACGCAGTCTCCATAAAGTAAATCTGTTTTCGGAAAGCCGCGCTGGGTATTCCCGGGAGATGATCTCTCTCTCTCTCTTTGGTACTCCTGGTAATGACGGGTGGAGAAAGAGGTAAAGAAATGGGTGAAGACAGGAAGCCAAACGACGGGATAGGAGAACGATCTAAAGTGTCCCCGACGAAAATTACGAGGTTAAACCCGTATTTCCCTCCCAACCATTCGGAAATCTTCCTTCTTGTCCTGCTTCCGTCTTGCGATGCATAAAAATAAAACCACGCTTCAAGGACAACGGTGAAATGTTCCCTGCGGGATTCTTTCGAAAGACCAGGGACGGCTCGGGACATGAAAGGGTGGGGCGCATAACAGTAAAACACCAATAGAATATTGCGCATCAATACATATTGCATGGGTCGAAACCGATCTCTTTGTCTTCGATCCTTTTACAGGAAGGTTTCCTAACCGATATATACAAAACTGATTTTAGGTTCCGCGACTGTGTTTCTCAGCGTTTTTGTCGGCTCATTTTCTGAATGTGCTTGAAAAAATATTTTGAAAAGTACAATTTATAAAAGTACAATATGCAGATTTGTCGATATGGAAGAATTTATATTTTTAATTTTTTTTATTTTTCAGAAATTTCAGCAAAATTTTAAAAATGTTATTGATAAGTACGAAAGATATTTAAGATGCTTTAAAATTCATGTTGATAATGTTTAAAATAATATTTCTTAATATCTTTAAGAAATAAGCAATAAAACTTTAGAGGTTTTCTTAGGAATTACTTAAGAGAAATTGTTCTTAAATTATTCCTATTTTAAATGCACTAAATACTAATTTAAAAACAAATTTCATTATATTTTGAAAAATATAAAATTTTAGAAAGTTATTTTTTATGTATAATTACATAAAGATAAGTTTGAAGACGATTTTAACTATATTGTATTGTATAGTGCTCATACGTAATATCGCATCAGGAAGGCTTCTGATGATCACGAGGTGTCCAATTTTCATGTAAATTTATATATGCATAGTGTTTTGCATATGATGGAAGGTTGTAAGGTTTACTTTTCTCGGAAGTTTGCATCCTTCAATCATATGCAGTGCTCCCATCTACACACAAATTTTCATGAAAGTTGAGCACATCGCGATAATGCTTTTATTTTTTTAGAAAATAATTTTGTATAAATATATATGAAAAATCCTACAAATATGACTTAAATCGCCATTTTTCCTGCGCAGATATAATGTAATACGTCGAAGGCAACGAGAGAATGTGATAGATGGGTCTTAGATAGGAGCGACGTAAGAACGAAATAGTTCCATTGTCTCGAAGTGTTTTTCTTTTCATCGGAAATTCAGGGACGTTCAGGGAGGTCAAAAAAATGGATAGGAAAGCACGATGAGATATTTGCGATATATACAACCGATATTTCTGCCGCGCTAGAGTGAATTGCTTCTACTATCCCCATCCCCGGATTCTCGTCGTCTGTGCCGCCAGTACAACTCCGGAGGTCTGTTATAGCCCGCTCTCAAACTATCCCTGAAGAAATACTGAGACAAACCGGCACGACCCACGAACCCGGCGATAAATGAGACTTTCTCGCTGTGCTTCCTGACCCGGCTATTGCCCTCCTCCTTCCTCCTGAATTGAGTTTCGCTCTCGACCCGGCGGAATGAACAAGATGAACTTGTCAAGAATGTATCGCGTGCGATCTAACTACCAAGTTCATAGAATCTCCACAAAAATATTAGAGACAGATATATAAAAAAATTGAACTAAATTCTAAAATTACACATAAAAATATTAATTTAATTTTAAGAATGATCTTATGATAAGAAATTGGGAGAAAATAAAATAAAATAATAAAATAGATAAATAAAAGAAGTTAAATATATGTTACCGATTATTTGCTAAGAGATGTATAATTAAAATTTCTATATATTTCTAGATGGTAAAAAAATTGAGATGTGCAGTGTTTAAACGGGAAAGGCGAATATTCTTGAAAGTCAGTGCGACATTGAATCTTTATCAAGTCGATACGGAACATATATAAAATATAATAAAATTCTAGAAAAACTTTTGTTTTTTCTGCATCTGGATGTCAGTTTTCGCACAGAAAGTTACGTCACTGAAGCATTCGAAATCGATATCTTGTTTCTGTCTCTTTTTCTTTCCTTATTTTTATTTTGCAACGAGTAGATACACGATCCCACTTGGCTGTTGCTTCTATTTTGCAAGAAAGCAAGGTGTCTTTCAGCCTTGTCTACCCCTTCCTCCACTCCTCATATCCACCTATCCCCTGACTTTCCAACGTTTCTTCTTTGTGGCTACGAACGGTACTCTTGAATTATGTATGGTCGGCGGTAAAAGTTCGACTGTTTCTCGTTGCTGTTAGCCATAAGGATAGCCAGGATTTCGGAAATGTCTATGGGGAGTCGGCGGTTCGCAAGGATCCAGGAAGGATCTAGAAACGTATCGAAGATCGAACGAATGCGCATTCGCTTTAATGCTGAAGAATCGCCGGTAATATTCCGGTCTCCACCGCATCTTACTTCCGTTTGCCAAATTTATTCCTCCGCATACGGTGATCGGGAGGAATCAATATCTAGGTTATTAATTCACTATGGCACTTGCATTAACCTTAAAAAGATGTTTTTATTTATGATATGACAAAGCATATTACAGTCTATTGAATTTGACGATTTATTAATATCCTTTTATAATATTCTGAAAAATGTACTTCACATTAATCACATTAATAAATCACATTAATAAATTATAAAAAGAGAGATTAGCTGTATATGCATTATTAAATTTAATTTTTCTTTTAGTTGAAAGAGAAATATTATCTTTGATTATTTAACAAAGTAAATACTAAACTAAAATGAATTATAATATTTTTCTGCATCCTTGAAATTAACACTTATTTTATATTAGCTTATCTTTTAGAACTTGTTTTTATCGCAGTGATGAATAAAAGCAGTTGTTTAAAGATATTTAATTGATAATTGATTTAAATATATTGTGGTTATTCAAAATATGTACCCATCTAAAAACAAGTTATATGTATACATCTAAAAATAAATTATTATTTCAACTAATTTGATTTTCTATTAAAACTCGGGAAATAAGACAATGATTGACGTGCAAATCTATCAAAAGTTGAAATTTTTTAAAATTCGCCAGTTATATCGTATTTCTCTAGCTATTTTTACTCTTAAAGCTATTTTTGGAAATAAATATTGATTGCACTTTTCGGTCAAAAGAATGGGGGATTCGTCCGAGGAAGAAAAAAAAATAAGAAAAAATATTGATGAAGAAAGGATGGATGCAGTAAAGCGGTAGAAAGCGGAGCGGAAGAATTGCGCTCGCGGGTATATAATGAGAGCGCGCGATAGAAGAACAAAGGTGGGGAAGGATCGTTCGAAGCCAAAAAGAAAGAACAGAACTTTTGCCGTCGGGAGCCGGACAGATTCTGAAAATTATTCATCACTACCGAGCATCTGCTGTAACTTTTAACCAAAGCGGTCGATATGGCCAGCAATGTCCGCGCGATTCTCTCTCGCGCATTATTTCAATGCGTTGAAAGCATCGTCCTTTCATGGAGAACGTGACTTAGCAAACATTACCAAAATTGAAAACGATCCGACTAGGAAGAAAATAGATTTTTAATAGAAAATTAAGAGCGTTTTTACTCAAAAAATAAAATATACATTTTTTAATAAAATTATACATATTTAAATAAATGAAGAATATTTAAAAGAGTAAAGATATAATAATAGTTATATAACTAGATAACAATATAGTAATATTCTGTGCATTAATAGTAAAAACTGCATGTTTAGAAAGTAATTTTCAAAGAAACCCAAATAAATTAGAGACTAAGTAAAAAAAGTACACATATATAATTAAAAAATAAAAATAGATTTTCTAAATTATTATATTATACAATAGAAACAGTATGTTTGTATCTAATTAATAAGGGAAATCTCATCAGCAATCCTTGAATACATTCATAATTATTTTGGTTAACGTTTTATATCATTATAAATTATGAGCAAAGCAGATCATAAGGTATTCATGATATAAAATTATTTTTTAGGGAATAAACTCTTTTTGAGAAAGGTTAATAAACTCTTTAGAATTCTCTTGATTATTTTATACCGACAAATTGAAAGAACGATGGACGACTTTCACATTGCCGTCACTCACATTAACGATGAATCAATCGATCGATCGTAAATTGATGCCATCCGGATATTTCTAAGCGGAAATCGCGATTTGTCAAGACCGTTCGATTGGAATGACATTCGTTGTTAGGCACGGCATGCGTCGTCGCGACGCGACGCAACGCCTGATTTCCATAATTACGCGAGTCAATTTGAAGCCACTGTCGATTATAATTTACGCGACCCTTCGCTTGATTGACGAATCGTCGCTCGATCAACCATGAAAAGTCCTACAATCGATGTCAGTCTTGTCTATGCTGATGTTATTAATTGACTAGTAATACACAAACAGTCGCCTGTATAGTTAAAAAAAATTTTTTTAAAGTATTAGTATAGATATTTTTTTAATGACATGTTTTTATCAGTGTTTGATTTTTATTGAATATATTTTGATATAGTTTTCTTCTATTATTTTTTAAATAAAAGGATTTATATGCGTTTCTTGTGATAAATTTATTTTTTTGAAATATTAAAAAAAAAGGTTTTAACATTTTACATTGTATGTTATACGTACATTTATTTATAATATTTATAATAATATTTGGGCAGTATAATGAAAATAATAATTTTTTTACAAGAATTTTAATCTACAACGATTTCGAACAAATCAAAAGTTTAATATAAATCAGCGTTTTTAATTTATTTCTTAAAATCAAAAGTTTATTGAATCTCCACAAAAATTGTAAGTATTTTTCTGTACGGAAATAGAATGCTTATCATATTTATATGTATATTTACTGCAGTAAAAAATATTTTGAGATATCGATAATTTCAGCGATAATTTCATGTTGCTATGACTCACGCATATTCTCGTAATTCAAATTGAACTTACTAAACTTGTTCTCGGTAACGATATGTGCTTCATGAATATTTAATGGCAAATTTAAGGACAAATCTATTATCTCCTCTTCTCATCCTCGACAATGTACTAATTACTTATATTTTGAAAAGAAATAGAAAGGGAAGAAGAAAGAAAAGAGAGCGCGAAACTGGTAGTGCAATTTTTTTCCATTGTACGTTTTGGTTTTACAACATATTGTTATGCAGAGGATTCAGCGGTATATTGTGCAACTTTGTCAATCCCTGAGAAAAATAAGTTTCTATAGAGAATTGGTATTGAAAGGGACAAAATTATCGAGAAACTAGCGCTTATATAATGCTATATATTATTATATATGTTTCAATTTTATATCAGAGTACTTGTAAAATTTACTATTAAACATGAGCCTACAAATGCACATATAATATTATCTCAATAGTTGTGAAAGAGATGGAGAGCCTTGCTTGACTTCTATCGAATATTCTTACGTTTAAAGAAAACCATGATTCGTTCTGGTTTCCTCTCGATATCGGCGATATCTTAAATGAAATATCCTGGAGATTTAATCTAGAGGAACATTGAGGATCTCAGGAATCTTCCAAATCGAAAGAAGCCTTTTTTCTTCTCAGGCCTAAATCGACATCTTTTTTTGTCACCAAGGGGTTAGGCCAATAATAAATTTCTCAGTCGAGCTAAAGGGTGAGGGTTGAACTAAGTCCTCGATATCGGGTAGATAGATAACGTAATCTCAGGGGGGTTATAATTTGGCTCCATTATTCGAGGTACGCGTACAGCATAAGTAATCAGCGGGCGGCGCGCGATCGGAAGAGAAAAAGGGACAAGATGGTGGCGAGGATATCTCAAAGATTCCGATCGCGTCGCCCGGTGGCTACGTCTGTCTTCGCTTGCCCTCGAAACAATCGATATCCTTTCGTCGATACTGCATCTAAATTCTTCAGACAAGATGAGGTGCATGCGAGAAAGAGAATTTTCGAAGCAGATTCTTGTGAGTAAACCAATATTAGCACATTGTGAGCAATTATATTTTACGATTTAAATTTCTATTACTTTGAAAGCTATAATTTTTAAATATTAGTGTTACGTTAAAAAGTTTTGGGAAATAATGCTAGATGCTAAATGGATTTTTCTGTGTATAAATATAACAGTTTTAAAATGGAATTAATATTAGTGATTACTACTAAACGAGTTATGAATACAATCATTATTAAGTTATAATTAAATTAATGATACATTATAATTAATGCCGAATATTGCAATCTGCTATATCCAAAATTACAAACAATTAGTGCTTTACTTGTTAAGTTATTTTTATTACAGTTTGTTTTTAAAATTGTTTTTATGTATTGTTTATCAATTAAAAGATCGAATGTGTTAGAGAGTTCCATAAAAATTACATCGGAGAACTTCGATTTCAACGCAGAACATTTGCGATTAGTGTTGGCCGGTGTTATTTGGAGGAATACGGAAGTTGTTTAATAAAAAAGTTTAGACGATACATCGCCGTTTGTGTTTCATCGTCCTCTCATAAATTTACGGCTTTACAGCAAAGTTCATGCAAATTAAAATCGTGTTATATCGCGTTATATTGAAGGAATCGTACCAGCAGTTACGCGAAAATTATAATGGTAAAAGCTGAAACATCGCATTAAACATCAAGATATTATTGTAACATAATATTTTACTTTTTACATCGTTAAATATAGTTTATAATATAACATTTATCAGTATAACATTTTACTAATATGTTTTCCTTTACTACAAGTTGTACTTGATATATTCAATACACTTTTTATAATGAAAAAATCAGAGAATTATAACAATACATTAACTTTTTATTTAATTTTTTTACTTACTTTATTTTTATTACGTAATTTTTAATTTTATTGAAAATATAATTATTTAATGTTTTTTCTCAATAAAAGGATTCTTTTTAACACAAATGCGAAACTGCGAGAATGAGAAATGGTGAGACAGTTGCTAAATGTTCCTCATATTTTAGATTCATTGTAGTATTAGATTTTTCCAGAATATATAGGATTCGCAAAAAATTTTCTTTGCAGTTTTTTGGATGCATTCGATTCCGCGGACGTTCCTAAAGGGGCGTGAGAAAAGTCGAAAGATCGCGTCCAGGATGTCTGATGCGACGTGTTATTCTTTTTCGATTTTCGCTTGCTCTTTTCCTTCGTACGTCTTGTCACCCAGGACAATGCCACGCTTCTCCTTTCAGCTAGCTGTCTTCATGCCTGTACAATCGCCGACTTGCGACAATGCGCATTCAACCTCATCGCTTTACTGTACCCCTCCCCTCTCTCTCTCTCTCTCTCTCTGAAAACTAAATAGTCAAACAGGAAGACACGATGGAGAACCTTGAAGGATTACGGGGCTACAGGAAAGATGTTTTCAATTAGTATAGAGTGGCATAAAGGAAAGATCGAATGGATCGAAGAGAATTCGGCAGTAAAACTTTATATTGACGGTCATCGTGGTTTGACCAGCGAGACGTCAAAGTGAGACCTCTTTTACGCCCTCCTTCACATCTCCACCTTTTCTTTGGCTTCATTCTTTCACTGATATCACGCGCTTTCTAATTTCAAAGGGGAAACAACGTCATTGATAGAAATAGAACAAGGATTTAATAGACAAGATTACACGAATAAAAAAATTGTAGTAGGGATTTAAAAATTTAACATTAAACATATTACACTTATATTTTATATAAGGGTTACAAAAGAATATGTATATAGATACCTATGCTTTTCAATGATTAGAAATTATTTCGAAGTAACAAAATTGATGGCAGAACCATCAAAATGAAGTAACATTGCGTTGTAAAATACGGATTCCGTCTTACGAAGAAGATATTATTAGACTCTTCCCGAGCCAATCTGCTTATGGTATTCGGTTAGACTTAATTCGCAGCAACTCGCCTACCTGAAATTTACGTTATCGCCAAGCGTTCGCTCGTGCACGCACGTCACAGAGTCGCACATTCCGCGAGCTTCCACGGCTTAAAGCCGGTTGAATGGAATGTAATTATGCGGGTAACTCCCGACGGTACTATAACCGTATTCTATACCTGCTGTATTATTATTCCAAGGAATATCGTATTCCTGCGTAGCACGCGCGTGAGAGAGAAAGAACTCTTAACTTACTATAGTCAAAAATTAAATTCTTCTGCAAAACTACAGTAAATCGCAAAATTCTAATAATTTTAAATTAAAATATCGTTTCAATACATATTAGTATTTTTTTAATAATATAGCATAAATGTTATATATAACTAGCGGGCACCAGGTAAAAGCACTCATTGAGGTATATTATAATACGAAGTTTTTTTTTGAACCGCAGAAAGTAAGAGAGCTATCTATCTTTATGTTTGTAACTTCAGTGTTTGTAACTTTAGGTAAATAAGTTAAGTTTTACCTCTAATCCGATCTGGTCTATAATCCCATTTGCTGGACGTGTAAATTTGTCACGAGGTTGCGAGAAACATAACGTAAGTGTAGCCTCTTAAAACCAGAAGTTAAAGGCCGTGTCTCCGCAAAGCCAGTTTTGCTCGCGAATTTACGGACGGTACATCGCGTATGTACATGCACGCGCCATGCATGTATATATATATATATATATTTATTTATTGCGTGTAGTATATGTATATACGAGGCAGCCGGAAGTGTCTAGGAAACGTACGTCCACAAAATTTCGCGAATTTGGCGAAGGGCTGCTGTAAAGTGTTTCCTTTCGAGCGTGACAAAGGAATGAATTTAGGGGAGGAAGGAGCAATAGAAAACGACAAACGATAAACGTGGATAATGAATCAGTTTGCTACTAAAGAAATCGACTCGGTATGTCCCCCCTCTCTCTCTCTGTCTCTTTCTCGGATCTACCAGATGTGACCGTAGAACAGAGAGAATTGCAAATCACTCATTACGTATTCAACATGTGCTTCGTGAATTATCGAATTTTTTATAGATGAATCTTTACTCACGGTACGCGCAAAATTTTTGAGAGATGTGATAATAAGGATAACCTTTAATCCATGTAGCCTCTTGCGCAAATGAACGGTTGCCGTGGAAGCCAGTAAACCAATTTTAATATCTTAATCCTTCTTCTATTAGTTATACCAATATTTAACGTTGTAATTAAAAAAGTTGTGAAATTCTTGCTAGGCAAGAGCTCTCAGCATTTCTCATTAAACTTTAACAACAAGGATACGACATCCCCCGTATTTTGTTCCGATAACATAAAAATGCATGTATTTAAGAGTTAACGAGGTACAGCTCATAAGAATGTCACTTCGTGCAGCGCGTAATACACGAAGGAGTTACTCGGCGTGCAGAAGGCTTGACTTGTTGGACATGTCGGCGTAAAAAATCGTAGAGTTTAATGCGACTATCCACGCGATGTAGGATAGAGGGGCAATGTTAAAGGGTTTGCCATTTCTTGTGCCATCATGAGTTTTTTTGTCGCATAAAATTTCGTAATGCAGTTAGGAGCTTGGGTTTACGACGACATGAGCTTGCAAAAGCACCCTTCGCGCGAGGAAACTTGCCTTACTACACGACGTCCCTCCTGAAATCCGTTTTCGCAAAGGATCGTTCACGTTTCGTGAAAAGGTAAGGATGTTCTTTTATCTGTGCTCTCTCATATCGCTACGCTTGCTCGAGAATTCAAGAAATGACGGCCCGATGGCGCGGAATAAACGAGTTATATTTTTCTTCTCAACAAGCTCTATAATCATATGTAATAACTTGAGTTTTGAATTTTTAACCGAAATTACTTTCTTTAGTTTAATATCCGCGAGGAGGATCTACTTTTTTAATAATTTTAAATGATTAAAAATAATAATTTTTTGGAAAAAAGAAATCTAAATGATAAAGTGACATTAAAAGACAACATAATGCTCAAAGTAGATCTCATTATATCTTTTGTCAACTTGTTTAGGAATCAACTAATTAAATTTAGTAGATGATACTACGACGAGAATACAAATCTTCTTTTGCAAGAATTTTGTCGTACTTTCAATTTTATGCTATTTAAATCTCATCTTTATCATTTTCTTCATTTTTAAGAAAAAAGTTTATAAAATAAGAAAAGTTTAACCGAAGAAAATTAAGTAAGAAAAGCTTTACCTTAGTTTCAAAATTTGTTCTGTATAACTTTGTTTTTACTGCAGGAACGTAATTAAGAATCATAATCGACTATACACGAAATTTAATTATTAGAGCTTTTATCACGAAAAGGCTCTTTGGGTCTATCTGGTATTGCTCCCTTTAGTATTGCTCTCGCGAGATTCTGTGTACTTTACCTCCTTATGCGGCAAATAGCACCGTACTTCGCGCAAGTGGAAAAGGCTTTTAGTCTCAGACACGTAGCCGAAGAGATCGGAGCGTCGTAAGACAAGAAAACCGCGGAAGATTCGAGAGTCGTCAGGCTTGCAGTGATTCTCGCTCAGACGTAGAAGGAGCAGAAGAGGAGATGAAATCCTTTTTACAGCCGCTGCGTGATCGTTCTTTCGAAATGCGAAAAAGGCGATTATGTCTTGCCCTTAACGTCTCTCCTGTGCCATCATGAAATTTTGATACCGATTCGGAATTGCGATTCCAAATCTATCTAGATCCCTATTTGGAGAGATAAATTTCTCTACAATCTCTAAAATTAGTGAATCACCAAAATGTGTGTTAATAATTTCGTGCATAGATCTAATTAGTGTTATATATTAATCGATCTCTTCTTCAAATTGATTAAATAGACATGCTGATAAATGGTTTCTTAGAAGAAATCAAATAAACTTTAAAACACAAAGTTTTTAAGTTACGAGCTGCGATATTCTTATTAAAATTAATATCAGTTTATCACAAAGATATGTAACATTTACTTCGAGATAATACTTCAATAATAAGTTAAAAAGACAATCCATTGATCAATAATAGAGGTTTTTCGTAAATGATACATCACTACAACGCGACATTTAGTTCCATTTCTGGAACGGTTGATAGTCGTCAACCTCGAAAACGGGCGCATTTATCGAGCTTATTTCCCGCTTACGCATTAAATGGAGCCTTTTGATACTGAAACGGTGTTCGTCTTTACACGACAATGGCGTGCGACCAGCATTCTGCGGATTCCACGCGAGCCTCGGTTTCCGCCTTATTCGCGAGAGTCGTTCGCCTCGGACTATAAAAAGACCATATAACCGTGGAAAGAATATCATGGTAACAATACATCGCGATACACGACTCTTATATGGGGTGTTCACGAGATACGTATCGGATGTCACTCTTAGTACAATAAAAGAGTATATGAAGTGGATAAAAAAGATACCTTGCATTCATATGAATGTCTATATATTTTTTGTTCTTCAGAATATATTGTATTTATATTAATATTCTGAAAAATATTATAAAGATATTTACCAAAGAAGGATGATTAGGATATATAGGATATACTTTAGGATATGAATACTTTAGTGAAAAAAACGAGTAATAAAAGAATAAGATTTTTATATTAATTAATTTATAAAGTAATTACAATAGAAAATTAAACATACACTTTGTATTGTACGATTACGTAAATGTATGATTAGTAAATCTTGACATTTTTACGTAAAGAATTAAATGTTGTAAAAAAATTCTGATTGAAGGAGGACACTCTGTATAACGGCGTAATAGCAATACGTATTTTCTTGCCGTTCAACCTCGTAAAAGACACAGGCTTCGAACGATGTGGGCTGAACCACGCGAGAAGAACATTACGGAAACACGCATCTGCCGTTCTTTATTTAAACAGTCTCTCAGCAATCGCAGATAAAGAAAAAGAGAAGAAAGGAGAACAGAAAAAGAAAAAATGCCTCTATAAAATCGCGAAACGATCATGTTCGCGAAACCCGTAGCGTTAAGATCGACCCGTTTTATCGCGTGCACGTGCATAGGATTTTCGCACATCGCTGCATGACGAGATAAACATCGGGAATCGACCGACTTCTGTCTCTCTTTCTCTCTCGTTCTTATTTATTTGCCACTCTCGTTCACACCTCCACGCTTTTACTCCATCTCTCGTTATAATCTCCGGAATATTTAAAGATAAAGCCTGCCGTCAATGCGCGCGACGCGAATTGCACTAATTTTTTATAGTAATGGGCGATTATGGAAATTATTGTTATCACTTTTCTCTTGATTGATACAACGTGAATTCACATATTTCAGAGAGGGAAAGAACAGCTATTGATATCTTGTAAAATTAGAATAAATATCTTGGAAAAAGGGAAAGAGGATACAAAGGCGAAATTAGGAGCAAAAAAGGAATTTCTTTGTTTCTTCTATTTTGTAGCGTTACTGTTTGTGAAAATTGCTGCAATGATGAAGAAAAGTGTGACATACCATAACAAAACTTTTCAAAATTTCAGTTAAAGAATGTTTTAGCAAGTTCCTCAAATAAGATAACGAAACGCTTTTCTAACAATACAAGATTATTCGTTAATCATTATTAAATGAAAGTAAAATGTTTTTATCATCTTGTATATTACAAAGAATATTGGCTGTTTCATTTCCATGACTGGAAAATGGTAGAACAATTGGATATGGTGGAACAATCGGTTATGTACCTAGTGGAGAAATTTGGTTAGACAAAGAAGCGAGTATGAAGGCATAGAAGGTATTAGCAATGCGGGAGAGATAGGACGCGAGCAGTCAGATAGAAGGATTTCGGAGTGATTTCCTTGGAGAAGTTGTAGATGGTTTAAATCCGCCAACCGCGCCTCCATTAGAGTTTCGCAGATCCTTCGCCTGCCCTTGTCGTAGTGGTAAGTGGTCCTCCTAATATACTGAGTGCTTTAGTCCCTTTTCTACGGACAATTATAGTTGTTCGTATCGACAAATATTATTGCAAGATATGACTTTATATGCAAATGTTAAACGTAAACTTACGTTGAAACACGTGATACTATGTGGATTAATATCCGAAGTTAACGATTTCCCAAGTCGGTAATCTTTATGACGCAGTTGCGTCTTAAAGCGAGAGGCGGTTTCCCACTTTGCTCGTTTGCGTCGAGATCTGAATTTCGAGGTCTCGCTTAAATATTCATTGTCTGTATTACGGACTGTATTACAGCCCGGTCTCATGCGTTTGTAATACAGAAGGAGGGAGGGAAAATCACCGCGACCGCAGTAGAAGCGCTTGAAGAAAAGATCGTGGTCGAGGAAGGAAAACCGGGAGATATATTAACTTCCTCAGACGGTCGAGATATATAAGCTTTTGTGGCACACAAAGGCGCATTCCACGGTGTATATAAGCCATTAATGTCAATAGCGCGCGCTCGACATTTATATTAATTAACACTTCATAAAGATTCTGTCCTTTAGTAGTTTTTAAAAGATACATAAAATACTACAAAATTCAGACAAATTTAAATGCGAAGTTACGGAAATTATCACTTTCAACATTGCAGAAAAGAATTTGTCTAAAATATTTTAAGTACATTTATTTTCTAATTGCTATATTTTTTTTTAATCTTTACAATTAAGTTTATAAAGTTGTACATATTTTTTCATATTAAATACATTCTAAATTATATTGTAACAAAATTTGCATCAGCCAATTAAGACAAGGATAATATATAAACAAATTATCTTTTGCAAATGCAACTTGTGAGATCTCAATTTTTATGCATGCGGAAAAACCCAGTAATGCGCGTAGCGAAAGCTATAATAATAATAATCAGCGAAACGTCTCTCGCGAAGCGTATCGATGGTTTATAATTAAACCTTAATCAGAACGAATCGCAGAACCGAGAGACTAGACTTATGATATCGATGCGTTAATTCATGGTGCATTAGTATCCTGTGCATTCTGTTGGCGAATTTAATGGAATCCAATACCGATTTCTGGAGGGAAGGATCTACCTTTCTCCAATGTTCTCCTCTTACCACATTCATCCCTCCAGGCTTTTGCTTTGAACGGACGCAGTACGGGACAATCTCGGGGGTCCTGCGGCAGATTTCGTGTAATCGAGCGAGTGGCCGTAATCAGGCGCTACCGTACGGCGTTGCGAAGTAATAACCGGCCGAGAGAGAAACTGAATACCGATGAAACGCATTAATCCAACTAGTATACGAGTGAAGCTTCCACTAGGACGAAGTACCGATATTCGGTTCAAAGCATCTGTGATGATACAGCATGAAGTTGCGGTACTACGTCGGTCATTTATTCATTAATCTGTAGATTAATACGTGATATGGTAAAGGCACAAATATCTTTATATAAATATGAAAAACTTCAAATAGAAAAGCTTCAAAAAGTTCAACATTAATCTTCTGCAGATTATGGAAATAAAAATTGATTTTGCATTGCTAATTGATTTCATAAATCGCAAATGCACGCGTACTGCCTGGTGACGACAGATCTCGTTTCGCGATTAAATGGAATCTCAAAGTTTAAGGGATATTCTCCGGCACGATCCTCTTTCTCGTGCAAGCGTCAACCATATCTGAGGCAGACAAGCGAATAGTCAGTAGATATACGAGCCCGGGTGTCTTCTTCTTCGGGAAGAAAGAAGAACAAATAGAAGAAGCAGGAGGCGGACCGGTAGGTGGAGAAATCACGCATTTATTTTCGGGACAGGGAATCTCGCCGTGGCTCTTTGAATGGAACTCGTGAAAGAGAGAGGATTGCTACGACCCGCTGGAAAATATACGTCTTTTCGCGAAGAGGTATAGGCTGGATCCTGCTAAATCTACTGGAATTAAACGCTGTTGAGCACTTAAGGAAAGGGAAACTCAAGGGCCGATTTATTCGCAGCTTTTCAGACCCGTCTACACGGCGATTATTTATTCACGCATATCTTCTATCCGATCACGACTGACATCCGTTTCTTACTGCGATTATGATTAAACATAATTTTATAAAGAACGACATTTTTTTACAAAAACATGGTAGGAATCATCATTGTCAATTTTCTTTTAAAGAATTTCTCAAAAAATTGTTTTGGCCCTATATGTTAAACGTATGTATAAAACTCTTATAAGTGTTTAATGTTTCAGAAAATTGGTATTAAAGGATGATATTTATGGAAATAAAAATATATAATAACATTGCAAATTAAAAAAGTCAGATCTAGAATTATTGCAAACGAATAATTGAATTAATATTGGAAATTTATTAACGGACATTTTGAAAATGCCATTGCATCTATTACTAGATTATCCAATTTCAGAGAACCTGATTTTCCAGCTCATATTTCCATGTCGAAATTTCGATGAAACCAAATTGTTTCAAATATTGGTACATTTATATTACAGTTACGACTCTGTGTTTGAGATCTGCATACATTATAATAATTAAAGTAATTATCAATTTAAATAATTGTGATTTCTTTGTAACTATATACTATGTATTTGCATTTACACGGAAAGAATGATTTTGCTACTGCATATCTAAAAAAAATTTAGTTAGATATGTATCATAAAATAATTTTGTTGAATCATCAAAATAATTATGTAGGACGTTCAAGTTGGTTGTTAGAATATCGAAACTTTTTGCAGCATTAGCTAAAGTGTTCTACATAATTATTTTAACATAATTATTTTTGGTTCAATAAAATTATTTAAGATCTATATTTAGTTAAATTTTTAGATATTTCAAAATCGTACTTTTGTTTAGTATGATTTGTATGTGCAAAATTATTATAAAGCAAGAGAAAGGCCTATTACTATTTTGAAATCTGTCATGCGGTAGTTATTTTTGCACATTAGTAACTCAATTATCATATGATATTGCAGAATCATCGGCAAACGAGTGCATCAAAGAGATCCGAAAACGGGGATACATAATTGGAAAATAGAGTTGGAGTCGCGTCTCGCATTAGCATAAGACGCCATTATGAAAACCGATTAATTATGCTACACCGTCATCTCGCTGACGCGACGCGAGGACAAACGAGATATGCATTCGGTGCAGAGTTCTGAGCTTGACGGCTGTTATGCAGGTGCCTGTCTTTGTCTCACAGCTTTTGCTCCGATTCCGTGTATTCGCGAGGAAGGAAACTTCCGTGCGTGGACGTCTTTGTGCGAATGTATTTGTGTATATATATATGTATGCGTCGGTTTGTTGCCCGAAGGAACCTCATTGTCAGGCAGATTCAGTTTGCGGATTTGCTCTGTCCGTACGAAACGCGGCCGTTTGTATGCACCGCGCGTAGTAGATTTCTCCGATTTGACGAGCCGAACGTCGGCAACTTCATCCTAGCATTGATTTTAACTTTGTTACGAACATAGGGAGTCGTTACGGTTAATGAAAGGTGTTCCTCGACATTTTCCAGCATGTGTTTATACACATTGAACAGACCGAAGCTTCGATACTGACATATATATTATTATTTGAGTGCTGTTTAAGAAAAGGTCGCTAAAAGAATAAATTCTCTAATGCAATGTAAGTTATTTTGTCGAATTAAATAATTAATTAACTAAAATTAATGAAAATTTAATTAAAATTATTTAACACATTATTTCGATATTATATATATTAAAACATTTCTTGAATATCATATTTTATCATTGTCTGCTTTTTTATTTTAAATCGTGAGAATTATTATTTTGAAAATGTAAAGATATAAAACAATATAATTTTAAATCTAATTAAAATGTATTTTATTCTATTAAAATGTATTTTTGACAATTCTTAAACAAGTAACACAATAGTTTCTGTTGTATAATGTAGCCATTACTGAGCAGTGATTAAAAGGAAATTTAATCAGACTGATAGAATTATACATCATATATATTTGAATTGTTAATGCAACTTTTTTTAAAACAAAAGTAAAACGAGAAGTGCCGTTCTCTGCGTAACACTTCTGACTCCCGATTGATAATCACAGAAATGCAATAATCTCGCTTGTCTATATCGTCCCTCTAGAAACGATGATGAAACAGTTTCAATATATCGGGAATCGCATGCAATAAGCGGACTTTGAAACGACCAAATTGTTCTATCTAGAAAACGTTTTTGGGTGGTTAAAGCTTACAATAGGAATATCATACATCGATATTGCCTTTTTTTATCTATATGGTGGGTGCGTTCATTCTGCATTTATTGTTCAAAAATTGCAGTTGTATGGCTGGCTTTTTATATCCAGATGCATCTCCTAAATATTTTTAAAGTCTTCCATCTTTCATACATCATAAATCAAAATTATTTGTGACATATAGAAATTGATCTAAATTACCTATGCTCGAAAGAAAATGCAATACAAACAAAAGAATACGTTCCATTATGTAATATATGTATAATACAATCTTTTTTGTTTGTTTTTTAATGAAATTGAAAGATATAAATAAATATAAATATTATATATAAAATAAATATATATTATATATAAAAATAGTGAAAATACAATTTATCTCAAAAAACAGACTAATGTTAATGTCTGTTTTATATATAAAATGTAATGTTTAAGCACACACGGGTATGAATTATCTAATGCTTCTTATTGTTACTTTGAAAAATTTTTAATTTTTGATACAGAACTTGAGAATTAGTACAAAATTTGCAAAGCTGTCAATGACATCGTGTCTTATCTACTATTAGGCTTATTTCTATAAAAAGTATGTACTAACAAAAATTTGGCTACTAGTCAAGATGCGGGTCAATGCCGGGAGGGACGTTAAAACGCTTCCCTTGCAATGCCAAGTTCTGAGAGTCTCCGGTATGATGTTTCCAGCCTTTGAGATGCAGATGAGGACACCAAAAGCAGGAAGTTCTGTTATTTATTTACATGAAGTAGTTCTTTATTGGAAACGTGAATCATGTCGAAAAAGATACATATCATGGAGATATACTGAAAAGACATTACATCGCAAAATTACTATTTATTTTTACATTACATTGAAGGATATAAAGGATTGCACAATATAATTTAATATATCTAATCGTTTAATATTTCAATTTTTCAAGAGAAAAAAATTTTCTCGATTTAATAAGAAATTTTTAATAAAAAGCATTTTTTAAATTATTACACGTGTGTGTTAAAAAAAGCTTAGATACATTACAATCA
Source organism: Crematogaster levior (assembly GCA_901521435.1). Taxonomy (NCBI): domain Eukaryota; kingdom Metazoa; phylum Arthropoda; class Insecta; order Hymenoptera; family Formicidae; genus Crematogaster; species Crematogaster levior. Next base: position 34,769 of record CABEGB010000826.1, on the reverse strand, counting down.
GAATAAAATAATTTTATAAGAGAATATGCGATCTGATCTATAAATTAGTGTGGAAAAGAATTATGTCTAGAAAAAAAGGTTACAAGGAATAATAGATTCAGCATAGCAAATGAAATTTTTGTCCTTGAATTTTTGGTAGTGTGTTCGGTGACCGCTGCGAGCGGTCGGCTGTGAGAGTTAAAGAGCCATGCCACCAACCGTAAAATAAATATTTGCGGTGAAATGCGAGATGCCGGAGGCGCAAACTCCATCGTAAAAATACTCGACCAGCGTGGACTCCGGCCTCTTTCGCGTGGTCACGTTATAACCTACCTACCGATATTTTCGCACTGCTCGTCCCGAAAATATCGACCACCATCGATGGCCAGCATCAATTTTTGTCTTTTATCGTTTTCGTTGAGATCTTTATCACACTTCTTTTTCGTCCTTGTGTTTCTCTGAAATAAGCATTTAAAAGAAACAAAGTATTTTAGAAAAAGAAGGAATGTGTCCTTCTTTTCTTTCCTTTTTCCTTTAGAGCAAATATAATTTAAATATTTATGTTTAAAGATAAATACGTATTAAAGAAAAAAGATGTTAGAAATAATAATGAAAATTAAAATGTAGATAAGAGAACGGTTGTTAAGAAATCAATTTTTTTCGTAACAAAAATACAATAAAAAATTTTGAAATTTTTAAAATTATTTGTAATGGATCTTTAGAAGAATCTTAAAAAATTATGACGTTTTTCTTATTGTTCTATTTATAAATAACTAAATTTTGAAAAAGTTATGTTTCAAATTCAAATAAATTTTGAATTTGAAATTTTCTAATTATGTAAATGGAAAGAAGTAATTAATTATGCTACTCAAAGAGAACGAGAGAAGGAAGATTTCTTGGTAGAGAAACAAAAGTAAAACGCACTGCATCCGGTTGTTATGATTGATATCAAAATGCATTCTAATTGTTCTGCGCTTCTCGTAAGTAATTACACCTCAGTAATTACTTTACTCTTAATTTCACGGATCAAGTCTTCGGTCAATGAAGCCCGCAAGCTGTCTCGTAACGTGAAAACGTTCGAGAAGGAATCAGTTTCATAAATTAGACATTAAACTAAAGGGACAGACTCGCAGACAGTAATTTTCTGAGGGCAAAGTATCTTGTGGGAAGTTTAATTAAATTCGCAGCCATGCTATGCCGCGATATTTTGTTTAAAAGAACAACATTACTCCCGTCAATTGTTCGTGGAAGAATGGTCGGTTACGACGATAATGTGATTTCCGTAGTATAAAATTAATTTTTTATCGAACAGTTTTTTGAAGAAATAAATGAAAAGAATTTAATAGATTCAAAATAAAATGATTGAAATATATTTATATTTTATAAATATTCTAAGTAATGTTTGTAAGTTTCCTTAACACTTACAATATTTGTTGTAAAATATAAATAGTTGTTATTGTATAATTATAATTGTTATTGTATAATTTTTTAATATAATTATATATTAGGCATTGTGTCATTTGGCTTCGTTCATTTGCTTTTTTTTTTGAGGAAACTTACTTAGAAAATATTAAATTATTTTATCTCTAAAAATAGATAGAATAATATTGAATAATATTTATTTTTAATTATTAGTAAGAAAATCTTTTCTTGTGCCAATAATATTATTCGTGTTAATTTATATACAATCTTTACACATCTCACATTGGAAAGGAGGAAGAACTTAATAAATACATATTAGAGAGTATTGTTATTAAATTGATAATCAGTTTAATATGTGTATCATTCCGCTTTGAGTTAAGATTGCGTTACAAGTCCGTTAGTAAGTTTGACGCATATTCTGCTGAGGCGATGTACATAAATTTAATGTACATAAATAATATTATTGACACAAAAGATCCAACCCCAAAAAATCTTGATTGAAGACCGGAATTAGCAATTTCTTCTTATTGATTCTTTACCAGAAACAGTCGTAACTTTCAAAATATTAATATTTTATTTTAAATGTTTTTTATACATATAGGATACTAATTTAAAAAATATTTCTTACTATAAATATATACTTTTATAACCTTTTTTTTATACTATATAAATACATCATATAAGTCGAAAAAATTTCTTTATCAAGATCTTTATTAAACGACTATGTCTTTAAAAGTTGTCCGAATAAAATTACTAATTAACTTTAAACTTAGCCAAACTAAGAAAGTGAAAATTGTATTATATTAAAAAATATTAGAAAATAATAACACATATTATTAATAACACATATTATTAATTGTTGACTCACGTTTTTGAGAGTTATATTTTTAAACGAAACAAAATGTAATTAAAAATAAACAGAGATACAGGAGTATAATATTCATATACAGTATAATATTCATATGATACTATTTTATTCCGAAGAAAATTCAGATGTCTAACGAAGTTCTATCAGATAAGGAAAAAGTGGTAGCAATGTCAATTTCCCGTGGAAAATGGATGTCGGTCCGTTCGTATGGCACGCAGCCGCAAGTTTATGTCTCATGCCATAAATCTTCCGCGACTGAGGGGAGGCGAAAAGCGCGTCGGTCATTACTTAAGGTTAGTGTGGTTTTAATGGCGAACCATCAGAATGGGCACATTTACGTACACACGTAGTGTGTAGCATACTGGCTCTCTACCTATAATTAGTGTTTACTGATTTTTACTGATTTCAAAGTCATTCACTAACACACACAGGTATTTTTCGCAAATGAAAATACAAAATTAAAATATGTAGCTTAACTTATTTTACTTTCCGACAAAGTTTTATTTTGTGAGAAAAAAATTTTATTTGAAAAAATTACATGTATTGATAGATTAATTTATTTTAACTATGTTGTCTTTACACTAAAATAAAATATGTTAAACTTATTTTAAAACACATAGATAATAATATACTTTACATTTTTCCAGCATGATTCTGTTAAAATACGATAGAAATTATTACCTGCAGAGAGAATAAAATATCAACTGATTGCTATCATCTCAACTTTCATTTCCTGCAAATATTACTCTCCTTTTAAATGTCTATCTACTGAATTTGCACTTTCCAACAGTGATGTATCGTTTTCGGTAAATATTTTTTTGTCGCTGTCAATCATTTTTTGAATGCATTACGTGGCTGAAATTATTCTATTTTAATTTGGTGGCTAATTATGAAATGGACAAATCATGTAATTGATAATGTATTAATTATTGGTGATGTGACTGAATGATTGAATAATACGTGAAATTTACAAGATTTCATTTCATTTCGCGACTTCGCGTTACTGCGAGAAATTTTGGACGCCTCTCGAGACCACATTAATTCAAGAGTAACGGCCTTCTAAAGGGTTTGAGTGCTTTATAACTGGATAAAATATGTGGTTCTCCAGCGAGTGACCATATCTCGGTCGTATAATGACAGTCGAAAATGGCAGTGACCGTTTTGCCGCGCGCTCTCCAAGCAATTCGATAAGCTTCAGGAAGCGATAAGTGCTTCGTAATGCCATTAAATTTTGTGGCTGTCTGTTGGTTGGTCGACATTTCACGACGGTATCGAAAGGATAGTCTCAATATATATACATATTGTATATATATATATATATATATATATATATATATATATATATATAATAAATGTTAAAATAATCAATAGTGATGTAAGCTTTGTTTAATTTAAGATTTTGTTATTTGGAAGAAGATAGATGAATTAATAGATAAAATGGAGAATATGTGACATTATCAAATTTAATAAAATCTTACAATTTTTTCCAAATTAATATGGTACAAGATAGTACTCTCCGTCTGTAGAATCTATAATTTATCACTGATAAACAGTGCCACTTGTAATTATTGAGTGTCACAAAACAAAGTTAAGCGCTTTAATTGATTTATGGAAAGCGCCGTGAAACTTTTCTCTCGAATATTTAACGATAACGCCAAAATAGCGTGAGCGTAAATTGATGACTATAAGCTGTTGTAGAGAAGTCCGAACTTTCCGAATTTTCCATCTCTCGTTGGTTTCGACCGTACTTTCCAATATGCGTCCGTCAGAAAGTTACCTGTCAAGAAAATTAATTACCGTCGACTAAGTAATTTCGGAGTAAACTTATTTACAACATCTTTTCTCTCTTTCGAATGCTCGTCTTCCGTTAAGAACGCGTCATGGCCAATTAACTAAAACTTGTCGTGGATACTTCGCCCGTTCGTAATGTCAGATATCCCTTTGATGTCTTATCTTTACTTGAAGCTGTGGCACAAAGGACATATCAAGTTTCGAATATTTGCCCCTTTGTCCAGCTCGGGTAGTTTCCCTCTTATATCAAATTCCCTTTGGCTGGTTTCATATTTCAGCAAAAAGGAAAATTTTCCGTAAGAAATAATTTTTCCTTTGTACGCAATTTTCAACGGTTTATAACATAAGTTGTTAAAAGTAACATAAAGAAAATGTTATAATGCATTCTTCTGATTGGTCCAATGCAAATATTTTTCTTCTAAATTAAATTTCTAGAATCTAAAATTAGCGAATCTTTATTCTTATGGAAGAAGAGAATACTATATTTCTATCAAAGAATGTTTTTATTTTGAGCAAAACATTTTAGGTCCGTGTTTTTTTAGTTGCGTTTCTGTGAGAAATATAGCTGAAATCACACACACACAGTCCTAAGACACATAGTGCGATTTAATGAATAAATCTTGAAAATTAATTCGGTATTTATTGTATTAATTTAAACATTTTTCTAATTTTGTTACAGTTGAGAATATTTAATATAATAATTGTATGTATTATTATTTATACATATTTTGGATTCTATTTGAAAAGAAAAAGAATGACTATTTATGCAAAAAAATCTAATTCAAAGTTTAAAAATATGTTTAAAAAATATTATAACATTAAAAATTATATAGAATATTGCTCTTTATTACATTTTTTACCTGAATAATAATATTAAACGATAATTTCCTTGTATTGCATATTGATTGAAAATGTAATCATGCGTGCATATTTGAATTTAACTTTTCAAACTTCATGTGTATGTGTGTGTGTGTGTGTGTGTGTGTGTGTGTGTGTGTACGCGCGCGCGCGTGCGTGTGTGTGCGTGTGTGTGTAGTAATTAAGTAAAATTAATCATGATAGATCACGCTGATGAGCTAAGATGTGTAACAATGACTCGTTGGAAGTTTAAAATACAAAGAACAAAATATTTGATATATTTATTTCACAATTCAATATTTTGAATTAATAGTTGGTACAAGGTTTGGCCTTGATGTTTGACTCGACCGAACAGATAGCGACGCGGTGTACAACATGTTTTGTATACAAGATCTATCATTCACATGGCGAGACTCAAATGAGTTTCATAGCGAGACTCTCCGCGCGTATCGTCGTATTATCTTTCAAAACACAATCGCGACAAGTTGCAAAAGATATCAAATAATTCCCTGTGAACATTTAGCACTTACTCGACTTGTGTAATTCATTAAACCCCTTTTGAGATTAGTAGCTCGTAACATCTATAAAAATTTTTCTATTTTAGATTAGTCTATCATTTTAATTTAACATTCAAATTTTTATTAAAAAGAGTTTAAAATTTGTGTATAATTTAAATTATATTGTCAGATTAGAATTTAAATGATAATATTTCTATTTTTAAATGTTCTTTTAATCGAGCGGAATTAATTGTGGTATTATAGGTTGCTAATGAGCCGTAAGATACACGACAATGGCTCATTTATGGAATTGATTAATTTAAAATATAAAAAGCAAAATATTTGATGTATATATTTATTTGACAATTCAATATTTTGAGGTTAACAGTTGATACAAAATTTTGGCCTTGATGTTTGTTTGACTCGAGCGAACAGCAACAACACAGTATACAACATGTGTTGTGTATACAAGGTCGTTTCATCATTCACATGGCGAGACTCTCCGCATATCGTCGCATTATCTTTCAAATCATGATCGCGACAAGTTGCAAGAAATATTAAATAATTCCCTGCGAACATTTAGCAATTCTCAACTCGTGTAATTCATTAACTTTCGTGATTAGCAGCTCGTCGACATCTATAAAAATTTTTTTTTGTTTTAAATTAGTCTGTCACTTTAATTTACATTGTGAAAGATCAAGCGAATCATATCATGATTTTTTGTTATTTTTCTGTAATATAATATAATGCATTAGATCGAGAGTGTTAAATATTGCACAGTCGTATTTTTTTCTTGTAATTGTGTATGATCATAATTACATTTTTGCGAATAAATATGAGCGATAACAAAGGGGAGTACATTCTTGCAAACATCGCAATTCTTGTTACGTATCAATGAGTGATAAATTTTATTTCATTTTAGATAATATAAAAATTGAATCAGATATATATATAAGATTACATATAAATACTTAAAGTGATTTTTTAAATATAGAAGTTGAAATGTCAGAAGCATAAATAGGAAAAAATTATTCTATATAAATAGATTCATTATTCTAAATAGAACAAAAACATTTTTCTATTATAAGTATTTATATTTCAACTAAAATTTATTCAACCAAACAAAAAACATATTAAATGATTATTGATTGTATTTATAATGCATTAAAATTTTTATCTTATTTTATCTTATTTTTCATAGCCTATTGATAGCATATATACTAATAGTACATATTTTATATTTATTGATATTTAATCATTACTTGAAATAAAATAAAAGGATAATAAGATTTAATAAATACATCTTTTGCGTATAATATATCGGAATGTCTTATTAAATATAATACTTTAATGAAAATTTTGTTCTCTTAGTATATGAATTAATATTTTTGAAGGGATATTCTAATGAAATGGGCGCATATGTATGTGTGTGTATGTGTGTGTGTGTGTCAGTGTTTTGCAATCCTTTATAAAATTTTTGGGAACTTCTCGGACAGGAAAACTTCTTCTTCAAAATGGAATTTCATCAAGCGACCGTTTAATTAACACCCTTTTTTGAAGGGATGCATTCTCCGTGGCGTTACGTTGATGACATCGCGGTATCTCGGGCCTCTTTATTGCGAAGCACGGGAAACGAAATTCCAGGAGAAATCGGATAGTAATTAGTCGTTCCTCCTTCCCTTCAATCCCCTGTCGGATCGTCAATTAAGGCCAATGGCACGGCTCTTCTCGATTATGAGGGTAGCGCGTTCGAGAGGTGCTATAATACCCGACTTCCCACTAGCAGAAAGTTAAGGGAGCCTTCTAATCGAAAGGGGTATTAACGCACTAGCCGCAGATTATCCGTATACTGAAATATATTATATTAATGGAAAAATAGTGAAAACTTTTAAAGGGTGAGCTGCCCCAAACAAAACTGTCCTAAACAACTTGAAAACTCGGAAAATCCCTAAATAACTTTAAGATGTTAAAATGTTTGTTTGGGAATATTTTTGTAAGTTTAATTGATGTCATATACGTTGTAAGTGAATAATTGTTTTTAGAATTGTTATTATTTTATTTTATAAATTTTTATCATTACCAGCAAAAACTCGTAAATATTTACAATAACTAGAATACACAACTGTGTTGAAATTTTTTATACTCGAAATTTTTTTACATGTGATAATAAAAATAAACAACTGTGTTATCGATACATATTTTGTATTTTCGTTATTTTATTTTTTCTACTATTACTATATTTTTGTAACAGTTTGTTAATGTCTTTTTGAGAACAAATTTTGATTTGAAAGCTCACGCATAATTTACTGATCGTTTACCAAGGATCCTTTGACTCGAGAATTGACATAAACTTTTTATATATGTAGAGTGTAAATCTGGTTTTGAATATATCAACTTATTTATTGATTTCTGTTGGATTATTGTTTTAATATTTTATTGATTTCTATTGAAGCTATTCTTGGACATTCTATTATATATGAAAAAAATCAAATTGTGAAAAAAGTTCGCTCGCTATCTTTAATTCCGGAACTTCGTTGCTGTTCAGACGAAGGTAATGACGTTAAATACTTTCATCGACAGGCTTCTACTCTTACTCGTTTTTAATCAATAGTCGTTTGATCTTCCGATAGCATTAAATTATCGTATATCGGATTTTTCCAGGCTATGTCATGCAATTATTGCCTTCTCAACTTTTCCGTGGCCGGACTTCAAAACGAATAAGTAAATTGTTCTATTTTATTCATTTTGAAATATTTGAAAAACTCCATTAATTTTTTCATTATAAATAAAAATTGTTTTTGAAAATTTTGTTCTAAAAGATATGGAATAATATTTTAGAAAATTATTAAAAAAGAGAAGTTAAAGCTTATATCTAGTTGAAGCTTCGTCAATTATTTTGAGAATTGCTTTTTAGGTAACTCAATTTAGGTAAAAACAATGAATATTTTATTTGCAAAGCGATGTTTGACAGACAAGTTTTCCTAGTTTAGAGAAAGACGGGAAGTTATCGCAAAAATCCGAAGATCATCGAAATGTAGAGGCATTTATGCCCCTATTTTGCGAAATTCCAAAATTCCTTTGAAAATGTTTGCCGGGCCGACCGTCTGGAATTCAAGGCGCGCTCGCGTTGCTGCTTGGAAAAACAAGAATCGTGAACGGAGTAACGAGGAAATAATGGTGCCACGAGCGTGTTGCATCGTTGCATCAGCGGCGAGCTGGTTTATAGGTGAGATAGTGTGGCAATGTGGGTTGCGTCGTGAACTACCCGTGTTGTTCTATTGCTACATATGCATACGAGTGCAGCGGTCAGTCCGCGAGAAGACGCAACCTTGTTTTATTAATGCAGCTGTATTTTTCATATGTGACATTAATTCATGAATTAAGAAAGTTGCAAATAAATTCTTAATAGTTAGAAGAATCTCTTAATAGTCCTTGATTTTAATATAAAATGAACGAGAACAGGTTATATTTATTTTATTAGATATTTGAGATGATAAAGTATGGCTGTTATATAAGTATTTTAATGAGAACCAATACTTTTAATGTTATACAGCAATTTTCTAATTACCATCCTTAAAAAGAGGAATATGAGAACATCCATATTTCAATATTCAGGTATTTGTAACCGAATTATTGTATAGTTGTTTTAATAATATTACACTTTAGGGACGATAAAATAAATTTCTAAAATATATTTCTAAAAAATAAGGCAACATCTAATGCGTTATCTCTATTTTTTTTCGATTCCGTATAGAAAAAATTTTCTTTTATTTTGGCGAAAATGCGAAACAACGGTAATTGTGTATGTATGTTATGTATACTACATAAAGCTTGCACAGTAAACTTTACGGATCATTTGTTTTACGAATGTCAAACAGTTAAGACGTCTTTTCTAGACACGTTAAAACATATTTTCATGGTGGAATTTTTTCATACGAAGTTGTTCTATTTTAACGTTGTTGCAAACAATGTTCCGTTACGACTGAATATTATTTTTCGTCGTGTTTTCATAATAAAAAATATTTAATTAACATATTTTTTAATCAAATTGAAAATTTTATTTAACTAATGTTTTTATAACTAGTCTTTCTATAAAATTTTATGTTTTTATAAAGAAAATTTTTGTTGTGCAATTTTTTCACAAATTGCGATAAACATTAATGAATATTTTATTTCATTTGTCGTTTGTACATTCATACAATACAATTAAAAATATTCCTGAATTTAATATTTTTTTATATAATAAAATTATGAAAACTCACGTTTTTCTTTAAGCTCTTTTGCATTGTTTTTATACACCGAATATAATTTAATGTCACAAAATTCTTATGTTTAATTAACACCAATTGTTTCTATATTTCATTGAAAATGATAATATTAAAAGTACCTTCATATTTTTTAAAATTAATGTATTAGTGGAAAAATTATCTATCTCTGGATATTTCAATATTAAATCATTATCTCTTAAGGATTTCTTAGGAGAAAAACCATCGTGTTCCCACTACCTTACCATTATCTTTGTTTTAAGACACGTCTGACCAAAAGCTTTCTTATCCACTTGCACGATCATTCTCTTTGAACAATTTGCTCATGAATTGATAGATGCAGCGCGTCAATTCATGAGGTTGAAAAGTAAGGACTGCCAGCTTTCTATGTAATTTCCAAACGAGAGACTTGGAATGCTACCCTTCTAACCTCTTTAGTCCCTTTCTACATGAGTGGATATGAAAGGCGTGGTTGAGTGGGTCGTACACGCGCGTAAACCTAGCTTCGCGGCTAAACGCGCAAGGTCGAAACCACTGAGCAAGGGTGGTCGCCGCAACAGCTAACTCCCCTACCAGCCTTTTGCTTCGTCCCCAACCTCACACCTCTGTACGCGGAATACGAATTTCCTGATCTGCATAATGCCCGGCACAGTCCGCTTTTACAGTGTCAATAACAAACTTTGCACTCATGCAACTGCCGGCATATAAACCCGCCCCCGCGCCAACCTTCCGGGGGGGGTGAGTCGGCGAATCCCGCGACAGGAAACACCGGCCACTTAATTCTGGAGTAACGACCCGCGAGGGATATTAAGGCGTAGGAAGTGGGTCGGTAGTGAATGAAGACGCGAACTGCCGGACTTCTCGTCGTTAAGGCGCATTTGCACCTACCGATCTATTCGGATGAATCGCTCGACACGAGGGAAAAGTAAATTACAATGTATATTCCCCACGAGAACTCACCAATCAATTCTTGTCGTCACTCTTTAATAAATTTTTCGTGAAAGATAGGACATAAAAATATCTCTTTCTTAAAAGTGTATGGGGAATATGAAGATATATGTATTAGCAAATATTACGTACATATAATTTATACGTATACAGTTACATATGCCAGTTACGTGTGTATAATATTATATATATGTAATCTTATCTTGAACGTTGTTACGTTTAAGATAGGATTACATATATATAATATTATACAATTTGACGACATACGAAATGTCGTCAAATTTTTTATATTCAGCAAATTATACAAACGTTAATATCTATCTGTCCTTGGTCTGATATACATATAAATCAATATTACGCTATTGATTTTTGAAGGAAACGTTTAAAAAAAGAAAAACATTTATTATGTCGCATAAAATAATGAAAATGAAGCAATCATCGTAATGCAAGATAAAGTGCACGCGAAATAAGATAGCACATTCCGTGTTTCGAGGAATACATTTTTATTACAGTGTAGTGGTGCCAAGCCGTTGCATAAGTAATATTTTCTCGGGGACTTGTAAGGAGAGATATATCAGCTTATGTCAAATAGCCGCGGCATTAAAGGGAATAGGGTGGAAGCGTAAAGAGGATTACACGTATTGTGCATGGTGTCAGAGATAAATGACAACGAATGCTCGGCGCGTGTCGGGAATTATACCGGTGGGTCTGCGTCTGGCATCCATATAGATGGGCTACGTGGAAATTTGAAAAAAAAACGGATATAAAATAAAATATAACATCGGCTCGTTGCAACTAGCTCATGCTGTATTTTCCAAAAAATATGTGCGATAACGTTTCGGACGCTAATAACGAAAAATACGACGATATTACGCTCGCAAGTAATCCTGACATTTATACTATTATTCGTCGCATCATTATTATTCGTTAAATGAAACGTATTGATAAGCGCAAAGATTGTAAAGGTGATAAATCTGGTATTTTAACAGTGATAGATAGTGCTAAATAGTAAATCCAACATATCGAATAAATGATAAAATGAGTAATATCACAAGAATTAACGATGCGTAAACGTATTTGATAGCTAGCTTTTGATGTAGAAATATGAAAGATATTTCGAATGAAAATAGTTTCAAATGGAAAACTGTTGACACGCTCACTATATGTGTGTGTGTTTGTGTGTGTGTATGTATGTATGTATGTATGTAATATGTATGTATGTATGTATGTATGTATGTATGTATGTATGTATGTATGTATGTATGTATGTATGTAGGTATACAGTGACTTACGAACTCAAGTTATATCATTGTTACAAATTTCTTCTGAAAAGCGTTAAGAAATGAAGATATCTGTGGCACGATTATATTTGCTTGGCTATATGTTGCTATTAAAAAATCGTTTTCGTCGATTGCCTTTTTAAGAAATTGTTTATTTGTAGATAATTGTTGTGTAGTACGTTTGATCAGTGTTTTCATGAGTCACTATAACTATGAGTCACTATAATAAACTTATATGGAACAATTTATACGAATATATTATATTTAAATATCTGTTAGTTTTTTAAAGCGATGTTAAAAATATATTCTTTAAAGTTGTTTACAGATTACCACTGCAATTTGTTACATCATCAATGTCATGTAATGATATAATCATTAATGATGATGATTGATAATGTACAAAACACGATACTTGAAAGTTTTTAAACAATTTGAAGAAAATACCTGTGAAAACCTCAAAAGTACATCTAATTCTTTTTGTGTAGTATATTTTTGTAGTATACCATAGTTTTTTTTACACACTAGCCAAACAACAATGATGTTTTTTTAAGGACGTGTTATGCTTCGAAAGCGTTCCATACTACATTTTTTATAACAATTTGACGCAAAAGGATTCTCAAAAACAATGCAGAACTGTGAGAATCAGAATTGTTCTTTTGCGCGACTCTGCACCGCAAATTCGCAGCAGCCGAATGCAAATTATAACGAAGTATCTTGCCTGATTATTATCCGTTGTTGATGCTTGGTCGAGAAAATAGCGACTTTAATTTTGAAATAATGTGTAGCGAGAGAAGGGAGAAAGAAAGAGAGGGGGGAGAGGATTGAGAGAGAGGGGTAGGAGGGGGAGGCGGGAAGAAGAGAGGGAAGGAAGGAGAGAGAAAAAAAGAAGTGAACATACACATAGGAAAGCGCGAGGTCCATGGATTTCAAATATCGTCGGGCAGTATTTGTGCGCCTCATGGATGATCCTTTATTAACGGTTAGTGCCAGGATTCGTTGGCGCGATTACGGCTACGTAATGCCTGGAGGAAGGACATTCTTAACTCAGTTAGCGAGAGCCGATAACTCGCTTATCTAACGAGAGCCTCATCTCGAAACCTCTCACGAGGTTTTCATCGAAAGCTGTAAAATTGATGGTGAAAAACCATGTGTTTTATAGTCGCTTATCTTATCAAGCGATGTCTTATTTCCGGAAATTTGAGATTAAATTATTGAAAATGGAGAAATATATATATTGAAAATAAAAATAATAATTTGTTATAATTGAATTGATTCTGCTTTGTTCATGACAAAATCGAAAGATGATAAGTGAGAATAGGACCGTAATTGTATCAAACAACAAGTTAGAATAGGATAGTCATATTCGGTCCGTGCTAGGATCTTGGTTATCAATATTATCATATTAATAGTTTATTAATATTATCCATGTGAATATTATATACTTTCTCGAAATCGAAAGATTCGAGGCAAGAGCGGGCATTCTTAATTTGTGAATTCTTTCACAAAAAACATACAATTAAATACAATTGTATTATAAAATTATTTGTAAAGTGGATTTTACAAATTGTGGAATTTATGATATTTTATTATACAAATTTTCGAATTTATATAAGAGTTTATGTCATATTCTACAGAAACAAACTAACAGAAATAAAACAACAGAATTATATATTCTGTTTATTAATAATTAATATATTAATTATTAGGTTAATGTATGTTAATTATGTTTCACTCATACATCTTACGTCTATCATCACTATCATCACTATCACGTATCTTAAATTTATACTTTTGATTAACATTTGTTCATCGGAGTGAATTCTCTAAAAGAAACTTTGTAACTTTGTTGTTTTATTTCTATAAGATATGGCCATTTCTCAAACTCTTTGTTAAAAGCGATTTCTACTCTCGTGAATTCGAGAGGAATCTCCAAGAATAGAGGAACTGGAACATAGAACGAGTTAATTAAAATTTTCCGCGTAATTCCGATGATAAATTCGCCTTTCTTCGGGCGTGCGTCCGAACGATGGCCTAGATATAAATTTCGATTTCGGTGAGAAACACCGTAGCTTTAATAACGGACGATTCGTGCACTGGCAACTTTCTTAATTACTCTCGACTGGGCCACTCTGCCCAGGCCGATCCTTCTACCTTCTTTCCCGTCCTATCTTTCTACTTCTCAAGTCCGAAAAAGAGCACCAGGACGTTTTACTCCGACACAATCTTTTTGGCATAAATTTGCGAACTTTTCTCTTTTTCGTTGATTCAATGTATGCTCTTGATATCAAGATCAATCAAGTGCAGAATTTAGCTGTGTGATGTAAATTTGGCACGACGAATACTTTCCAGATTTATGAACATCCAAGGGTAGTATTGACATGATATTCCACTAAAAATATTCCACTAAAAATATTCCACTAAAAATATTCCACTAAAAATTTGGTATCATTTTAATCTGACATGAAGAAGGACTTTCAAGAGATGTGTAACTGTATATTAAAATATTCAATTACGTTGCTATTTTCTTAATTTATGCATTACGTTTGTCAAAGTTTGTAATAAATCTACATTTTATGACGTGATAATAAGTAAAGTGTTGAAATTTGAGAAAATCTTAAGAGAAATCAGAAATATATATCAGAAATATTTTGCTCGCAAGGAGAAAGAACAGAAGTCTGTTCGTCTTCGAAAGACGAAGACGAACGGCGGCAGTATTCATTTATTTACCCAGAACTCCACCTGGACCATGCGACGTAGAAACGGAAAATGGTGAGTCTTGGAACTTTTACTTGTCGTGCGACCGCGTACTTTCGTTTCCATGTGTTATACGTACATGTGTGTGTATGTTTGTCCGAGTAAGTAGTTACGCTCAGTCACTCGCAGACAAAGTAGTAATATAAACCGATCCGTCGGACTATCCCGAACTTTTCACTCTTAAAGTACGGTGATAGATTGTTGGAATGGAGAACAAATTTTCCTCGATAATTCATTATCTTGATTATATAGAGTATATACGAAGCGTCTACACGAAAATTAATGAGCGTAAGTATTAGAAGCTATAACGGTCACATCGATCATGCTGAGTATTTGTTTGCTCAACAGCAAAATCTGAAATCTTCTATCTTGGGACCTCGATCAGGGTGAGTTTTGAGACAATAGTTGATATAATTTAATGCAGAACGAGAATCGTACTTAAATAAAGATAATTTTAATAGAATCAATAACATTGCCAACGAGATTTACAATTTTTGAAGACAATTCTGCGGGTACAATCGATATGCTCGTGACGTGCTTTATTAAAGTCGAAGTCGCTTTGATCGTTGTAATAAAAGCATTCGTTAATACCGTCATTGTCCGGTTACCATACTTGTAACGAAGGTGCTCTCGTTTTGTTACGTTTTTACTTCTTTTCTTCATGCTGACCGTAAGTAAAATGTAAATGCTCTCGTTATGCTCTGGTAATCGCAAATGGCCATTAGCTGCGTTCCGACAAAAAAGCTGCATTTTATTTTCTCATTATTGTACCACATTTGGTTTGTAGAACAGTTCTCAGACTCTGTGGATCTGAATTTGCTACGAATTAAATAATGATAAAATCTCGACGATGTCAAATTGCTAATTAAATAAAATATGTAAGATACGAGAATGTGTAATAATAATAACAATCGGCGCGCATGTGTATTTAAAAATAAAAATCTGAAAAATATATACTTTTAAAAAAGGAAAATCTCAAGGAAAAGATCTTTATTTTACAAAATAATTTTTTATTCTTTAAAAAAAATTCAAAAAATTGCTAATATTCATGTTACATCTCTTGAATGTTATTTTAGATTTTATGCATTTTTCATCTCTTATATTTTACAATGTTAGCGGTGAATATAGTTTTCTTTAAAGTGATTTTCTAATTGTTATAATTAGAAAATAATAATTTTTAAAAATATTTTAACAATATTATTCAAGTCTTGCGAAAAGTAATATTTTTCGGAAACGGATCAATGCTTGCGAAACGAATACACCATATGACGGGTGAATTAATGCAACATATTACCATGAATTATGCACTCGTTGCACAGCATGTTGCGCGCATGAGTATTCTCCTTGTGTAACATAACAACATGATGTCAGTAGTGAGAGAACACAATACATTGCGTTGTTTTCCCACAGCCAATTCAAGCATTTTCCTTTCTAAACACACATGCAACACTATCCTACAAATTTTCTCTTTCTGTCTTTATTTGTGTCGGGTGCTAGAATGCTTAAAATGAAGATAGCTATCTATTAAATTGTGTATTATACGGGAAATCGTCGACGTTATACTTGTCTTAATTTCATTTACGACAGACGTGTTTCGCAATTATCCTATAACTCGGCCGATTAATTTTATCTGGACCTTCAGACAATTCCGCATCACCGTACGTTCTTTTTACAGCTATTGAGAAAATTAATTTAAAGCACCTTTTAACCTGCCAACAGCTATACTTGAGATTTTAACATCAGATTTTAGCTTTAAGAGCCTTCTTTAACAACTTTGAAGTTTTTTTCTTTGTGAATATTAAAAGTAAAGTATAAAAGGAGTAAATAGAAGTTGATAATTTTTTAAATAAATGCATTTTTTAAAGATAATACACATGCTGCTCCAAAGTAACGATAAAGTAAGGTAAAAGTAGTGAAATAAAATCAAAACGAACGTTGTACCTCCATTCTGGTAAAATAATTTAATAATTTATTTTACGAGACGAATAAACCTTGCGTACCTTTTAAGTCTGTCATCCGTGTCTTTATCTGCAATTTGTAACTCCTTATGCATATTCAATGACACATACTCGTATCTTGAAGCAAGCCGTCTAGTTGCCACGTACCTTCGCGAAACTTGGGCAAGCCGGATAGATTCTAGGATTCATATTTGCGCAACCAAGACGTTTAATGGAGTCCGGGTCTCGACGTGTGTGTTCCCTTTGAAGCTTCCTGTAGGCGGTGGTCCCGCTGCGCAATGGCATCGAGAAACGAGATCGCGGAGCAAATAGCGTGTTCGTGCAAACACAGCCCGGCGTCTATCGGGCTTGCCCGTGTCCGTTCTGATGCACTACCAGCGCGGCGGCTCCGTATCGAAGATTGACTCGAATACATGTCCTGGGTACTCCTTTCGCGCGCGTTTTATCGACCACACGTGGATACACGCCTCGAGAATCTCCTGGATGGCAAACAATTTGCGATTCTGTGTGCTTAGCTTTCAATCGCTTTTCAATACGTCGAATGGATAAATAACGATTAAAAGTAAAAATTTTTCGGAGAAAGAAGAAAATGAAACTTGTTACATAGCAAGATAAGCACGAACTGAAAAGAGAATATAATAAGAATCTTTTTACAGGTATGAATTTCTTGTTCTCAATCAGACACTCAATCAGACGTTGTTTTGTTAAAAAAAATTCTGAGTGTCTTTGTAAAGCTATTATTCTATTTCTTTTTATTTTTATAAATTGAATGTCTTCTCTTAATTTCTATTAACATTAAGTGATTACGTTTTCTAATTATATTGATTATAACTTTATTATTATAAACTCCTAGTGGAGTGCACGATCATTTAAAAGAGCTAGAAGTTTAAAGATTATAGATTCGTGAAGCCATGCAAAAATTTGCAGTTACGAAGAATAACGAATCGTTAATTGCACGGCGTCATTTCGCAGATACATCTGCGTGGCTTAGTCTCGGTCGGCTGAAGTTCAAGCTGGCGTATTTCCTGAGGGATGTGCAGCCAGTCGACGGTGTAGAAATCCCGCTGCGAGATCCTCGCCTTCGTGCACGGAGGATCGATTGATGGCAATCGATGTACGTGCATCTGACGTATGCAGCCGAGCGCAACTGCAATCTCTCTCTCTCTCTCTTTTCCTCCCCTCTTCCTTCTTTTCCCTTCCTCCCTCTCTTTTGCTTGCTACCCGATTTTCCTGCATCTCATGTTTCTTTTTGCCCAGCAACATCAAATCAGTGTTCGATATTTGTTCGTATGCAAAAAACTATTCCTCTCATCGATAATATCTAATCTTCGTTAACTCGAATAACGCGAATAAATCCTAAATTATAAAACTTAAGTTTATTTTATTAAGATTTCCAAAACGGAATATATTAACTGATTTGGCTAAAAATTTAAGAAAGTAGAAAATATTAAATCAATTATAATTTAATTGATTAAAAAATGTGATGTCAATTAATTAAAAATTTACAAGTAGATAATTTATAAATCAAACTATTTATTATAATTATTATTACATATTTATATTATATTTTTCTTTAATACTTTATTCTTTTATCCAAAAATTCGATGTTCTTTCCCTCTCCCTCGTAGCTTCATTTTGATCGATATGTACGAGATGAACAAAATTAGAATCTGATTAGAAAGAATTAGAAAAAATTAGATTCATGCAAGAGTCTCTGAACTAATCAACTGTAAAAATTTCGCCACGGCTGTTTAATTAATTATTGATTCGCAAAAAAGTAATTCGCTATGAATAGGGAATAGTGAACAAAAATAGGTGAGAGAATTGTAAAAGGATTAAACAACGTGTGTGGTTCGGCCATTCTTATTCTTTTCAATAAGTTTGCTTTACGAATTTTCTCTTTTTTTAACTTGGTGTAGTAATGACTGAGCAACGCGTTTAATTCCACCTTTGATTGCAAGGTTTCTTCACTAGTCCTGAGAATAAGATCTTCGTATACAGGGCGATTGTGGAGACGAGGGCGGAAGTTAAACAGTAGACGGTAGGGAAAGAAACGACGGTAAAGAAAGGTGCAACAGAACGAATACCGTTGGTAATCGATATCAAATGGAGAAGTTTTTCACGGAGCGGTCTTCTTCGAAAGCAAAGAGTCCGCTTGAAAAACAGTCGCCTGTCCTAAGTTGCTTTCGAAACGACGAGAATTCGTGCGAAAATGAGAAAAAGATATCGATTGTAATGGCATTTTGATTAAATCCCATTTATGCCAGATAAACATGATCGCGTGTATGTTACGCGAAAGAAATGTATAATATAAAGGTATATTTTCATTTTAAATCATGGCAAAGAACTCATAATGCACTCCGTCGATCATAAAACTGTGAAATGATATAAAAACTTTTGTGGTATTATTCATTTTCCTCTAAATACATTAATAAATCTTTCTGAGATATATCCTGGATGTATACAAGTCCTGCTGTTATTATTTCACCATATCCACTTACGTAAATGTGCGCGCTCTAATGGACTTTCCATTAATATTATGTAAAAAGTGTATCGAAAATTTTTTCGCAAAACATAAAAGTGATATGCTGCTGTGATATTTTACCGATACATTAGTGAGATGTCTCAGCCTATTAAATATTAATGAAATTGTTTGCCTTCACTTAGTGGAACATTGGCAAACGACAATACAGCAATTCTTCACGCTTCGTTTTCACTTCTTGTGCGTCCTTCGTAAGGACGTTTCGCCGCGCGCTTTGCGCACACATACACCTTCGACGTTGAAATATCATCCATCTAGTCCGACCTTCGTAATTGTCTCACCACTCTTTCTCGATCAATCTTTCGCTCTACAACGCCGGTATTTCAATTAAGCACCTTGACGACCGCGTTCTTTCGTAATTACCCGCGCACACACACAATGGTAGAATACGAGTAAAAAAACATGAAATATTCGTTTGCTTTAACGCGTTATTCATATAATTTTTCCCGGCAATATGTCCCTGATGGTAGCACATATGTAGGTATACGTTTGCATAAGAAACTTTCATTTTTTTAACAAAGGATGATTATTATTAAATTTCTCCTAATGATTTACGGCGCTCTTCGAACGCATCATTTGTAAAATTTGCCACGCGTGGCTTGGCGTGTTGTTGCTCGGAACCCTTCATTTATAAGATGCGTCAGCGAATTTTCTCTGAATTCTTCGTGCGGCGACAGCAGATCGATTATAATAGCATACAGGATGTGCCAATATTGCAAGATAATTTATATTGGCGATGATAAGAATGTTTTGGTGATGTTGAATTATTGCTGCTACAAAGTTACGCACGAAATATATTATCTTAAATCTATTAAAAAATATATTTTCCTAAAATATTACGTAATCTTATCACATAACATTATAAAATTAAATACATATGTGTGCTAAACTACGTTGTACAAACAATACAAACAAAGAGCTTTTTTCGATCTGAAGTTAAATATTATGCAATAAAATAACGTGAATGTAAAATAATAATAAAATAAACATTATTTTACTGCATAATGCATTTACGACGATGTACTTTTATCGCAGCAGGTAAAAAAGTAGGTGAAGGCTCATTAATATTACACGAGAATTGTAAGTAACGTGACGAAAGCTTTTTGACTCAGTTCGCGCGCGAACGAAGGGGGGCAACTAATTTTTTTCCAGATAATAAATCGCTCCGTTGTCGTCTATTACTTCGCTTTTTTCCTGCATTTTTGTAACGTTTGCATCATTGTTTTCCGAAATTTCTCATCCTCATTCCTTTTTGTCGAAGGTAATAATTATCGTAAAGGTGTTTCTCGTACGTCAGATAGAATCGTAATTTTCCTTTTTCGACGATGATATTGTACAATTTTCTCTGCAACTGTATCACTGACGACTTTTCTAGTTTCTTACAGGTTCCTGTTTTTACGAGTATATGATCCATCTTCTTCATCATGGGAGGAGACTGATTTTTAAAGAGAAAGTTTTTCGAACAATTGCTTTGAACAAACATTATGTGAATATATTTATTAGATTATGTGTTTATATATAATACCACCAAAAAATTACGACGTTGTAAATTATAAAGCTACGTAATTTTTTAGTGATGTTATTCCATAGAGGAATTTCAATTTGCAGGATCAGGTTTGACATAAATTAATAAAAAGTATAAGTCCTCAACTTTCAAATTCGAAATAGAAGTTTAGAAAAAAAAATCAACAAAAGAAATCTATCGCTCAGAACCAATCTATCTATTTTAGTAGCCTTTGTTCTCAGTGTTTTCAATTACAAATACATAATACTAATATTTACTAATATACTAATATTTACAAATATGCTCGAAGTAATAGAATTTAAAAAAATGTACAGATGAAATCTTTTAGCTTAGATCAATAACGAAATGTTCTGATTTTTGTGGAAAATGATTTGACATTGCGTGGTTATGCTACAAAATATTTCGACATAATCTCTTCTCTCTTTCTCTCTCTCTCTCTCTCTCGCTTTTCGGAGGCCACGGTTTGAAGAGCGTTCCTCATTCGCATCATTTACACGACGTCGTCGCTACACTCTTGAGACGGAACTCGTATGCTCGCGGGAGAATTCGTCCGCCGCGACAGCCAATCCACGACAGCGGGATTGCCCCGATAAGATGGAAGTTTAGATTAAATCGTGAATATTTAAAGCTGGGCCCTCAAGGGACGCGTGCTTCCTCTCACGTGTGCTTTCAGTAACGAAGGGCTTAAAAGGTACTCGGATACGCAACACCCGATAAGAGAGAAAGATTATGCAAGTTGCTTTTGGAGATTACTCTTATCCGGGAAATCAGCTTTTCCGTGCGAAGGAAAAAACCACTTTCTCCCAGATTAATTATTCGATAGAAACGTTTTGCGATAAAAAACTTTTTCTAATTGGACTTTAATCTGTTTTTATGAACGACTAATCTTAGTAATTCGTATTAAAATTGAAATTAACATGGCAGTTGCAAGTTTAACAAACTAAGTCGATGATGACTTCGAAGATATTTTTTTCTCGTTTCTGGAAATAAAATCATTGATAGTAATATATCTGAGAACATAAAAAAAGATTTTGAATATAATTAAAACACTAAATATCATTAAAACAAAAAATGACTTCAGTAATAAATTTCTATAGTTTCCATAGCGCATCGTGTTAACGATGAAGGAAAATATTTCTTTATTGTAAAATAACTTGAATTTGAATTTATTTAATAATACTTTTACAAAATAATATTTTTTAACAAGAAATTATTCATGCAATTATGTACATGTTTAAGCAATGAATTTACATGTACGCATGTAAGATTACATATTATCTATGTTACGTAACGTGATAACTAGTATTTCAACAAACATTTTTGATAATCTTGTTTTCTAGTCTCAAAAAACATTTTTGACAATGTTGGGTAAAAATGTTTATTAGGCTAAAAGTACTAAAGTTGATAAATAAAAAGATATTAACATATAAATGGCTTTATATTTTTACTCTAAGAAGAATAAAAGGGTTACATGTTGTGAGTAACATACGTTTTAGTGGCAACATTATCTCATAAAAATTTCTGGAATAATGTATTATAATATAATAAGTTGTAATTTGCATTATACTGTATTATATTATAAGTTATGTTATATCATACATTAAATCTTTTACAGAGATCGAATTAATCTAATCAATTTAAGTAAATTATGTAGATATACCCGAGACAATTCAGAGCAGACAAGAAAGCATATTGCCAATCGCCACTAAAACTGAGCGAAAGTATTTGCAATAAGCTTCTGTGGTATAGTGATTATCACATTCGTTTAACACGCGAAAAATCTTTTGATATTGGAAACTAATCTTAAACAAATAAAATTAAGCAATAAACTATAGTAGAGTAAACTATTAAAAAAACATAATAGAAAGAGAATTATTTTAAAGACTTTTATTTTAACTCGTATAATGTTTGCAGATAACTTATCTTCATTAATAAAGTAGCAGCCGCCATTACCATTTTGCAAATTAGGGTAGGAACTTCGAGTACATTTTTCTCAAAATTGGCTTTCTGCCAAAGTTCGTGTGACTCATTTTGCAGGCACTGTCTTAATTGCTGAACATTATGTAAAATGAGGATTTACGAAATAGCCGCATACAGCAGACATAATTTATAATGCTCTATGCAGCATGGTGCGCGCAGACCAATACATAATTTACTAATTACATCTGTGGCTGTAATTAGCATAATCAATGCCGTTCACATAGTAGCTCGTAATATATATGTAGCATGTTTCTGTGGTGTAATAGTTATCGCCTAACACGCGGAAGGTCTTCATTTGATTTCGAGTAGGAATATATTTTTTACCAAAATTTAGGCTTATAAAGATGCAATATATGTATTTATCTTGGTGTAAAAAAAGAGAATGATAAGTGTGTGATCGTGTAATCAGCATATTGAATGATAAAACGATTTAAATGTAATCAACAAAGTTAATGTAAAATAATAATAGAAGAGATATATAATTGATATATAATTTAGAGTGGTTTAATGTAATAAAATATTAAAAATTTGACAAGTATAAAAATATTTTTTTCTCTTGACAAAAAAATGCATTTATTGAATTGCCTTCATATAAATTCTTACAAAACTCTAAATTTTTTGTAAATAGAAATTCTTTTATAACAATTTCCAGTATTTAATAAACATTCCATTGATAAAATATGCAAATTGTAAATAAATTTATAACAATTTTGAGAAATACGATTACTGTTGCCATTTTGATGCTTACGACAATCAATAATCGTCAAAGACAGTGCGATATTTCATCTGTGAGCGTGTGTTACTCTCGAGAGAGAGAGCACTCGAGGAGATGAAATTATCGAACAATAGTGTAAGGGGTAAAGCCGCGTCTCAACAGAAACAATGGCAGTCGATTAACGGTAAACTGCCGATTAGAGTGCACGAAAGTACATGCATTATGCATGACACTCATGTAACGATCGTGTTAACCCGCGAATCGAGTATGCGAGAGTCAGCGGGCCGCGCTCGTGAAAGTTTAATTCGGGCGATGTGAACTATCGGCGCCATTAGTAAATCTACGCAACGCAACACGGCATCTCTTTCACTTTGAAAAATTTATCCAACCAGATTTGATTCTCTCAGTTTTCGGTCTACACCCGAGAAATCCTTTCTCTGTCTGTTTCTCGATATTAATAATTTTATCAAAAGTCAATCAAAAAGTCAGTTACGTAAAAAAGAATTATATTTTTTCCGTTTCCCTCTTCTTCCCTATGAAATCGTTTTCTATCAGATTTTCAAAGGAATTGTTGCGAAATTGGTGGAAATCAATCAAGACAATCTCAATATCAGAGATAAGATTTTAAAAAATAATTGAAAAAAGTACATTTTTATTGGGCGAATAAAAAAATGCGCAACATTTAAAAAATATGAATATAAATATTAACAATATGTTGATAAGATTTATAAAATTTATCTGCGCCATTTGCGAATTAAAGTGTTTTGTTTAGGAGGAAGATGCATATTCCGTGTGATGTATATAGCGCAATCACAAAGTCCTCGACTCCAAAGGATTGACCCAGAAGAACGCCAGATTCACGACGCGGAAGTGGGAGCCGCCGGCTTTCGCGGAGTTCTCAAGCTTGCAAGTTATAATACTTTGTCTCAGGATAGGAAAATGCGGTCTAGACCCTCCCAATGTATTTCCCTCGTTGTCGTTTTTTGTTTCTTCTTCCTCAATCCGAGCTTTCTCCGCAGTTCTTTTTATTCCACGCCGATCTCGGATACGTACAAGTTTTATGAGTACCGTCGCTACCCTACTGCCCTTAAATCCCGATCTCGTTTTTCGTCTTCTCGCGACTTCAATAAAGTTTCGCTTCCGACCACACAGACGCATCTCCGCAACTACTCCCATAAGGCCAAAATAAGGTATATAGTATAAAGAAGTATAAAAAAAATAATTCATATTACTCTAGATATGTAAACTTAAAGCTTTAAAGAAAATTTTTAATTGTTTATTTTTGAACTTGACATTGTTTCTTCAACTTATTTTACAAGCAGGAAAAAATGTATAGAAGCATGCACGATTTTCTATTCGCTTCAAATAATTGTGTACAATACACACATACACACACACACACAAATCATGTTTCTTTATGCACGACCGAAAAATTCCTGAAAAATTGCAGGCTTTCGAGATAGCTTTTCTCTCTTGTTGTCTTCTCGGTCGATGCACACGATGTAACTTGCACGCGATCGCACGACGGCGATCGTGCGTGCAGGGTAATTTAATTACAAGTTGTAAAAGCCGACATTATTGTCCGTCGTAGTTCCGCGAACTCAATCCTATCTAACTTTTGGTTCACCAATGTTTGCGTTCCGCTTTTGTCGCACGCGCGTTTGCCACTTGTACAATTTATGTTGAGTCGGCGTGCGACGCCAACTTGATATCCGGTATTATAAATACATTTACCTAGCAGTACTTTCAACGATGAAGCAAAAATAAATTTTTATAGCAATGTTTTAATCTTATATAAATAATAATAATATTGCAATTTATATTTTGCAATATTATTTATATAAGATATCTTGTTAAAATGTTAAATAATATTTTTTTATTATCCAAAATAAAGCGTAAAAAAGTAAAAATTTAAAATTAATATCAATATATATAAATTATCTCTCCCTTACTCTCTTTCCTTTCCAAAAACTTTCACGAATAATAGATCATTGAATATATCTGTATCTCGTACACATTCGTTTGTAAATTAAAAAAGTACTATTCATTTATGTCACTTGATTCACAAACTTGTAAATACGAAATCTGTAAGTCTCATGTCAAAATTATAAAGTGAATATGTGTTTCATGTGAGTAGATATAAATGATATTTAAGTACATTTCGCTGATATATTTTTATTTTATTTATGGGCGAAATGTTGCTTGTGCATGTATTGTTTCCACTATATTTGATTGTATGGCATTCTTTATGTTATTTATTCGTGAAATAAATCACAAACTGCGTATGCATTTATTGGAAAATCAATTTATCATTTTATTTAAAAATCGCAAATAAATGTTGCGTATTTAATGGAATGATTAATCAACTTTCAATTCTTCTACGAGACCTTTCAAAAGTGATAAAATTCGAGACATTAGAAAGATAAATTATTCTTTGCATGCGCGAGCTGTATAAGTACATTTTATTTCTATTAATAACCCAACAAAATTTAAAAAATTTTCACTAACACTTATATTACTAGTAAACTCTGCGCTTTGAATTTAACTTCGATCACTATTTTATTTATTGTAACAATTCGATTCGAATTTATTTATTGTAACAATTCGATTATCTTCTTTACTAGCAAAATATCGATAATCATATTCTGACTAATGGAAATAAAAGATAAGCTTTTGACGAATTATCGGAAATATGACCTTTATTATAGAAGATGTATTTATTATATCCGAGGAAAGTGAAATTAGATGATTTAAATATCTAAAAATATTTAAAACTTATGGATTTTCTAAAGATGTTTCTTAAACATCTTTTAACTTACTCGCTAGAAGTTTTAAGCCTGCATTAACAATGTAATATAAAAGTTTATCTCCGCATTGTATTCTCATAGATGAAGCATCCACTTTCATTGTGGTCAGTTACATTGATTTTTTATAAGAACAACATTCGCGAAGTGATTAACGATTATTAATTAAAGTCACAATCTAAAGTCACTAGTGAGAGTTTGAGCCGAGAACGACGGGAGGCTTTAAGCAGCTAATTAAGCATTGTCATTTACGACATAAAATTAATGAAAATTAATAAAAACGACGTTCATTCATCGCTCATCATCCTAACACGTTCTTTGTCGTTCGCTTATCCAGCATGATCGCAGAATCAAATTAGCATATAAACCAAGCAGATCGTAATGTTTTTCGAAAAAAAGATACCGTTTTACTGCTGTTTTTTGAAAAGGGGCGTGTGACGATAAGTTTAAATCTGTCACTGCTCATTCACGTGCTTTGTTATCTATTTTAAAAACGATCAATATTGAGAAGAGAAATAAATATTTGAATGGTTGCAAATAAGATCCATTTCTAATGGATATTTTTTACGAAAACGCATTTGTGATAACAGATTAATCAATTACGGATCAATCATCAATTATAATCATTAATTATCAAATTAATATAAATTAATAATTCAATTGTGAATTACGCGGAAGTTGGAAGAAGTGGTGCAGAACTACTCACTATCATTGCTCAACTCGATTACGATAACAAAAATTTATGAATGATTAACATTTATAAATTAAGAAAAGTAAAATCAATTCAATAATTTCTTCTTCAATCAATACAAATGACATACGGTTCTAGAATAGAATTTAGACAAATGCGGTGTGAAGTCGAGTCGAACGAAAGAACGAAAGCCGGTGGTTTTTTGCTCGAGTCCAAAAACGTAAATGATCTTAAAAGAAACGAAAGAGGCATCGT
Organism: Crematogaster levior; assembly: GCA_901521435.1. NCBI lineage: Eukaryota > Metazoa > Arthropoda > Insecta > Hymenoptera > Formicidae > Crematogaster > Crematogaster levior. The sequence continues at coordinate 7,637 of CABEGB010000826.1, read as the reverse complement.
TCATTCTTCATACCATTATTTTACCGTTTACAATCCGTTGACCACTATTACGCATCTTGTTACGATTTAAATCGCGCTCCTCTGTTGTCTTCGCATACCTCAAAGTGTGACGTACTACAAAACGAGCGACGATAATCAATGTGACTCGTTTGTTTGCGTCTCCTGCCCTACGATACTTATACTTGTAGTATCCCTAGCGTATCTAATAAATACGAGGCTACCGTCCGTACTCCCTTCGCGCAAAGGAGAGCGATTAATCGAGCGAAAAATCGCGGGATTAAAAGACCAAAGCCGGAGGCGCGAAGGAAACCCTGATAATTGCGGGGACATTGCGCCGGCTATCGACGATTCAGCGGTTAACTGATTATGTATCCATCCGTCCATCGGCCACCGTCCGCCGGCAACTTGCGCCGCGCCCTTCCGACCGAACGAATCGCCGTAGAGCCCAGGAGAGTCGTTGAGTCGTCGTGATATATCTACATTTATACGACGTACATTAGACATGAATGGCATCTGTTCTGCCAAGTTGAATGAGAGCAATTTAACTTCTTTAGGCTGCTTAATCGGTAGGAAGTCACATCCAGTCACATAGCGATATATACCGGTAAGAGACACCAATACGCACACGTTCGCGTGATCGTATCTCCTCGAGAGAAGAAGAGGAAAAAGACGGGGGAAGGGGACAGCGGAGGGAAATTAAAATATTAAAAATATATTTTGTTATGTCATGTGGAAGATATGAATAAAAATATATCGTTGTTAATTTTGTTATCGCGGCAATCGCGTCATTTTATATACGTCAACGGCGCAATTAAGTAATCCGGCACGAACTTACTGCCATTATACCGGCGATATTTAATCCTTTTAAAAGGATAATCCAGATCAAACGCGCATTACGGTAATCCGATAAAATACTTACGATGAACGAGCAATATTGATAATTCAGAAAGAGAGCGATCTGATGTCACCTGAATAATCTGTGACGTGCATCCTCTTTTTGCTGGAAAGAATTTTTCACGATGTGGCCTAGTTGCCGTTTTGTCTAGCATTTACAGAAAGATTTTATCATTGTCTCGTTAAATAACCGTTGGGAAATGACTGAGTGGCAGATTTTAATTTAAGTAGAAATAATACAAATAAACGCATAATTGCAATAAGACAGCGACTACGTTACTTTCGCGTAAAATTGACAATTTTTTCAGAAACAAGGGGGGATTTCGCTGGAATCTTTAACATACGGATTCAGAATTTATTTCTAAGTTTCTAATGCAATCCAGAACTCTCTGTCGTAAGACCGACATGTTACATTTCAATTATTATATTAATATACCTTTAAACGCTTTGTCCGCGGAGAAGAGTTCGTTCTAACATCTTGAAGATACATTTCACAAAATAGAAAAAGTTTTCAATTTTTTGTATTTGACGGTTTAACATCTGGATGAAAATCCAACACAATCGGACAGTAGGATTGATCGTGTCTTCCAAAACGAAGAGGCCTTAATCAACAGTAACATTACATCAATATTATAATTTCCTCAACACAAATCAACTATGTGTTACATCACACTTATATTGCTAAGTAGGAAATTATAATATTGACGTAACGTCACCGTTAGTTGACATTTTGCTTGGGAAACGCGTGTCTCGACAGTTTGGTAAACGTTCTGTGAGCAATCGCCTTTGAAAATAATTCGCTCGCTAAAATTGCGACGCTAACGAACAGGCGGTCCGTGCATTCGGTGATCAATTGTACATTTTTTTTTTTGTACGGAACACGTCCGCTTTGAGGGGCCACCTTTGTGGTCACGGGTTCCGGTCTCCGTTCGCCAAATAATTCGGCACGACACGACGGTTCCATAAAATTGAAGTAATGGCGGACGGTAACGAGACGTTTCCTACTTGGCGTATCGTTATCTTACCACCACACGATGCGATTTGGACTGTCGCGCTGTCGACGTCGGCCATCCGTGTGCCTGGTGCATACGCGTGACATTTCGTGTCAGCGTTGCGCGTTTCAGCGGGAACGTTCCTATTCGGCGAGTCAACGTACGTGCTAATATACCGATTTCGTAACCATTCTCCTCGATCTACCTCCTCGTTGCACCACACGCCACCTCCGTTCCCCCTTAGCGCCAGAACGAGCTGCCGGGCAGACTCTAAAAAGATAATGGTTAACTTTAAGCTCTTCCCTCGGCTCTTATCGTATTAACCGTATGAGCGGAGTCATGTGAGAGGCCGGGGAAAAAGCCTCTGCTTTACATTAAAGCAGCAAACACGTAATTGACGACGTTTTACACCGTTAATGTCCCGCGAACGTGACGTAAACGCGGACGGAAGAGCACGCTCGTGGAATTATCAAAAATACTTGAGAAATGCTGTTTTGCGTCGCGATCTATAAAAATTGGGACACAGCGATGCGTGTTCGATTTAGTTAATACGCACCGCGGTTTTGTACCTGCACCTCGCGTTACGCAAAAATACATTTCGTCGAACACGAATGTGTCCATAAGGTGCGGTACATCCGGAATCGGGTATTATGTAGTTTTCAACGAATGGGCACAAGGTGCGGCGAAAATCGTAGTTCGAAATGGGAGGATCGATTTCGGAAAAGTAGACGGAGAGACAAAACTATTTTCCTTGACGGAAGTCGTTTTACCTGCAGGGAAATCGGAAGCTCAAAGAAACGCGAGCTTCATTAAAATTGTTTCGATATATAATGTCGTGATATAGCGGATTTTCCAGATCCAATAAATTGGAAATTTGATATTCGATACGAGAAGAAAAAAATACGGAAGATGTTCAATCTCCGTCAATTATGTCCGATGATGAATGCTTGGAATATCGATGAAGTAACTCACGGTACTTCCATCATAAGGCCAATGCCCCTCCCCCTATGAAATGCAATGATTCTATTCAAACTTGTTCACGATTGTAAAAAGAAAAGAACAGCTCAAATGAAGAATGAAATTATTCAAACTGTCGAGAGAGACCTAGAGAGGATGAATGCTGCGAGAATGCTGGCGATTGCCACGATTGTGTATTGTGCATTTTATTTAAAGATAACTTATTTGTTTTTAGGTATAAATTGTACGCCACCGGCTATAGAAGATTTTCCACACGACTTGTTTGATGAAGAGCAAAGACAAGGCGGTGCCGTTGTTGTACACGTCATTGTGTCACTTTATTTATTTATCGCTTTAGCAGTAGTATGCGATAAATTCTTCGTACCTGCTGTAGAAAAAATATGTCACGGTAAGGGCTGCATCATATATCTTTTTCGCTAACTTTCTACGCTTGCGTGTGTATCGAGGATTGAAAAGTTTCGAACGTCGTTCGTTCAGCTTAAAAATACATAACGCAATTTAAAAACGTAGGTCATTGACTTGTACAAGATATTAAAGCACTATGTCTTTTTAATCATAGAGATAGAGTCTTTGGAAAACTAAAGTTTTCTAAAAAAATAAAATTATAAAAATAAACTAAAATTTTCTAAAGGAAAATAAAAGAGCCGGAATATTAATAATTAAATTTTACTAAATTAATGCCGAAACTTTTTTTCGATTAATCTCAAGAGTCGAAATTAATAGAATTTTACTTCAACATTTAATCACAAAAGTAATTAATATTCAACGATACTTCACGCGCTATATCTTTTGACATTTAATTAGTGATTAAGCTTTAAGGATTTAACTTTGCTAACTTTCAAATTTTAATATCTGTTTTATTTTAAGAACTGAGAGAGCGACAGTATAATGTATGTAATGACTGGTTATTACAGTAGTTTTCTAAAGTAAAAGTCTTTACCTTCCATTAGGATTATAGACTCTTACTTATAATGCTTACTTACATATAAACACATTTAAGCATAGCAAACACGTGCGCGCGCAAAGTGAAGGAGCATTTATTTATCCCAAAGCTAGATGATACTCGATCTTCGCAAAACAGAGCTCAAGTGTAGATCGAATCAAAGTAAATTATTTTGGCACGCTTAGCAATATCGAGTTAATTTCAACCGTTTGAGATACGCGATATGCGACTGTCGAATCGATGCCCATGCTGCGGCATATCTGCGTCACTGCGGGAGCCAGGCACATCTTCAACGATTATCGTAACCGTCTCTCATTCTGGCGTCGCGACATTTCTTGAAATATAATTCGTCTGTTCTATTCGGAGTATTCTTTCATTATAACTTAACGCGATCGTCTGAGGTCTGAGTTCAATTTGGGTAAAAAGGAATGTCATGTATGCTGCCAAGATGAGAACCAGATCAGTCACATTTCTCCTTAAATGTATATTAAAAGAAGTATGCATGTTAAAGAAAAAAATATACTTGACTCGCACACGTGTATTATATTTGAATTTTAGAATTATTAGTTTTTTTTACGAAAAATTTTTCGACTACAATTTTTATTTCAACAAATTCTCCTTAAAGAATTCATGTACAAATTTTTTTCTCCGTTCTATCTTTTTCCAGTTGTGTAAAGATTCGAGATAAAGAATATTCACATTGTGGTTTGCACTGCACGCGCAAAATATATATGTAGAAAATTAAAGGTAAATCAAGGATGACATTGCATTTCAGCACTCTCGATGTCAAAAGACGTAGCCGGTGCGACGTTTATGGCGGCAGCAACGTCGGCCCCAGAATTATTCGTGAATGCCATCGGAACATTCATCACGGAAGGTGACATTGGCGTCGGGACGATAGTAGGTTCCGCAGTATTCAACATCCTGGCTGTTCCAGCCTGCTGCGGCATCGGTGCGGGAATGGTAGGTTGCCAAGAGTGTCCTATAGTTTTGAGAAAACTAATAGACGCGGAAAGCACGAAAAAGAAATTTTTAACTCAACGTTTCAAAAAATTTACAAAATACGCAACATTGATTAGAATATGCAGGATATTTTTTGAGAGAAAATAAATGCGAGTCTAATAAATACGTGTTCTTAAAACAGATTTTGCATGTAGAAAAATGGATATTTGTTCTACATTGCGACTTTTACAACTTTAAGCAACTGATAAGTGACAACTTCATCATTATGTAATTCATCATCATTAAAATTATGTAATCTGAAGATGACAGGTTCATTTTTCTATGTTTCACTGCTACCGCATTCCATATATTTTAGAGTGTCAGAATTTTTTTTTATTTATTAGATGATTATGAATAACAGCATATAGATTTTATCGAATAAACAATACAATAGTATCAAATCTATGTTGACGGATTGATTAAGAACTGATATCGATGTGCGTCAAGCGATTATCAAAAATGCATCATATAGTGCGTGATAATATAACATAATCGATTATCGCAAGATGTGTATATACATATACTGTGTATATACACATGTCTTATTTTAAAATACATTGCATTTTACAGACACACATTTGAATACATAGTAACTAAATACATAAATTGTACTTCTATAATAACGTATATATTATACTTCTTGATAACTTTCGTGCGAAATTAACACATTTGAATACATAGTAACTAAATACATAAATTGTACTTCTATAATAACGTATATATTATACTTCTTGATAACATAAATTTCGTGCAAAATTAATCGAAATTATTTATTTCAAAGTTTAGCATATTGCGTATATATTTTGTAATAATCTTGGATTTATTGTAAATTTTACATTTATAATAGGGAATATCATTAAATATTTGGATTATAATTTGGCGCATAATAACAATTTATTTTGATATATAGCTAGTGCCTTTGGATTGGTGGCCTGTTAGTAGAGATTGTCTCGCTTATGGTGTTACGGTCGCAATTTTGATATGCATTATACACGACGAGCGGGTGGAATGGTACGAAGCGTTAACATTGGTGCTCTTATACATTGTTTATATCGCCGTGATGTACTGGGATAAATCGTTCCAGAAGTGTACAAGATTCCGTACAAACGAGGATCAGATATCTTCAGACGGCCCACGAGTTACCACAGGTAAGATCATATTTGTGATCTCGTTTCTTAAGATTTTTCAGTTTTGTTTAATAAATCACTGATTTTCCTGTTTGATTTATTTAAAATAAACTGGCTTCGAATCGATAAGATATTTACAACTTTTTGCTTTTTTTTACAAAATCTCCAGTAATCTCTACTTTCGATTACGTTTCTGACGATTAAGTTTCAAAAAAATTTAAATTTAAAAAATCATATCACTAATGATACACAAGGAATAAAAATATAATTTTCTTTTTCAAATTTTTATATAAAATATAAAATGCATAATGTTTCTCACAGATTCTAGCGACATTCACTTACCAAGACCGGACAAATTGCAATCGCCCGGTGATCGTGTGGAGCAGATAGCCACTATTGACATACCGCTGCAAAATGGCGGGACAAAAACGCAGGAAGAGAATCCAGAACCTAGTAAGTTTCCTTTTAAATTTTTTAATACAACATTTACGAGACACAACGTTTATCTACTTGCTGTAAGATATAATTTGTCGCGCAGAATTTACTACTACTTATGATAAAGAAATATATTTACTCTCCTAGTCTAATCTAATCAAATCGATTTCTACAATTTTAATTGTGGCGATACCTCCGTGTGTCTGCATGCGTCAAAGCGTGACAACAATGTTCGCAAACAATGGTAAAGTGACGCGTAATATATTTCGTGAAAGAGCCACTTGATTGGTCAAGTGCAATTAAGCACTCGTGAATGGGAATTTCCAGAGAGTACACAGTACCATCAAGATCAGAGATTGAATATTCAAATTTGACAAAGCCAGCTGATAAGCCTATCGACACATTTTACGTAAATGTTACGTAACTTTACAATTTTGCCACTTGAGACCCTTATAAAAAACATAAACAGTAAACAGTATTAGATTTAAATTAAAAATTCTCGTAAAATGTTGTGTAACAGATTACGAGTACGAACTCTTGGTGTGGCCGGCGCATGCTGGATGGTTAAGGAAGACTACTTGGATCACAACGTGGCCCATTCATCTGGTATTTATGTGCACAATTCCCGATTGCGAGAAACCACGATTCAAAAATTGGTTCCCTATCACATTCTTGATGTGCATTATATGGATTGGATCACTCAGCTACGTGGTAGCGTGGATGATCACTATAATCGGTGAGTGGTGGTACTTTTAATTCGACATTTACCTACTCAGCAAACACCAACCAGCAGTAACATTACATCAACAATATAACTGTTATGTACAACATGTTATATTACTGAATAGAAAATTATAATTGATGTAATGTTGCAGTTGGTGTTTGCTGAGTACAAATAAGCGTAGCATTGAAAACGTTATGCAAAAGATGATTCGAAAAAATTTTACATGAACGTCAATTTCATGTCGAAGTCCTTTTCTAATTGAAAAATATGTCGCGGTCTAATTCTGGCGAATCGTTCGTTTTATTTAAAATTTAAAAATAAAAGAAAGATTGTAACATGAGAATCTTTATTTTATAATGTAGAATTTTTGGTTTAAAGTGTTGATGCGAACACATTTTGTTTCTTTCAGGAGACACGCTAAAGATACCAGATTCCGTAATGGGCATTACTTTCCTCGCTGCGGGAACCAGTGTACCCGAAGCCGTGTCGAGCGTGATTGTTGCAAAACAAGGTATACAATTATTAGCAAATACACACACACA